>CM071953.1:26502500-27102500 GCA_036784905.1 Acrossocheilus fasciatus
TCTTCCTTAGATCTGTTGTTGATAATCACTATTTATACTTCACCAGAAGGGTAAATAAAATGCTGCATGCCCCTATGTCCCATGTTTTATGTTCATTTCCTATTGAATCCAAGGTTGAATTTTTTTGAGGGTCATTATTTGCTAGTGCAACAAAAAACACTACAAAATACTGAGTACAGCATGGCTTTTATTAAACAATGTTTTTTCAGTTTAATAAGTCTTTGAGGGTATTCAAACAAATGCCTAGACTAAACCTTACCTAATGCATTTGTGCTAAAAGCACAATTCATCATCGCTAAGAGTATTAAACAGCATACAAGTAAAAATCTCCATGGGCAGAGCAGCCACAGAAATATGTTTGCTATAGACGTTACGATTACTTTACTTGCAGGTGAATGCTTTGGTATAGACTGCTATTTTTACCAAACACACTTATTGTGGCAAACATACAATTTTCCCCACATTCACATTAAGGAGAGCTACCAGACAGCTGAAGGTTTTCTATTGATTCTTTTAACAAGATACAAGCTTATATGTGCTTTAAGGCTGGACAAATAGGCCAGGAAAATAGATGAACTTGAGTGGTTTTTAAGTCCTCTGTCAGCAGCAATTATAAAGTGGTAAAGCAGACAGCTCCCTGAGGTTTGTACAAAATTTGATCACACAAAATTACTCACTGGCGATGTAGAGTTTTACAGTTATATGGGGGCTCACCTTGCTCTGTAACACATAGTTCTCCTGTCTGAGGGCTGCAAGCTCTTGCTTGTGCTGCTCCCGTAATTGTTCTTCCCTCAGATGGAGCTCTCTCTCTTTTTGTGCAAGCTGGAGACGGACGCGCTCCAGTGATGAGTGCTCCTGCTGAAAGGTCGAACCACCATCTATCTTCTCTTGCATCACCTGGTGCTGACAGACAAACAGAACAGGACGTTAATGAGCATGAGGATTTGATCCAATGCTCTGATTCTGTCCCAGTTTACTCACTCCTGTCACTGCTTCGGGTGTGATCCTGTCTGCTCGAGGAGGGATGTTATCCCATAGACTGCTGGATTCAACCTGATGCTGTAGGAATGTAGCAAAGGACTGCACAGATGCAACCAGTTCACTGCTTAGTCCTAAACTTGTTTCTAAACCTGTAAGACATGCAAACAAACTCAAGATGACCATTTATTACCAAGCAAGCAAATATGGCTGTAAATTTAGCAGGCATCTTTTATGCCAAAAATGGTAAGAAAAACGAAATATATTTTATATTGTTTTTTCCATTGTGACTAATTATTTTCCCCTTAAATTCTCATTACTGTAATGAACTGAATAATTATCTTCTTTATTTTGGTGAACATCTATATTTGTGATTTACTATGATTGAATTGATTAATACATCTAAATTTAATGTAATTAAAACTGCTAACTGACTGACAGCCCTAGTAAATAATTCTATATAAATGTTTGCATTAAATCAAAGTGTTTAAGAATATTTAATGAGCATTTAAGTCGTGTCAGCTGTCATAAAAATATTACAATTTAATGAAAGCAATGAAAATTTGCAAAATAAATGATAATGAAAATAATAAAAGTCATTTTCTTTATGCATTTTTTTTTTTGTGTCATTTAATTTTGAGGTTGAATATGAGTTTTGATGAAGTTAACCCAGGTACCTTTGACTGTTTGTGTTTGGCTGAGGTTTTGAGTCTTTTTAGGGGGTTGGTTCTGAGTTTTCCTCTGTGTTAGAGGAGATGGAGGTTTAGCAGCTTGGCTGGTTCTGCTGGGTGCAGGTGCTCTTGGTAATGGCCTGCTCTCAGGTTTTTTGGCCCTCACTGATGGAACAGGAGTTTTTCTAGAGTAAGCTGATGCAAACGCATTGTTTCTGGCAGGAACCTGAAAGAGAGAAGTTAATATTCCATTATAATCTTCATAAATGTCATTATCACATTTGATAAGCCAAGTTGTTACCCACTAAAATTCTACCTCATTTACTTTGCAGAGTCCGTGCTTGTATCTTTCTATTTTCATTTACCAAAACTGAAATTACAGGATCTAATTTACAGAGGAAATTCGCGAGGCAAATGACTCATAATAGCGAAGCCTCTAACCTGGCGCTTCTTGGGTTTGACAGGAGGTTGTTCCACGGAGGAGCTGTCCTGTTCCTGCATCAGCCGTTTGATCTCCTCAGTGATGCTCCTCTGAGTGTACTGAAGGGAGGCTGGATGTTCCTCTCCTGTAAGACCAGCTACATTACTCCCTCCACAGCCCTCATTAGCAGAACTGAAAGGGCTCCCGTCAGAAGACATCCTTAATGGACTATGATTCTCGCTGCCTCGAGGCACAGCCTCACTGTGAGACAAAAACCTCTAAAGCTGCTGAAATGAGAACACATGACTCATAGTGTGTGAAGGTAACAAGTGAACTCACATTATGGGCTGGAGAGAGAAGCCACGGGTGAATCCAGAGTCTGGTCCAATCGGACGCATCAATTCCTCAGCAGTGGGTAAATCTGTGGTACATAAACAAGACCCTGGTGACAAAAATTTCACCTAGGTAATTTTCAGTGGTAAGCTTTATTTACAACATGATGTTGAGTAATTAATGGCAGACGAATTTTGGACGAACTATCCCTTTAAATGCATCCTTTCTGAATAAAAGTATAATGTGCTCTTAAATTTATAGGTTTTCTTCAAGAAATGGTGCTTCTAAAGGGGCTGATCTTAATAATGCAATAGCTTATTGCTCTTTTCATGCTAAATATTTACAAAAAGAACAAAATTTCTGTTCTTGCTTTGACAAGGTTTGAATGGATTTGCTGCCAAAACAAGGCACTGAAAAACATGTGAGAAGGAATTAGAAAGAAATGCCAGAGGCAGAAGTTTAGTCCCCCACCCCCTCCATTCATATTCGATCAGGGTGACAGACCTCCAATAGAAGACCTCAAGATTCCAGGAAAAATAGTCATTATGACATTCTCAACAAAATCGAGTTGTTTAGAGTCAGCTAGTGGGACTCATGCCGCAAACAAAGCCAATGCTAAAAACCTCACGTCCTTCGGTTTCAAGCATAACTGGAAGCATTTGCGGTGGAAAAGCAGCAAATCAAAAGGTTTAAAGCGAAGACATGCACTCGGTGACTGGCAACAATTAGCTAGGTGCTGAGTCTGACCTGACTCCACAGTGGAGGCAGGCTGAAGTGTAGAGAGAGAGAGGGGAGTCCTACTGCCCTCGGCTCGTTTGTCCTCATACTCCCCTGCTGAGCTGCTGATCTGCCTGTACGCCTCCTGCAGCGCCTCCATCTCACTCCCTCCACTCTGACCATACGATTGAACTTAGATATGGAGGAGAGAATGTGCTAAATCACTTGTTGGAAGTTTACTTCAACAATACAAGCTTGAAGCAAAGAAACAGGTCCTCGAACCTGCAGGTTCCAATGCTGACGTCTCTGTTTGTTTGATGTCTGGCCAGTTTTCTTTCCCGGGAGCCAAACTGGGAACTGCAGGAGGTAATGCTCCGTCCGTGGAATTGAGAGAGTCATGCAGTGACACTGGGACATAAGAACAGTAAGAACAGCTTTTCACCTCCTGATATGACCATTCATAACATTACACACTATAAATGGAAAATTGCTGTTTACCTTTGGCCAGCATCCCTTGTCTTTCAGGTTTCTGAAAAAAAGAATAGCAGGAAATGGTTAAAATTTTTTATGTATTATATATTCTGACTCATACTGCAAATGTAGTATAAGGTATGGGGAAAAAAATCTAAATAGCAAACAAGTTTGAATTTTTTATTACTGAGACTTACGGACATGAAATGCAAATTAGAATATGCTATAATCCTTTTTAGGTTTTTCAGCTAAGACTGTTTTTGTTTACTCCCTAATATTGTACATAAAGTATATAAATAAATAAATAAAATATAGCTGCAAGCAGCAATCACGGGGCCAAGCAGTACAGAAGCAAGCAACAGACCAACAGCAGAAATGAGTAATTGAAGACATTTTAGGATGATTATAGTCAAAACTGCTGAAAAATCATGAATACAACCTCTAGTAATATGATTTATAGGCTTCTTGTTTGACCAATACGTGGCGCTGTTATCAAATCTAAGTAATGCATTCTTTGTGAGTTGACAATGGCACTAACAAAGTTTGGTGTCAATATTCCAAAGCATTTCAGAGATACAGCCTCAAGTGTCAATGGCGTCATGCCACAAATTCGTTGCTGTTGTATGCAGAAATGAGTAATTGAAGCCATTTTAGGATGTTTTTAGTCAAAACGACTGAAAAATCATTTATAAACCTATAGCAATATGATTTATTGGCTTATCACGTTTGACCGATAGGTGGCGCTGTTATCAAATCGATGTGGAGTGTTCTGTGTGAGGTGACAATTGTACACACAAACTTTGGTGTCAATAGGCCAAAGCATTGCAGAGATACAGTCTCAACTGTCATTTTGGCATCATGTCTCAAATTCGTTGCTGTGGTATGCGAAAACAGTTTCGTCTATCAACGCGAAATCCATAACTTTTTGTCAGCATGGTCTGAAGATGATATGATTCAAATTTGGTGAAAATCGGACAAACGGTTTAGGAGGAGTTCGAAAAAGTATGTTTTCAACATAAATCAAAATGGCGGAAAGAAAGTTTGGCGTATTATGACATAATTGGTATGTATGTTGTCGGCATGACCCAAGGAATAATTTGAGACCAGTTTCATTACAATCGGCTAATGCAGTCAAAAGTTATTAGCATTTATAGAAATTTCATTATTAATGATTAATGAATGGTTTATTACTCTTGACCAATAGGTGGCGGCGTTACCAAACTGACGTAGCGTGGTCAGTGTGAGGTGACAATGTTACGTACAAAATTTGGTGCGAATATCTCAAAGTTTCGCTAAGATACAGCCTCAGATGCAGTTTGGCCTCTTTCCAGCAAATTCGTTGACGCGCTAAACAAAAACCGTTTAATATATCGACACAAAATCCATAACTTTTTGCCAGCACGGTCTGAAGATGATCCGAGTCAAATTTGGTGAAGATCGGACTAACGGTCTAGGAGGAGTTCGAAAAAGTATGTTTTCAACATGAATCAAAATGGCGAACAGGAAGTTTAGCCAATTATTGCAAAATTGGTATCGATGTTCTCGGCATGACCCACGGAATCTATCAACATCAGTTTGATTACAATAGGCTAATGTAAACAAAAGTTATTAGCATTTTTAGGAATTTCATTATAACTTTTGACCAAAAGGTGGCGCTGTTCCCAAACTTTTTGAGTACCATCAGGACATGGTGCCAAAGAACCACACCGAGTTTCGTAACAATACGTTAATGCGTTCGTAAAATATAGCATTTTTCGAGAAAATTCAACATGGCCGACGCCCAAAATGGCCGATATGGGAAAATTGGATATGGTTGGACTCAGCATGATGCACCGAATCCAATGAGACCATTCACAAGTTAGAAGCAAAAATGTGCATTTTTCATATCTCCTGACCACTAGGGGGCACAGTGCCGAAACACTGCAGGTAGCCTCAGGTCATAAAACTCAGGTCATAAAAGCTTATAAAACTCACCAAGTTTCGTCTCAATACGCCAAACCGTTGCGGAGACATAGCATCAGATCCATTTTTGCGTGCTTTTCGGCAAATTCGTTAGCGTGTTTTTCAAAAACGCTTGGACGAATCAACTTGAATTCCATAACTTTTTGCCTCCATGGTCTGTAGATGATCTGAGCCAATTTTGGTGAGAATCGGATGAACCGTCTAGGACGAGTTCGACAAAGTAGGTTTTACGATCAATTTAATATAGCGAAAAAACTAAACCTTACGATTTTTGAATTTCATTAAACTCGGCTTGAGCCAAGGAATAAGACGAAAAAGGAATTTTCATTTTGTGGCTTACGGTTCAAAAGTTATTAGCATTTCAAAAGTGAAACTTTGGACAAGTGGTGGCGCTAGAGAGTTTGAGTTAGAGACTCCAAATTTGCTTTGGTTACTATTGACACTGTTCTCTATCAGTGTGCCAAATTATACAACTTTCCCGCAATCGGTTCTATGGGCTGCCATTGACTCTCTTACGGAAGAAGAAGAAGAAGAAGAAGAAGAAGCAGAAGCAGAATAATAACGCTAACAAACACAATAGGTGCCTCCGCACCTTCGGTGCTTGGCCCCTAATAAATGTCATCCATAATTCTATAAAAGTCCCCAGCAGCCCCCCATGAGAAGGTGACTGACCTAATGCAGAATAAAACTTAAGAATTGAATATGAATTTAGAGATGGATTACTACAGTATTGGCATTTTAGTGTAAATGTGTTAAAAAAAAACCCACTTTACATTATTATTTGCAAGAACAAATGCATAAATAAAAATATTGATAAATAAAAAAATGTATATAAAATAAAATAATTATAATTAAATAAAATAAAAACATACTAAGTGCACCATTCAATTTCAAACTTTTGTGAAATATTTGCAAAATGTTTTTGATTCTTTGTCCAGCACTCTTTAAAATATTGTTTAATATTAACTAATTTCTCAGCCAGCATATGATGCAAAATGCAGATAGAGACCTGCATTTGTATCCGTGCATCTCTAGATAACTCACTACTGAATTCACCAGTTTTTAAGGCAGGGCTCATTTCATAGGCTTAAAGTGCCTTAAAAATGTATATTCACCTTCTCTTGAGGCACCTCGACACATTTCTCGCTGACCTCCTCCTCAAAATCTTCACTATATGCAGGCGACGCTGACAGAGAAGCAATATACAAGTGTTTTATTGCTTCAGAAAGCAATAACAACAAAACACATCCCTTTCAAATGCTCTCCGCTTTGCTCTTACCAGCAGAGTCTTTATTATTTATCTGTCCTTCTTCATTTGTTGAATCCGTTTCTTCTCTTCTGAAAGGAACATGGTGAAACTAAATTTAAAGAAGGGGCATATGCAAATACTCCTTCACAGAAAGCATCCTTTGGAATTCATTATGCTTTAAGGCACATAAAGCTTTTTTCATTTCTTGGTGCACCTTTGTGGGCTGGCGGGGGTGGATGGCTCCTGTTCTTGATTCAGTCTAGGATAGTCAATGGAAGAAGAGGACTCTTTCTTCAGGTTGGATAAAAACCTGGTATTTTCATCCACATCCAATGTATCCAGCCCTAGAACACTTGCACCTGATACCATACCAGACACCATCACAGAATCTGTAAAGAAGCAATTACAAGTCAAACAAAGAGGGTGAAGATAAATATTATAAAAAGGTTAAAGAGACTGACCTTCAGGCTCAAGACTGTCTCTGCTAAAGATGACTTGGTCTCTATTCCCTTCATCCTCCAAGAATAGCTCCTTCGGCTGTTCTTCATCCACCTCCTTAATGGACGGAGTCTTCCTCAGAGACTTCAGGAAGGACTTTCCTGTTGATGACATCCCTACAAGTCAAGAAAACATAAATATTACTGAGGCCATTTTTCCACATCAGGGGCCGGTTGCACCAGCTGGACGTACACCCGGTCGTAAGGCTAGGCTGGACGTAAAATGCGCTTTAAGTCTTGCGTACAATTTATACCCGTTGCACCATCTCGGCGTACTGCTACGTCTGACACTAAATCTTACGCCTAGTCAGAGGTAGGTGTAAAGTGAAAACTCATGATTTGCTCGGACATTATTAGTTTTTAGGATTCATGTCTGTTAGTTAATTAATACTGCAGACGTGAACTGAAATGTTTATGGTCTTTTCAGGCAGGATAAGCGATATCAATCACGGAGCTCGGTGTTGACTATAACACTCTGTCGACAGTAATTGAACTAATACAAAAATATTAATGTACATCTTGCAATTATACAGTAAAATATTACATATGATCAGGAATTATTAAAAGAAATGTAGCCTACCATTCCACATCTTGCTTGGAAGGACAGTATGCTTGGAAATATTTCACGTCTTTAATTCCATTCATTATTTGTAGCGTGCCTGCCATTCAATAATCGCAGTAAGTTTGTGCTTTGTTGTTTTTAATCAGAGATAAAAGTGTCAGCTTTCAAACTCTGTCAGTTTTATCACAAAATACAAACTATAAATGTGGTTTTCCAGCCACAGAAAGACGTCACGTTAAGTCACATTTGGCTACCTCAGGAAAGATTTAATTGTACATATAACCTCGATTGTCAGCTAGAAAAAAATAACTAAAGAAGGCTTGTATTGCATTCATTATATTTTACTTGACCTACCGCCTTCATTTTTAATGTTTGTTTAAAGAAATCTGTCATGGGAACGTGCAGGGAGACTATATAAAAATGCGGACTTGTTAGAAAATGTTTACTCGATGAAATCATGGCGCGGTGGCTTCACTTGTTATGATGTCTTGAGCAATTCAGTTCTATATTAGTAGTTGTAGCCATTGCAGCATGAACGTCATCTCAGCTATGTCTATAACTGCGGGAGAATGTGTCAGCGTGGACGCGCATCGTCTACGCCGGGCGTAGCTGCGCCTGATCGTAGTTTTAGTTGGTGCAACAGGTCTAAATATTTATCGTAAAGCTGGACGTTGCAAAGCCCAGCGTAGGGCTTACACCCAGCTTTTTTACGTCTAGCTGGTGCAACCGGCCCCAGACCTTCTTTAAAAAAGTACAACATACTGTAAATGTTATTGCTTGTTCTTTTCCCTTCAAATAAATCAAACTATTCAGAATAGACTTTTATTTCACTAGCTTAAACTGAAGCAATTCTGCATTTCTGTGAATTTCAAAATGTCAGAACATACAAAAGAATGCCTACATATTTTATCAGACTTCTTTCAAAGAATTAAAATAAAATTCTTATGAGTAAATTCACTGTTTGATATATTGGCCCTCTGTGTGGCACATTATTATTCTGAGCAGCACATTCAATTAACTAGACATCAGAGAAATGACTAACTGGCACTACATGTTCTTCAAACTGGCACTATTCCAAGGATTTGTTTACAGCGAAAACTGCTGCAAACGCAGCTGCAATTACATATAACCAAAACAACAGCTCTGGTCTGTACTGAATATAATTATCTATTAAGGTAAACGTATGAAGCAATACATCCAAAAATGTTAAATAAACTCCCACAAAATAACAATCTACTGATACCATCTTCTCTCTCGACTGAATCACTAGCATTGCTTTCCACAGACAACTCATCAGAACCAGAGTGAATGGGACTCTTGTGTCCTGATGTACTGGAGGCGTTATCAGGGCCTGGACTTGGTACGCAGTGAGAGTCTTCCTCGGACACCCTCTGCTCCTCTAAAGAGTAACTATGGTCAGGTGATAGCATCTTCTCATTTACTGCATCATGTTCTGGACTGGTGTTGTGGGACGCCCTCTGATTGGACAACTGGCTCACCCTATCAAGTGCTTTGCTACGAGGTTTAGGGGTGGGCTTAATAGGGACTATTGTTTAGAAGGGCAATGAACAAAGGAAGAAAAACAACATGAAAGAAGTTCGTAAAACAGGTAGATGCTACCAAATGAGTAAAAAACAAAACGACACTAAATTAGTGTGAAACCTAAATAGAAAATACAGGACACACGTTGACATCTATTAAAGGTCTAAGGAATATCCAAGTAATACTATAGTAAAAGGGTGAAGTGTGTAGTTTTCAATGTTACAATGCTTTAAGGAAACCTGTTTGAAAACAATATTTTTTGCAATTATGTTGTGTGGCACAAAATTACACACTTCCCCTTTAAGGTACACCATTGACTAATGAATAAGATGTACCCAGAGGAGGGCTTTCTCTGTGTCTGCATTCCACATGAGGGTCCACAGCTTGGGACTTTTTAATTTTAGCAAAACGGAGTTTAGTGGTTTTTTCTGCAAAAGGGATGGAAAAAGAGAAAAGCAGAATGAAAAAGAGAGACTGCACAGACAAGACGATTATGTCAAATACAAAGAAAGAAAGAATTACTACAGCTTGATGGATAAAATGCAAAATTGGGCAAATTACATAATAAGTGGTCCCTGTGGGGCAGACTTTTTCATCTATTGAAATGCTGAACAGTAATAGCAGCAAATGATACATCTCTGTGAACAGCACTTCAGAGGTTAAGGAAAAGTGAACAAAACGTTCATTCTTGGAAATATTGCTATTTATCAGACACTAAAATTGTTTACTGCTCAGAAAGAACATTGTGTGTACAACACACTTGTTGAACAGAAAACTAGACTTTATAAATGTCAATAAAAATGTCTCTTAGTTCTCACTGTGAAGCTCTTTTCTTTTAAAGTAGCAAATATATCACAGATATACATTACTGTTCAAAAGTTGGTAATATTTTTCAGGGTTGGTAATATTTGGTAATTGGTAATATCTATGAAAGAACTCTTATGCTCAGCAGAGCTGAATTTATTTAATCAAAAATAAAGTAAAAACAGCAATACGGTGAAATATTATCATTATTATTATAATTTAAAATAAATGCTTGATATTTTAATATATTTTAAAATGTAGTTTATTCCTTTGATGGCAAAGCTGAATTTTCAGCAGCCGTTACTCCGGTCTTCAGTGTCACATGATGCTTTGAATCATTCTAATATGCTGATTTGGTGCTCAACGAATATTTTTTCTACTTATTATTATTATTATTAATGTTGAAAAAATACGTGCCTTATAAAATCTTTGTGGAAACTGTGATACTTTTCAGAATTTCCTAATGAATTAAAAAGTCTAAAAAAACAGCATTTATTTAACATTATAAATGTCCTTACTATCTTTTTGATCAATATAATGCATCCTTGCTGAATATAAATATCAATTTCTTTCAACAAAGAAATAAACTAATGACCCCAAACTTCTAAACAGTCATGCAGACAATATTTAGAACTTTAAAAATCCCTTCAACACAAAATGCATTGGGAGGAATTAGTTATACCACACTTCTTTACTGTTGCTTAAATATAAATGCACTTGTGACATCCAATAGACTTTCCCACAATATTTTGTGTTAGGTGTTGATAGCACCTATGATAAATTGCTTTATGTTCCTCATTTGTAAGACAATTTAGTTAAAAGCATCTGCTAAATGACTAACTGCAAAGTCAATTTACATGCAAGCAAGTGCAAAGGCACTGGGAAACCAAGATCCCCAAACACAAAACAAGCTTATTAAGAGCGCGTAACATAATGAGAAAACCGCAACTCTTCCATCGCAGAAGTAATTAGGCTGCCTAGAAGACTAACTCAGGTCTAATCATATAAAAAACACATGTATCAGCTCTTATCTAGAATTTTGAGTTATAATATGTAAGCCAACAACATAAAACAACAACAGTCAGCTATTCTATTCAATTTATTCTAGTCAGAAAAATTATGTGCTGAACAAACGGCTAAAAATGAATCAATTGAGCTACATGCAAGTCATTTAGAAACAAAGGCAGTGCAATCCACATTTTGTGTTTTAGCGATCCCTGATGACACATCAGCATCTTCAGTTGATTTTGCATTATTTACACACGTGGTCAGAATTGTTGGTACCCATGGTAAATATGATCAAAGAAGACTGTGAAAATAAATGTGCATTGTTAATCCTTTTGATCTTTTATTTAAAATAAATAAATAAATAAATAAATAAAAATCACAAAAATCTAAGCTTCCATTGGAGAATAAGGATTTAAAATGGGGGAAATCTCATTATGAAATACATGTTTTTTTCAAATACATATTGGACACAATTACTGGTACCCCTAGAAATTCTTATGAGTAAAATATATGTGAAATATATTCCCATTCATATTCACAATTTTGAACATGAAATTATCCAGCCATGGCTTCCTGTTTCACAGAAATATAAATAGGAGGGAAAACAAAACAAAGGCCAAATTCCAAATTAATCACCCATCAATGAAAAAAAACAAAGAATATATTTCTGATGTGTAGCAAAAGATAATTGAGCTTCACAAATTAGAAAGTGGCTTTAAGAAAAGAGCTAGAGCAGTGAAAATTCCTATTTCCACCATCAGGGCAATAATTAAGAATTTCCAATCAACAGAAAATATTACGAAACTGCCTGGAAGAGGACGTGTGTCTATATCGTCCTAATGCACGGTGAGAAGGAAAGTTTGAGTGGCTAAAGTCCCTCCAAGGACCACAGCTGGAGAATTACAGAAAATAGTTGAGTCTCAGGGTCAGAAAACCTTAAAAAAAAAAAAATGTCAGACAGCACCTACATCATCACATGTTGTTTTTGGAGGGTTTCAAGAAAAATTCTCTTATCTCATCCAAAAACAAACTCCAGCATATTCAGTTATCAGACACGACTAGAACTTCAAATGGGACTGGCTTCTATGGTCAGATGAAACTAAAAATTTAGCTTTTTAGCAGCAAACACTCAAGATGGGTTTGGTGAACACAGGGATAAAAGTACCCCATGTGTACAATGAAATATACTGCTGTATTTTTGATGTTGTGGGCCTATATTTCTGCTGGAAGTCCTGGACATCTGGTTTAGACACATGGCATCATGGATTCTATCAAATACCAACAGATAAAAAATCAATAAGTGACTGACTCTGTTAGAAATCTTATAATGGGCCATGTTTGGATCTTCCAACCATACAATAATCCAAACAGAAACCTCAAAAACAACACAAAAATGGGTCACTGAGCACAAAACCAAGCTTCTGCTGGCCATTCCAGTCCTCTGATCTGAACCCTGTAGGAAATGAGTGGTGAACTGAAGAGAAGAAGCACCAACATGGAGCTGGGAATCTAAAGGGTCTGGAGTGATTCTGGATGAAGGAATGGTCTCTGATCTCGTGTCAGGTGTTCTCTAACCTCATCAGACATTATAGGAAAAAATTTAGAGCTGTTAAACTGGCAAATGGAGGTTTCAAAAAGTATTGACTAAATGGGTGCCGTTAATTGTGTCCAATGTGTATTAGAGAAAAACATTTATTTCATAATGATATTTCCCCCTGTTTTAAATTCTTATTATCCAATGAAAGGTTAGATTTTTGTGAATTTTTGGAATAATAGATCAAAAGGATTAACAATGCAGATTTATTTCCAAAGCCTTCTTTGATCATATTTACCAAGGCAGGGGACGGAGCGCAACAGAGGATTTGGTTTTCAAACTAAAATGAAAGACCGCTTCTTAAACCAGAGAAGGTGAACATGTTGCTATTCTTGTGGGAAAAAACAAAACATGCAGTCCAAGTCCTGTCAACGACAGCCAGTTTAGTTTTACTTTTCTTTTTGTTTTTGTTTTGAAAAGCTTGTTATCTTTGCTGTTTACCTGTTTACCTTAAGGCTTTCTTTAATTTTGTATTATTATTTATTTGATTCCTCAGTGTTTGCTAAGCATTCTGTAATTTATTAGTCGGTAGCCTAATACAGCATGTGATGTGTCCTATGCCATGCCTCATCTTATTCGTTTTTGTTAATAAAGGTTATGCAAGCTAGTTTGTCATTGTAGCCTACGGTTTTATTGTTGTTGTGCTTTTTAATTGAGAATAACAATGAATCCATCTTTTGCTTTAGTCTTAAAAAGTGAAAGGTGTATAGATATAAGCAAAACAGACAATTATCTTTTCTTGTAAAACGTGACACCAAGATCGCGAATTTGAAAGTGAAAGTGAAAGCGCATGAAAATTTAAACCACAAATAACACTGATGAAAAAAGGTTGAATGTTGAACACTTTCGTTACCATATAACTATGAACTATGGTAAAAATCCATCAGCATGCATTGATTAATCAAATGTTGTAGCAAAAAAAATAAAATAAAATGCAACCAAATTATGTGCTCGTGCGACCAACTGAGAAAGTTATAGTTGCAAAAGAGCGACCAGTGGGAAGAATGAGTCTAAAGCCCTGCAAGGGTACCAACAATTCTGACCACGTGTGTATATTGTCTACTGCTTTGTGCTTGCTGCCCTCAAGTGGACAAATGTCTAAACTACAATATTTGTTGCTTAAACCCCCAAGATAATTATTAGACAGATACAGGTTCCTACTCAAACTGTACACAATACACTTATTACAAAAATATTTGAGATGAAGTGTCTTGCTCAAAGGAGATCTCAGTGTATCTCAGAAACTCTCAAGGTCTGAACCGTTAACCTTTGGGTTTCAAACCCAGGCCAAAGATTACGCTAAAGCTTTGGCTGAAGATTTTAGCCAAGCTCATTTTTGACTCTCACCTGGTCCCTCTTCACTGTCATCATCATCCTGCCACCACGGCACAGACACTGAAGCCTTCTTTACTGGCCTGACAGGTGCTTGTCCCAAGCTGTCAAGAACACTAGGGTGCCTGGTGCCCAAATCAACAGAGTCATCTGAGACAGACTGGAAAAAAACAGAAATACACAACAGCAACAATTTTACCTGGAATACTGTGCTCAACAATAATGTAATGCATGTTTGTCTTTCAATTAATACACTGCATATCGAAGAATTATAAAATAATTTGCAAAATACACGTGTCATATAACAAGAAGCATTAACTTTCCAAAGGTTTTACATATCATATGCCAGTACATATACAAACGTAGTTAAACAGAAAATTTTCAAGTTAACAAAAGATTGTACCTCTCTCAAGAACTGCTCGAACTGCTGATCCAGCTCCTCTTTAGTCAGTCTATGAGCCATAATTCACTGAAACATTGCGAGACAAAAATATTAGAATTAGTGTTACGTTTTATATATGTTACAAGTGTTATTATAAGAATAACTGCATACAAACAAATAAACAAAGTTAAATCACTTTTAATACACAACCAAAATGAGAAAGCGTCTGGAAGAGAGACAGGAAATTATGGTCGCGCTGCATTATAAACAAACAAAGTGAAAATGTTTAACTTATATTGTTGTGTGTGATTCTACGTTTCGTTATTAGCTCGCTAGCTCGTTTGTTATGGCAACCGAGCGAAACGTTCAACCTATGATGGAAAACCAGGAAGCAAAAGACTCACCCATACGGGAGTTGGAAAATGAATATGCAGTAAATCATTTAATGTTCACATTGTTTTGGGATTGATACGGTTTGTCATAAAGTTTCCCGCTACAATAACCGGGGGATTACTGACAGTTTATTGGCCATGTTACGTCACATGCTTCCGAAGATTTGATTGGGCGGTTCAGTTCCGTGTGTCTGGGTTGCCATGTTGGAGAAAGACCCGTATTACTCAACACGGATATGTTTAAGAGCCTTGGGTCTTCTTCACAATTATTATTTTTAATGCCTAAATAAAACTAAGCGAAATGGAGAGAAAGAAAAAAATCTGCTTCTACAGGCCCAGGAACTCTCACTTTAAAGTATATGTTATTAAGTTTTAAACAATTATTTATGACATTTGTTCATCATTTCACCGTGGTAGTTAACGTGTTTTTAATAAATTAAAACTTTAAAATGATATAAAATATAAAATAAAAATTATTATTATTATTTAAATATTAAATTGAGTTATCAAATTAATTTGATTAACATTTACATTTGTATATATAAATAAAAATATTTTAATAAAATATTAGCACTAAATTCTATAGATAGAATAAAGACAAATAGCTTATATTTCAATTTATTCCAAATAAAATGCTTTACTAATACAGCAAAGAGGCCAAACGAAAGGCATTTATATATATATATATATATATATATATATATATATATATATTTTTTTTTTTAAATTATTATTTATTTTTTTATTTTTTTACAAAAATAATAATAATAAAAAATAAATAGTTTTTGTGTTACATAAATGCACATGCAGTAGTATAAGACAACTTTTAATTTTTATAGTAATTTTGTACACGTGCATAATGGGCAGAAAGGCACCCTTTTGACAGATTTGACTGAAATGGCAATTTTATTTTTAATTTTTTTAAATTCTGGATATTTTCTTTTTAAAAATATATATTTATAAATGGTTAATGTTATTCATTTATATATATATATATATATATATATATATATATATATATATATATATATATATATATATATATACATATACATATATATATATATATATATATATATATATATACATATATACATATACATATATATATATATATATATATATATACATATATACATATACATATATATATATATATATATATATATACATATATACATATACATATATATATATATATATATATATATATATATATATATATATATATATATATATATATATATATATATATATATATATAATGACTATTATTTAATGGTCTTATACCTTTAAAATCTACATGGAATTCATTTCAACAGTATGTTTTATTATTTCTGGATAACAGATGATCAAACACCTCCATCCTTTTTAATAAAACTTCCACACACGATACCATTAATCAGTGCATTCCAAAACCACTTACTATTCAAGCCCTCTTCTGACACTGTGTCCTGTACTGACCATGAGTCACCTCCAGGGGCAGTATTGCTGCACAACTCAGCCACTCTTACCTGTTCAAGTTTTGCATACAAATGTTGGGCTACAATATTTGCAGACAGCAAATAATAGTCTCCCCAAAAATATACATAGTTGCAGCTGCTGCTACTGCTACCATCTGAAATATTATTTCATAATCGAGCATATACTGCATGAATGAACCTTAAGTGAGTGAAATCATAAAATTCCCTCATTCATTGAACATCATTTGCCTTGTCATTTCTGTTGCATTAGCCCCCTGATGGGTGCTCGAATGGGACAATCAGCAAAATCACTGCCGGGAATACAGAAAAACTAACATCTAAGAGCATAGTTCACGCTCTTCTTTGTCTCCGATTTTTCTAATTGAATGCTTAATGCATTCTAATCATGACCCTGGTGTCATCAGAGCTCCATCTGACTCTGTCTGAATGAGATAAGTGAATGAGTGATTGGGATGTGAATGCTTCCCTCCTCCCTCGTTTCTCATGTAAATGCGCCCCCATCGTCCACCAAACGCACCCTATACCTTAATGAAGGCAGTGTCCTCTCCCGTCGACTTGACATTGGGATGCTGGTGTGCCCGCTGATAGGAGCTGGACAGGATCACCCCGTCCACCCCACCCTCACTGTAATTCATATTCATGCAAGAGCCTGTTAATATTTTGGTGGGGTGGGCATCTCGCAAAGGAGGGGCTCCATTACAGATAATTGGACTGACCTTCAGTTGTATTTCAGCGTCATACGGTACACTGACATTGAGTGTCCTTCTGCAAACTTATACATTTAAAAGCCACATGGAATACATTTCATCAGGCTCAGCTGTTTCGGAGATAGCAATGGCTCTGAGATTAATTTGCAAGGTAACTTCGAATATCCGTTGGACTGATAACCAATTCTTTAGATTCTATAGAGATATGTAGTGCCGTCCTTCTAGCAAGGTACATGAACTTTGTTGTCCTGATATTCTGATTTTTTTTTCAGAGATATAACTGTAAAAAAAAAAAAAACAAACAAACAAACAAACAAAACAAACAAACAAACAAACAAACAAAACAAAAAAACAGCCAAAATATTATCACTTTTTATATCAGGGTTATTATAGTTAATAAAACAAACTGAAACTGAAACATAAACCATTAAAAAAAAATTAAACAAATAAATAAAATAACATACTTGAAATAAAACATTAACTAATAAAATATAAACCTTTTATATATTTTATATAACAAGTTATATATCGCAACATTTTTAATTAAGTATTAAATTTGTTTTAAAACATTTTCATTTAGTTTTAAGCTGAACTAAAAAAAATAGATGTATGTAAAAAATACTAAAAATGACAAAAACACAACAAAATGACTAAAGCTTTAACTAAAATTAAAACAGAAAACATGAAATTAAAAACTGCTTCAAAATATTAATTAAAACTATAATAGTATGTCAATGATACTAGAATAACACTGCTTTTTGTTGTTCAGTCATAGTGTGAACATAATTTATAGCAATACTTAATCAGTTTAAATGAAAATATATTTTTACATTTATTACATTATCAATTTATTTATATTTTAAATATTTTAAAAGTAATAATTCAGAATCACTTTTGTGTCCACTTTCCAGTGTCGATTTGAAAGAAAAGAAGGATATAAACGTAGATTCCCCCTTAAATGTGGTTTAGATAGATAGAGAAGTGGTGAAGAAAAATGAGCCTGCACGTGTGAGAAGAGATGAGGCCCATTAGACACTAAGGCTGGCAGTCTCTCAGACATCATCTCTTCACTCGTACTCTTCTCCTGGCCGATCAATTACTACTGCCTCCTGAAATGCTTTGGCGGGGGACACTCAAGTCTGGCAGCCTGCTTCATCATCAGCTTTCTGGGCCCGTTGCCTCAGGCCCATTTCTGCCACAGAGAGGAGGGGAAGAAGCTGTTTATGATGGTATGAGTGGGGACTATGGCTATTGAGACGTGTGAGTCTGCTCCTGACGTGACACTGAGGTCTGTGGTGCGGACATACACACACACACACACACACACACACACACACACACACACACACACACACACACACACACACACACACACACACACACACACACACACACACACACACACACACACACACACACACACACACACACACACACACACACACACACACACACACACACACACACACACAGACACACTTACACACAGACACACTTACACACACTTGCAGAGCTTCTTCAATGTAATTCCTTCCTGAATACTCATATTATCTATAAGTGTGATTCATGATCAAAGTTTCAGACCCTTCTGTTCAGTTTTGTTGACCTGCCATAACATCTGTTGATGAAAACTAAGTGTTTTGGGAGAATAAATGGAGGATTATGAGGATTGGGCTGGGAGAACTTTAACTTTTAATATCCAGAGATGTCTGAAGTCATCTTTAAGAGCACTTGCTATTGCATTTCTATGTAATACAAAATTTAAGCATTAATATTTAATACCAGCTTTCTACCATGGTCAAATGGTTACAATTTAATAAGTGGTTGTCTAGGGCAATGTTTTCAAACAGGGGTCCAAGGACCCCAGGGGACACAAGAGAGGGCTAGGGGGTCTAAGGAAAAGTTTAGAGAAAAACAGTGTAAATAAATAAATAAATAAATACATAAGGTTAAATAAAATAAACGAATTAAAGATAAGTAAATATATACGTAAAGAAATAAATAAATGAATAAAGTAAAAAAAGTAAATGAATAGAAAGAAAGAAAGAAAAACCACTATAATGAGATACAATGTAATAATGTAATGAACATAATAGAAACTAAATATTTTTCAAATAATATTTTAGATATATTATTCATTTTTCACTGTGTAAACTGGGTCTTTACACAAGAAACTTTGTAGATTTGTAGATCATATTTGTTGTTTCCTCTTCCTCTCCTCTTTGGTGGTTATTGCACAATAATCCACATGTATGCAGCAAAAAAATGCAATAAAGAAAAAATATGTGTCCTTATGAATTTGAATTTTTCTGTGAAAAAACCCCCAGCTAAAACCAGCCTAAGCTGATTGGCTGGTCTTAGCTGTTTTAAGCTGGAAGCAGCTGGTTTTGGCTAGGTCTCCCAGCCCGGCTAGGCTGGTGAAGCTGGTTATAGCTGGTTGTTTAAGGAAGTGGCCAAACCCCTCTAAAACCAGCCTGCTGACCAGCAATGACCAGGCTGGATGGCCAGCTAAAACCAGCCAACCAGCTTAGGCTGGTTTTAGCTGTTTTCCCCCCTTTTTTCAGCAGGGTAGAAACAAACTGGTGTGAATAAAAAAAAAAAAAAAAAAAAAAAACTGGCCAAAAACACTTTGGATGTGTTCAAAATTGCATACTACTTATAAAAGGTATGTTGTATGTAGCATGAACGTGTGTAGTGTAAATGTAATGTGGACATACTATATGTTCATAATATATATTCATAATGTTGTCATTCTCATGTGACCTTCCAACATTAATTTTGTAGCTGCCATTCACAAATCCTCTTCCATGGCCACATGAGATAGAAAAGCGACCACTGGATGCGCACTTCGTAATTTCGTCAGAAGTTGTACTGTAGGTCAACTGAGTAATTTTCACGCACTGTTTTATTTATACTTTCATTTCAGATGTACTGTTTTCAGATTCTGTTTTTATAGTACAGAAGTATGCATATGAAGATGCAGCCTTTGTTTAGTCCGCTTGTGAGGGAAAACTGCACATCCAACATGTTCCAGAAGGGGGCAGGATTGCTCTATGCGAGTGTTTTCAGCTGTAACAAACCTCACCACTAGAAACAGTCACACTTGG
Source organism: Acrossocheilus fasciatus (assembly GCA_036784905.1). NCBI lineage: Eukaryota > Metazoa > Chordata > Actinopteri > Cypriniformes > Cyprinidae > Acrossocheilus > Acrossocheilus fasciatus. The sequence continues at coordinate 26,522,714 of CM071953.1, forward strand.
CTTCTGTTCATCTTTCTGCCCTCCTCTATCTATGGGATTTAGGTGTAATCCCCTGAGCATACAAACCTGCCCTCCAAACTCCTCCTTTACCGACCAAAGCCCATTGATCCCCAAGTGTATCTATCTCAAGACCACTACAAAGGCATCTGCACTCTGTCAAAACACAACCTACTATGAGAAAATAGAATTGCAATATTCAATATTGCTCATTATCTTCACAGAATCGCTTCATCTCTCAGAGGCCCTTCGCCTAAAACCCTGTCTGCAGTGAGCCATCCTCCCCTCGACGTTTCACGAGCGCTGGATTTTCAGATGGCACATTATCGTGTCTCCTCATTGCAGCTCACCGTCCCATCATCCCTCGGTTAAGAGTGAGATGGGCTGCGAGACGCAGAGCTGGAGGGTGGCCCTGACTCTGGGAGCGACTCTGCACAGTAACTCTGGAGAGGAGGGTGCAAGAAGCACAGACGCACTGCTCTTCAGAGGAGAGGAGGAGAGGCACATTAATCATCCCAAGACATCTGTTCTTTCTGCTGCTTTAGAATTCTGTCAAAGTGCTCTTGACTTTCCCCCTATAGCTGCACAGAAAAATGTAAAAAAAGAAAAAAAAGAAAAAAAGAAAAAAAAGAGGTGGTGGAAAAAAGCCCAAAATTGTCATCTTTTTGCCCTGGACATATTGAGTGAAATGTTAGATCTCAGTCTATGATCTTCACATCTCATTAAATTCCCATTCATATGTATGTGAGTCACTGACAGGTAAGCTGTAGTGAGATTTTAAAGAAGGTGCAGTGATTGAAATGATTAGTTAATCAAAAAACAAAAAAGGTTCATACAGTGATACATCTAATCATAACACAATGAAATACTTGAATAAACGCAAGACAACGAAGCATGCAATTTGCTTGTCTGTAGTGCTAGTAAAAGTTTAAAGAATTTGTCAAAGATATGGGCTGTGATGTATTTAAGACAGTTAATGTTAGATTTCTTATTATAAAGATCGGGAGTTTGTTGTCTTATGGTAATGCATTTTAAATTACAGACACTTAAACACATTAGACGGTGATGAGCACTAAAGAGATTTAGCAATATGTACTGTATTCTCTGTTTGTATGTCTCAAACAGTCCTGGGTTTCGGTGGCAGCTTTGCTTCGTTCCTGTTCAGAGAGCAATAGTTTCACCCAAATCTTTGATTTTCAAACTATTGTAGTGTCCACTCTTGACATGTTCACATGATTGAAATCCACTGTCCACTCACACCTCTATAGTGAATGTGTTGTACAGTGCTTCTTGAATTGAGTGTTTCCTCTTACTAAATTTGAACAACTAATGGAACACTTTGGTTCCATTATGTGAAACTTCAAGCATTTTTTCTAAATGTGGTGCGACGGTCTTTAATATTCTCAAGACTGGATGCATTTACATAGAACGTCACAATGAACACTTTCGTCTGTCCATTAATAAGCATTACTCATTATCTGTCACTGTCTGTTGCTTACGCACATATACACAGGCAGATGTTTACATTATGCAAACATGCTGTTTAATAGTTTATTGTCAGAAGTTTTCCTTTTTTAGATTTGGAGAAGTGAAACTGTCTTGCATTTGCATTAATTAAAACAGAATTAATGAATGTAACCCTGTAACCTTTCTTCAAGAAGTGATTTTAATCATCTGAATGACATTAGAATTAAAGGTGAAATGTGTAATTTCTCCACCACTACCAGCACTAAATGGATTTACTAATGTTTTAAGATATTTTAATGTTTTCTGATTACTCCCCTATTGGTTGGACAAATTCAAATCTCCGATTGAGCCAGTGTTGGGCTGAACCAGTGGGCTGGTTGTTGTCTATGCTTTCCAGGAAGATCAACAAAAAAATTTTGTGTTCTACAATGTGATTTTGTTTGTTTAATAGGTATTGGTGCTTCTGTGATTATTGCCGTTTGACAAATTTTAAATGAATGAAATCCAGTAATTTTAATAGGAATCCATGCAATTGGGAATTTCCTGTTGAAGCGAAAGATTTCCCCACACAGATTTCGCAATGGCATCAAGTTGGTCAAATAAATTTGCCACGCTTACCAACAGAAAGTTGCCTGACTTAAAAAGTGACTTCACTACATCATATTGACACTAGACAATAGACCTTTTGGTCTGCAAAATTGTACTGAAATTTTGCTTTTGCCTATACATTTTTTGGTAACACTTTACAATAAGGTTATCATTTGTTAACATGTATTAACTAATATGAACAAACAATGAACAATACATTTATTACACTATTTATAAGTCTTTGTTAATGTTAGTTGATAAAATACAGTTGTTCATTGTTTGTTCATGTTAGTTCACAGTACATTAACTAATGTTAACAAGCACAACTCGTGATTTTAATAATGCATTAGAAAATGCTGAAATTAACATGAACTAAGATTAATAAATGCTGTAGAAGTATTGTTCATTGTTAGTTCATGTTAACTAATGTAGTTAACTAATGTGAACTAATGAACCTTATTGTAAAGTGTTACCCATTTTTTATATGGTTGAGAAGTAATCAGGATAGGTTTAAGGGCTCATACATATATCATAATATAATATGTAATTTTATATTATAAAATATAATGTATATAATGTATATAAAGGAGTTTTTTTTTAAGCTGTGCAATTGTAAATATGGTTGTTTGAGATGCTGTCAGTTTGTATGTATTGTGTTTTCAGTGTATATTCAGATATAAAGAAATGTAAATGTAAACGCTATACAAGTACCTATGAATACTAATGAGATCAGGCTGCATGAGCTGGGATAGAAAAAAAAAATTTAACAAAGAAAAATTGCACACTTCACCTTTAAAGTCCATGTTTATAATTGATATGACCAAAGGTAGGTAAACATTAATCACATTTCCATAAACTGTAAGCCCAACCAGGTCTAAAGTCCACATTTAACTTCATTGAGGAAGTTACTAAATTGGTTTACAGCATGTGATGGAGAGAATAAAAAAGAGAAGTGGAATAAAGTGGGCTATACAGAAGAAAAACTCAGAAGTGAAAGTTAAAATATCTAATAAACTGAAAGAGTGAAAAGGCTCAGCTGTGGGGAAATAGTGGAGGCAAATGTGGTAATACAGGGATTTTTTTTTTTTTTAATAATAGAAAATCTTACGTAAAATGCTTTGAGAGTTCTGGTCCTGTCTTAAGTCACTGATGAGAGAGGCTCCTAACTGAAAAGTTCTGGGAGGATTATAGTGCTCTGATATGTAGATCTCCTCGATTTTGTTCTTGTTCCTGTTGAGCTTCACAATGACCCTGTCCATGTTGCTCATTTTGTTATGTGGATCATAGTATTTCCTCACTTCATAGGGAAGATCCTTAGCGTGTCGGTAGTGAAGGTTTCCTATGGTGAAGTACATATACGTGTGTTTGTCCTTCAGTGGAGGGAGCAGGAACCCACTGTTATGGAACTCATGGAACCCAAACTGTCCAGCCACAGGGTTACAGAGAGCCACCATGTTATTGTCAATACAGGTTTTCACATACCACTTAATTAGGGCAAGTCCATGTCGGGGAGGTGGAAATCCAAACCCAGTCTCCTTCAGCTCCTCTTCAGTGTTTAATGTTTTAATGGCGATGACCAAGATGGCAAACAAAAGGCTGTAATGATTTGTCATCTTTGGATGAAGTCTGCAGGGAGAATGAAAGCAATTTAAGATAAAAAAAACAACAAAACAAAAAAATGACTGAAACATGACAATAATTTGCCATTTTTACTTTCTTAATGCACAACCGTATACTGAATAAAATACACGATTTAATTCATTCCTAAAAAAAAAGTCTGCTGAGGAATGTAGTGATATTAAACATTTTGCCAAAACCAATTACCAATAAATGGCGCAATATTCAAATTAAATATTATTTTGTATAAATAAAACTAACAAACTAAACTAAAAACGAAAACCATTTAAAATTCTAAAAAGTTCATTTAGACAACATTATAATGTACTGTATGAAAAACTGATATTTGAGATGGATATTCTGAGAATTGATAAAGATACTAACAATGTTGTTAAATTTTTAGTATTTTTAAAGATTAGCTTGTCAAAAAAAAAAAAAAATCAGAGCAACAATTAAATATCCAATATTGGCAAATATTAATCCAACACTGACAATTACTGATAGATTAGAACATTCTAAAATAATCTGATAATTGATACCACAACCTATACTGTATATTGAGCATCCCTAATTTTTCATGATTTAATTTGCAATCTGAAATATGTCATAATTTGGAAATAAAATTATTAGTGAATGTTGTTTCTTCTTGACTTTAACACACTTGTTTTAAAAGCTCTTGTCATTTCAGCAATCTATTTTTATAATGTTGGCATGAAAATAATGTCTTGTACCTGCTTCTCCTGTTGGTATTGTTACATATCCAGACAAACTTTTTTTTTTTCCAACTTAAACAGGAACATAGACTCTTCTTCTAAATTTATAGGTGAATAAAACAGTTGCATTTTACATTTACAGGTTTTGAAACCTGTGCTGAGGTGTTTAAAGCAAAGAACAGCAGTGAAAATAGCATTCTCGATTAAGCGGTATTCATGTTAATTTACCTGAATGAGTCAGCAGAACGTGGGTGTGGAATGTCTTGAGGAGGCTGTGGATATTTTGGGACCTAACTGCGTGCGTACAGAGCCTGTTCAGAGTATGTGGGCCCTTAGTTTGAGAGCTACGTTTTCTGCTGCAATTTTTTCAGCCAATCTAAGAGGAAGTGGTTAAATATGTGAAGCCTACATGACAGATGCGTTCTGCCCTGTTGCCCGGTCTCAGTTCCGGATTATGAATTATCAAAATGCATTCATCTTAATCCTAACAGCTCTGATTCAATTCAAAACACGACAGCTGTGAAATTAAAACACATAATGTGTTGACTGAAAAGAGAGAAAACACATTTCGTCTTCCTTACGGAATAGCAAATATGGCATGCAATAGCCTACAGGTGATCTGTGCTTTGAGATTTTTTTCTCAGAGAATTTCTGCAGGTGGAAAATACAGTTTCTGCTCACAGATTATACCCAGATAAAGGGACTACAGATTAGAAAGTCCCTTTAAAGTCAGTTCACTCATTTTGAACCCCCCCCCGGCAGCTATCTTCAGTGCAACTCTTGAAATCAGCTTGAAAGTATCAATTTTTTTTGTCAAGATCAGGTTTCAATAGCATCTTCAACCACATCTGACAATTGTATCAGATTCATCTTAAAAAACTGCATTTTTCCCCCCATGAAGGTCCAGCTAATGTATAATTCAGACTACACAAACTATTCGAAATGTCTTTCACATCAAGCATATTCCACTATTTCCCTTTACTTTCACCATATTTTACCACAAATGAATAGGTTTAGCATGTGCTTTGAGTTGGGCAGGCAGCGAACATGACGGTTACTTTCCTGTACACATTGCATGTAATACAGAAATGTGACTTTTCTCTTCACTGTTCCCTCGTTCCAACTCACAGTGTCATATCAAAGCTTCCCGACTTCATTACAAATAAATTATACTTTTAAATGATCCCAGCACGGCAAACAAGCCCAGCTTTTAGAGGAAGGTATGAATAAAAAAACAGAGACAGGAAGGCAGAGAGATAGAGAAGGCATTAGCATTTCATTTCTACAGATTTAACACCAAATAATGTTCCATTTTGCCGCTTTTATTTATTTATTTTGCCATCTTCCTGCTTGCATTGATGCGCACATAAAAGCTTGCTGGGCTAATCTCCCTGGCAACGCGGCCGCTCTCGCTCTTGGGTAGTTTCTTTAATTCCTCTGGTGTATGTATACACGACTTTAGGGTCACACCGTATTAGTTCCCCCTGCCTCTGGGTGCTATAAGCTATCCAGAGCTGCACTGAGTATAAAGATCAGTTTCTTCCATTCCGTGCTGAGTGTGACCTGAAGTTAACCAACTGAGCCTGACTGAAACGGCTTGGCAGAATATAAACTATGGGGCGAATTCACTAAAACAGAACTGCTGCCACTAACAGTAGGCCCTTTGTTTGTTTGTGTGTGCTGTCTGCATTGTTTTAGTGGCCAACTCGTTAATGAAATAATGGAAATTAGGTAACAAATAGAATCTCTGACAATTTTGAATGCAATAGGTTGTGGTAAATGCAACAGGTTACCATGATCTAGGGTACTTTATTACACAGCCTTGCTCAATCTCTTTAAAATGCATTTAATTCATGTTTTAATTGTAAAATATATCATTTTAAATTAAAGATAATTTAAAAAGTCTAGGACTCAGAATTCAACATATTTTACAACAGCAAAGATACAACAATTCTATTAAGTCAAAAGTGAACATTATTAAACTGGACTGTGTAGAAAAGGGTCTAGTAAATAAAATCTGTTTGAAATTTTATGTCCAAAAATGCACAGGTTTATAGAATATATATTCATTGATTATAATGACATATTCCCTACTAAATCACAATCACTGTGTAAGAAAAAAAAGCATATATATGTATATACAGGTGCATCTCAATAAATTAGAATGTCGTGGAAAAGTTCATTTATTTCAGTAATTCAACTCAAATTGTGAAACTCGTGTATTAAATAAATTTAGTGCACACAAACTGAAGTCTTATTCAACAGATTAGAATAAGACCAATAAAAAAAAACATTTTTAGTGAACTGTTGGCTTTCTGGAAAGTATGTTCATTTACTCTATATGTACTCAATACTTGGTAGGGGCTCCTTTTGCTTTAATTACTGCCTCAGTTCGGCATGGCATGGAGGTGATCAGTTTGTGGCACTGCTGAAGTGGTATGGAAGCCCAGGTTTCTTTGATAGTGGCCTTCAGCTCATCTGCATTTTTTGGTCTCTTGTTTCTCATTTTCCTCTTGACAATACCCCATAGATTCTCTGTGGGATTCAGGTCTGGTGAGTTTGCTGGCCAGTCAAGCACACCAACATCATGGTCATTTAACCAACTTTTGGTGCTTTTGGCAGTGTGGGCAGGAGCCAAATCTTGCTGGAAAATGAAATCAGCGTCTTTAAAAAACTGGTCAGCAGAAGGAAGCATGAAGTGCTCCAAAATTTCTTGATAAACGGGTGCAGTGACTTTGGTTTTCAAAAAAACTCACAATGGACCAACACCAGCAGATGACACTGCACCCCAAATCATTAACTTAGCTTAACACTGGAAACTTAACATTGCACTTCAAGCAACTTGGGCTATGAGCTTCTCCACCCTTCCTCCAGACTCTAGGACCTTGGTTTCCAAATGAAATACAAAACTTGCTCTCATCTGAAAAGAGGACTTTGGATCACTGGGCAACAGTCCAGTTGTTCTTCTCCTTAGCCCAGGTAAGACGCCTCTGACGTTGTCTGTGGTTCAGGAGTGGCTTAACAAGAGGAATACGACAACTGTAGCCAAATTCCTTGACACGTCTGTGTGTGGTGGCTCTTGATGCCTTGACCCCAGCCTCAGTCCATTCCTTGTGAAGTTCACCCAAATTCTTGAATCAATTTTGCTTGACAACCCTCATTTTTTTCTTCCACACTTTTTCCTTCCACTCAACTTTCTGTTAACATGCTTGGATACAGCACTCTGTGAACAGCCAGCTTCTTTGGCAATGAATGTTTGTGGCTTACCCTCCTTGTGAAGGGTGTCAATGGTTGTCTTCTGGACAACTGTTAGATCAGCAGTCTTCCCCATGATTGTGTAGCCTAGTGAACCAAACTGAGAGACCATTTTAAAGGCTCAGGAAACCTTTGCAGGTTTGTTAAATGTGAGCCAAAATCATCACAATTAAAAGAACCGACGACTTAAATTACTTCAGTCTGTGTGCACTGAATTTATTTAATACATGAGTTTCACAATTTGAGTTGAATTACTGAAATAAATGAACTTTTCCACGACGTTCTAATTTATTGAGATGCACCTGTATATATATATAAAAAAATCTATTATCCATTTTTTATTATTAACTAAATATTTGCTGGACACTTTTCAACAATTTTTGAACTCATCGCATGTTACTTTATTAATTTAAACGAATCAATCAAGAACTGCAACCATTCTGCATTGAATATGAATCACACTTAAAAAGGGTGCGGGTGTTACTGCTTCTCCATCATTTGAAACAGCTGGATGACACTCAGTTAGCAAAGAATATAAAAGTTAGTTTAGATCACTGTGGAGCTGAAGAGTTTGATGCAACGGTAATGAAGTGATATTAGGAAGACGTATGTTGTGCACTCAGTGACCTAATGTATTTCCATCCAGCTACGCCTTCATCTGATGAGCCCACGGAAGAGTGAGCAGAGGCCACTTCTTGTTGCACTTTTGTGAACGTATATTTATATCTCTGATGAATTGACAGTCGAGTCCCACCGAGGCACAATAGGAACACAAGCTGGTGGGTCCTTTAGTGTCTGTCTGCATTGACTGCGGGGGCTAGAGAGGCAGTAAAAACTCTCTCATAAGCGTGTTTGACACTTCTATCGCAGCGTTGCCAAGCGCTCCAGGGTCCGCTTTATATTTTATCCTCTCTCTGCAGTGTCAGCCTGCACGAGAAGGCACTTTTTAAATTGCTCTGCACACTCGATTTACACTGCGTTTCTCCCCAATGAAACGGGTCTCCATCAAACCCACAGCAGAAGCCATGTATAATCACTCTTACATGTAGCCTCATATAATGAATCTTGAGTGCATCATCATATTGCATGTCTGATGTGTGCTTATGCAGAGACAGGGAATGTGGTTGTATTCTTGTAATAATTATGTGATATACAGTACCTTGTATTTGAATCTACTGAGTGCAGGGTGCTAGAGAGAATAACTTGACAAGTTTCTGCTCAGGTTTGGGTCAAGAAGCTCTATGATTTGTGAAGTAAGATATCTGATAGCAATCCCAGTTTGTCATTTATTTAGCCATTATTCCAGTCTTCAGAGCGTTACTGCTAACATGATTTTTCAGAAATCATTCTAATATAGGCCTACTGCTTAATCTTGTAGGAGTGAATAAAAATGTATCCGTTTATATGCCATTTTTTGGCTAAAGATTCCTTTTGTCTGTCCATTTTATCTAAACAACCGCTGACAGCACAGTTGCTAAGTCGGAGTATTATTGACTTGGTCGGCATTGCTGGGAACGCCCACAAAAACGTCATAGCCGTTTATGCCGTGGGGGAAAACAAACCGTTCGAATTAATGTACGGAGACCTTGTTAGACGCTTGATCTTTACTTTTTGTTATGATTTCGATTGATTTTTGCTTGGTGCAATGCTGAAAAGTTGCTGTGTGGCATTCTGTACCTAATAAGTAAAAAATAAAAATAAAAACCCGATCTGAAGATTTATATACTGCCTAAACTGACGGAGGTAGCACATCTGAGCGGGTGGCACACAACATCAGAACTCCGACAGCAGTTATTATGGATATACAAAGTATGAAACATATCAAGCTTAATATTCATATTTATATGCACTCCAGATAAACTAGTATAGCCTGCTTACCCTTCAAATATCTCTATGGCTCTGGGTTTACCTATAATAACCATGGTGTTTTTGGTTGTAACCACGGTTAATTTTCGTAAGGGATATTTTCATGTTATTTTATATCTTTTTATTTTACGGTGTGTATTTGTGAAAATGATTAGGCTACACGATATAGCAGAAATGATTTTATGTACACCATTCTGGGTCAACGAGGGGAAAACGTTCGTTTTTCTTCCATTTAAGATAAACTAATGTATACATAAATCAAATAATTGACATAAAAAACAAAATGCCACATGCCATACCAGGCTATTCGAACCAAATGTATTTACTCAGTATTAGAATATGACTACTTGTTTTTTTTTTTATTTTTTATTACAGCCCGTGATAATTACTACATTACAAAAACATTGTAAAAATTAGGCTAAAAGAAAGTCATCCCACTCCTACGTCTACTTCTGTCATCGCTTGGATTACAGCATCACGCGCCTTCTTTTTGAATGTGATGTTTCTCCAATGAGGGGGCGGAACATTTGGCAAATGAAGCTACAGCACTTATATTATTGCACTGGTTGGCTATTAACTGCGAGCCAAAAAAAAAAACAAAAAACAACAAAAAAAAAACGCAACCTGCGACCAGGGATTTTTTTCTCGCAACTTTATAAAAAAAGGAGCCCAAAGTCACGTATTGACTTGGTCGGTGTCGTGTCATAGCTGTGTGGGCGGAGTCAGCCTGAGGGAAAACCTGTTTTTGACCTCAAAATAAAGCACTTTCCCGCTGTACATGGCTGTGGGGACGAGCCGTTTTGTGGTGCTTGGTTGGAATTCTTTATAATTAATTAAAACCAAATATTGCCACATTGATGGCTCAAGAAGGTGTTATTGTTCAAACACATTGTTTCATTTTAAAATATATATATAAAAATGTAATCAAGTGTTTTTCAAGTGTAATATTTCTGTAAAGGACAGAAAAATGGACAGTTCCATAGAATGACCCCTATATATTTTAGGCTATAAATATGTGGCTATGTTAGCTCCCTTTTGAAGCTCTTGTGTTTTTCTCCTTTTCCATCTCTCCAATCCTATTCTGCTCACAGGTGATTAGAGACGAGTTTTGTTCCCACTTTTGGTGCAGTTTGCTAATTTTTGTAAAATAGCTTCTGTTTTTGCTTTTCAGATAAAAGAGTGGTTTCAGTTTAATATGTTGCAGGCTCATTTATTGGTAATAAATAATTGATTATAAATAATATTGATTATAAATCATCCAAAAAAAAGAGTTGGCAACTGTGGCTGACAGACCTGCTGCACTTTGTTTATGCTCAGGAGGCTGCTTTAGAGAGCCTGTCTTGCAGTGTTGCCCTGTTTTCATATTTACAAGCGCTATTAGGCATGTTGTTCGGTCTTATCTCATAAAGATAGGCGCTTTATGGAGTGGTCTGTTGCGAGATATATGTTTTTTTTGGTGTTATAAAACAAAGCATTTGGGTGTTTTAGTGTTTTTTTTTTTGTGCTTCTCCTCTTTTCTCTCTTTTTTTTTTTATGAAGATCTGGCAACACTGACACTTTACCGCGGGGCTCATGAGCTCAGCTAGCCCCGTGTCAAAATGGCTAAGTTAAGACTATTCACTATTATTTTCTTGCATCTCACATACAGATGAAGACATTTGTGATGCAAGTTCAAATACGTCATTAACAACTAGTTGTTCAGTTCAAAGAGTATAGAAGACCTAGGTCTTCGATATTCTTTGGTTCAGTTCCGTACACACTGTGTAGAATTTCTGTAAATGCGGTGTCACTACCTGTATTTTTCGGGAGTTAATGCGGTTGTTACTCCTGTATTTTAATGAATTATGTGTGTACAGAACGCCATTAAGGAGTAAAAGGTGAACTGACAACCGAATTTTAACTGCAGTGTGTACGTGGCCGCAGCCACAATAGCGCTGTATGACACATGGATCGCTTTTATTTCGTTTTTTTATTATTATTAATATTCACAAACATATATTATGAAATATATGATATTCCGATTCTGAAATATGTACAAGTAAATGCATTTGGTAGTTTAAACACTTTTATAATGACCATGTTATTTGATCTATACTGGGTGATGAGTGCCGCCATGTTTGTTCGCGCTGTATCCGGATTTGCAACAAGTAAATTCATCCTCTCCTCCCGAAACACTTTAAAGTAAGTCTCCAGTAAACTGGCAGAAGAGTAAACTTTAAAGTTATCTACACAATCTGTATATGATATAAATAAAACATGTCGTCAGATTATATTTGTAAGGATCATTGCTGCTTCCATAGACATTAGAGCCTATTTTACAAACTATAAATGTATGGTTTTGCTAGTACTTATGTGTATTTAACTGTCTGAAACCTAAAATAAGCATTATATGGTTGAAAACACTGAATATTTGTGATGGTTCGATCTGGCTCGCGCCAGCTAAGTTAAAGTGCGAAAGCAGATTTTAATTCAGCAGTTGATGACATGATGCACTGAAAGTTAATCACACCGGTGTGATCATATGCTTCAGGGACCAGCCAAGACTGATCACTGGCAAAAAGATAATAATAATAATTTTAAACAGCTTTTAATAGCTATTTTTACCATTTCATTTAACAATAAGAGAATCTGTTCATTTTATGAGGTGGCGATTTGGTGTGGATTCATACAATCGGATTTTTGTACGATTTTTAGGAAAAAAAACAACAAAAAAGCAAGGGTGAAGGACCAATCCTAAACCTAACCCTCAGTGAGGTGAAAGCAGATCGGATGAAAAGGTACACATTCATGTAAATTAGCCACCAAACTGACAATATGTAAAATAGCTAGCAGCCTCTATGAACCTGACAATATTTTACTAAAAACGGAAAGTGCATGATGACTGGGGACCAACTGTGTCAGAAAATATCTTCTACCCTGCACAATAACTAGAGGTTGTCTGTCTAATGTATGACTAATATTTTATATTACGGTATGAGTAATTTTATCTTAAAATAATGGTATACACAGTCATCCTGCACATTTTCCTGATTCTGCATAAATGATCTATTTATGTAAAGTGTTGCCACCTGAAAACATCAGGTGGTTCATAATTTCTTCAAACTTGTGCCTATTAAGCAGCAAGACAACAACTTTAGTGAAGTATACTCAACCTGATCCGTTTAATCGTCCTTCTATTCTTCTTCTTCACTTTCTTTCTACTTGAGCAGAAGCCATAAATCAGGAATAACGCTGTCAAATTTCAGATTGGAAAAAAGTGACTCCTCATGACGGCTAGTTTTACACCCAATTGGAGCACAAAGACAGAAAACGAACTTTAGCAATAGGGGGCTGTTTGATTAGTTTGACTGAAGCCAGGTGTGCTGCCCAAAAACAATCATCTAGAAACTTTTAGAGAATCAAGGAGTAATGATTGAAAACATCTTTTTCACATGGCGGCTCGTTTTTAGAGACGAAAAAGATGTTTTGCAATCATTTAATTCAATTGAGAGCTCAACCGACATGTGATTTCTATTCATCAAACTGTACTTTGCAACAGGCCCTGGTGCCATTTGAACAATCTCGCCATCGTCTGCGTAATCAAAGGAATACTATAATCTGTGCCATTTGGCAAATAACAATTAAAGCGTATAAAGCTGGTGAACACGAGTGAAATGAAGTCACAGCAAAATAAATAAAAAAAGTATATGGATGACACATGCCAATTATATTCCTGTATATGGTGGGAGTGTATCAGTCAGTGCTGGTACGTCCCTGTGCCAGCAGACCATTAATTGATGGGATTTTAGTGTGTGTGTTGGTGTGAGAGAGATGTGGCGGAGTGGCAGGTTGCCAAGCATGTCGATGTGGGCAGATAAAAACAATGGGAGGAAGATGGGAGCGAGACCTCCCTGAGGCCAAGAGGGAGTAAGCTATAAAGAGATAAATGAATACTAATGGAAAGATGATTGGCATCGAAGATGGGACACAAATGGAAGGGCACGAGGACAGGGCAGGGACAACGTGTGATCATATAAAAAATGCTACAGCACTGCCCTTGTAGAGGTCAGTGTAAAAACACTACACATTTTGACTGATTTGGCCGCGGTTACTTGAATAACAAGGTGTTTTTAAGGATAAGAATAAGAAACCCTGTAGGACTTGGTTTTTGGCTCACCCACCTGGAAAGATGCCGAGTCGACCTGACAACAGTGTTATTGGGATTCGAATCTAGGATCCTTGTATCTCCAGAACATTATACAATTAAAGTCTTGCAATGAAGTTTTTTGGTAATTTTTAATTAATTCATTTGTAAATGGAATTCTGTATGATTTAATCAATAATTAATTCTTTAATTAATAATTAATTAATAAACACATTTTTAAATGTTTTATAGTTTTCATTTTCATTTCAGTAAATTTTAGCAATTTTTTTTTATTTTATTGTCATTTTATTTCTTAAAATAAATACACATGTATACTATATTTAGTTGTAGTTATTTTAAACTAAATGAAAATTAGACATTTTAATTTCTTTTTTATCTTTTATTTGAAGCAATGAAAGTATTTATTATTATTTTAAGTATTTTTTTGATTATTGTTTTGTTTTAGTTTAAGTTAACTACAATAACCCTGATACAGATAATATTTTAAAATAAAATGAGTCATTAATACTTCATAATAAATTCTTTATAAATACTTTAAATATGCTGAAAATATTGTGCATACTAAGTAGTTAGCTAGTGTTCCAATTTGAACATAGCCATACACTTGTCATTACTATAAAATCTTGCTTCATGTATAATGTGATGACCCATATAAACTAATGAAATTCGTGGTTGATTACTTTCATTATCTTTTTTATTGATTAGCCATTGCAGCCTTAATTTATTCACAATAGACCTATTAAAAATCCACTGATGTGCAATTATACTTTTTTGTTCTTAGGCGACACATGAATACGGAGTGTTTGAGTTGTTATATGCGAGATGGTGTAATACTGAATTTAGATTTTCATAGTAGTTATATTCAATCATTTTCCCACTAACCCTGCCCAATTAATTTCCACTCCAAGGGTCATCTAAACCGTGGGGTCATTTTTAATGGCCATTTGAATGCTGGGGCTTTTCTGAACATTTCATTCTGATGGCTTGAGAAGAGCTCCACGGTATAGCAGTCATTTTAATATTTCTTTAAGAGGAAATTTATTACAGTGGATAAAGGGGTCACACATTAGAACTCAAGTGCCTGTTCAAGTGGCACTTGGTTTATATTTATCCATTTTTTCCCCTCAAACTTTATTAGTTCATTCATGAGCTCTTAAGAATTCCCATTTTTATTATGAATTGGCACTAAGACTTAAAATTCATTATGGCACTGGCAAGTTGTCTGATGAAAATGGAATCTGCTGCATTAATTAATACCATAGTCACCCTCAACCGTCAAAATGAATAAAACTGGTAAAACCTAAGGTTTCTAATAGGAAATGGTGCTGTAATAGTAATTTTTACAGCCTGGGCATTTTTTTATGCAGGCTTAAGAAGATCAATGAAATGCTGGTTAAAGTCTGTTTGCCCCCATATTGGAAAAGTTTTTTCCCATATTGGTGATGACCGTTGTTAAACTCAATCATCAAACATCAAATGAATAATCTAATGTGCTATCTTTTACCTCTAGGTCATTCCAAATCTGAGCCATTTTACAGCTTCCAAATGTTTCATTCCACTGAATATTGCTTAATCAAAGCAAACTCAACTGCAAAGATGCTGCAGTAAGTGATTATTTAATTGCGGACTGTTTTGGTTTGGTTTAGAAAATTCTAAGTGACCGAATCGTTCTAACCCAGTTGTCAATGTTAATTACCTTCATTGTTTGTGACAATAGTGGATAACACAGGATGAAATGGCCCAACCGTAAATCAAACCAATCAAGAGTCAAGAGGTTTCTTCATAAACTGTGACAGATGGTCTGAACTGGGATCTGGACTGCAGGTGCAGAGAGTTTGCCCTGTGCAACACATTTACATTTTGGGTTTTATATTATATAATATTTATTTACTCATTATATACATATCAAAAGTTTTTTAAAAATGTGTTTCTAGAACATAAACCTCAAAAATATTTTGTAACTTAAAGGAACACTCCACTTTTTTTGGAAATAGGCTCATTCTCCAACTCCCCCAGAGTAAATAAGTTGAGTTTTACCGTTTTTGAATCCATTCAGCTGATCTCTGGATCTGGCGATAGCACTTTTAGCATAGCTTAGCATAGATAATTGAATCCGATTAGACCAGTAGCATCGCGTTCAAAAATGACCAAAGAGTTTCGATATTTGTCCTATTTAAAACTTGACTCTTCTGTAGTTATATCGTGTTCTAAGACCGGCGGAAAATGAAAAGTTGCGACTTTCTAGGCTGATATGATTAAGAACTATACTCTCATTCTGGCGTAATAATCAAGGAACTTTGCTGCCGTACCATGGTACTCTCATTCCGGCGTAATAATCAAGGAACTTTGCTGCGGCTGCAGGTGCAGTGATATTATGCAGCGCCTGAAAGTAGTCCCCAGCAAGGTACCTAGTTATAATATAGCTACTACTTTCAGGCGCTGCGTAATATCACTGCACCTGCTGCCGCAGCAAAGTTCCTTGATTATTACGCCGGAATGAGAGTATAGTTCCTAGCCAAATCGGCCTAGAAAATCGCAACTTTTCATTTTTCAACTTTTCATTCGGTCTTAGTACACGATATAACTACAGAAGAGTCAAGTTTTAAATAGGACAAATATCGAAACTCTTTGGTCATTTTTGAACGCGATGCTACTGGTCTAATTGGATTCAATGATCTATGCTAAGCTATGCTAAAAGTGCTATCGCCAGATCCAGAGATCAGCTGAATGGATTCAAAAATGGTAAAACTCAACTTATTAACTCTGGGGGAGTTGGAGAATGAGCCTATTTCCAAAAAAAGTGGAGTGTTCCTTTAAAGAAGGTTAAAAATAGGATAGAATAGCATATTGTTGGCCATTACATTCATAAATTTCAATTCTGATTTTAAGGACATTTTTGCTTATTTTTGTATGATGCCGTTATTGGGTTGCTAGTTAATGTAAATCCAATGTAAATCCAGGTCCTGAAGCAAAACCAGTTGAGAACCACTGCACTAAATGGCATTACAGTTTTTTTCAACTGCTTACACACATTTTCAGAACTTTGCTTCTCTTTTTCAAAACTTTACACACAAATCCAAGAACTGCACACACAAAATGCAAAATGCCTCACATCTCTTGCAAAATGAAGTACTGCATTCAAAATATCACAAACACATCTCAAAAGCAAACATTTGTCTTACGTTGCAAACACTTTCCCCATAATATTGTATTTTTGGATATATCATATACACACAGTTATTCAAAACATAAAGCTCTTCTTTCATGAGCTCCTATGAACATTTCTGTACAAGATTGAAAGTAATTGGCAGAGAGATTAAAAATTCCATGAAAAATTCATGGTAAACATGAACGCACGATTGAAAACAAACTTTTTTGTTTTTTAACTGTAAGCATTCATGGTTCTGAATACAGTATTACTCAGTAAGAAAGAAAGGAAATACATCGTTTGCATCCATTGTTCAAAACCTACAGTTTTTCTTCATCACTTTGGTGCATTTCTTGAATGATCCATAATACTGGCAAAGAAGAATATGCATTTCTCAAAACAATGTGAAAACAGCACCACACACAATGGATTACCTGCAAAAGCCTGTCACTTACTCAAAATCTTTAGTTCATCTCTCAAAAGTAAGTATTTATGTCAATTAACATATTAGTGCCATCAAAACAAAAAGTCCTTGTTTCATTGTTCACAAACAAGATAGTCAAACTGCTTGTTCATGTTGTCAAAATAACAGTGCACTATGACAACAGTTTGGATGACAGTTACTGTATTGAAATGCACTTCTTATGTATGTCATATATCCATTTCAAAAGTACAAATTTACACTACTGTATGTGTGATATTGATTGAAAGAGACTGGATCGAATTCACAGTTACACTTTTACTAGTGGTTTGACTTGCACAGAGAACTATATAATACATTTTGAGCAACATGACATTAGCAACTGATAATGTAGGAAACCGCAGACAATCAGTTGCATGAATGTACCAAAGCAATCGCAACTTGTTCAAAAGAATGAGAAACTGCTTTTATAATATGCACAAGTGACTAGATGATGTGGAGGTTGAATAAAGTAGTTTTGAGAATTTCATTTTTGATCTGAGAAATGCATTAAAGCGACGAAGCAAGAAAAACTGTATAACTTGACATGTGGCCTATTTATAGGCCTATTCTAAAGCCATGATTTGTTGGTGTTAAATAAAGCAATGAGTGTTTGTGCATGTGAGAAGTTAGTGTGAAGCACTGATGAATTAGTGTGGCATTTTAAATGGTTGTGTTTGAAAAAGGAAATCAAGATACTTCCCGTTAGATTTTTGTGTGTTACAGAGAGAATTGTGTGCTGTGTTTTGCAAAAAGTGTTTTCTGAAATTGAAAACTGAGTCAAATGGCGAGAATTAGTGTAAAGTTTTGCAGATTTGGTGTGTGCTTCTGCCGTTTGAGTGTAAGGTTTCAGAAACTGTGTGACAAGTAAAGATTTTGCAGTTGAAAAAAACTGTAATAGATTAAATTGCATTTCCAGAATTTCCAGTTACAGTTTTTTTTCAATTTCTAACATCCTTTTGTCCAATCTCTAATCACATTTTCAAAACTCTAAACACAATTAGCACAACATCCGTCTGTTGTAACCATACCATTAACACAATTTGTGTTGTTTTCACACTATATGCAGTCAATTACCATTTCTAAAATGGTTACATTTTCTTTTCATACAAGCTTTCCCAAAACCAAAATCATGGATCTTTTTAGTCTTATTTACAAATGCTTAAACACAGCATGTCAGAAATAATGTTTAACCATGTTATCATTTAGAAAACACAAATACACAATATAACTACCTCAAGAATCACAAAATGAACACAAATTGCACACATTTATCCATGTTTGAACATTCAGTAGCAAAACTGATGACACAGCAGTCAAAATCTCAGGATAATATGAACAAGAGCACAGGTGTGCACAGGTTATGTGTTTTGGAAAATGAATCCTGGTAGTGGGAGACAAAGAGGAATAGGATGAGAAAAGAAAAATTAAGGGGATGAGGTCAAGTCATGTTCTTGTGCATGGAATGAGCATAAAGAATGCTATCTGCAGGCTCATCTACTTACACATTACAATTACAGTACATAGTAGCAGTTCTTCAGATGAGAGAACTTTCACTGTTCTTTCTTTGTACTGTAAACACTGTAGCACACACCCTCAAACTCGTAACTGTTGAATTGATTTGTAGCCAAGTACTTCTTACATGTATTTGTGCAGAACTGAAAGTCGACTGTCTAGGGGAGGAAGAGAAAGTCTTTTCTCAGAAGACTAAGAAACTGCTATAGTATAACAAAATAAGGATATTACCAATACTGTAATGCAACTTGGCAGAGGATGCTGAATTTACAGTTTTTTACAATTGATATGATATTGTTTCCAATACTTCTAACAATTTTCCTAAATTCTTAATGCACCAACACACCTTCAACACACAATTGACAAAACAAGAATGCAAGAAAACAAAATGTGCAAGATAGCTGTCATTTACTGTATTATATGAATATACAAACAGAAAAACCCACCGAAGAATTAAAACATAATAATAATAATAATAATAATAATAATAAATGTAATCTAATCGGCCCGGTCTTCTGCGTTTGGCCACATGTTCTCATCCACATCACATCTGATATCTTCACTGGCAAGGCATCTTGGGAAGAATCTTTTGGTATGCCTTATCCACCCCTGGCAGTGTTCAGCTGTGATGTCTTGGCATGCAGCATCCATTGCATCCAGGAGGGACATTTGGTCCTGTGGACGATGGTCAAAAACCTTCCATCTCCAGGCTGAGAAAACCTCCTCAATGGGGTTGAGGAAAGGGGAGTAAGGGGCAACAAAATGGGACATCATCCTTGGATGGGCATCAAACCAGGCTGTGACTGCACAGGAATGGTGGAATGCCACATTGTCCCATGTGATCACATATATTGACAGGTCTCCCACCTGTCCCCTTTCTACCTCTGGCACAAGTTTTTCGTGCAAGTCTTCTAAAAACAGGAGAAGGCGGTCGGTGTTGTATGGGCCAATCGCACATTTATTCAGGAGTGCACCATTGATGGAGATTGCGGCGCACATAGTGATGTTGGCTCCTCTCTGGCCCGACACGGTAACTGTGGCCCTTTTGCCAATTATGTTTCTTCCACGCCGACACCTTTTCGCCAAGTTGAGGTCAGCCTCGTCAACGTAGATCATTTCATGAGGGACTTGATTGGCTTCCAACTCCATGACTCTCTGAAAGTAATCAGACACTGTAAATGCTTTACTGTATGTCCTACTGTACTCCAGGTTTATAGAGAAGTTTACTGCAAAACACACTACCGTAGTGTGCAGTAATTACTGTATTGCATAACCTTACTTGGACATATTGGCGACGGAGTTCTTTGATGCGCTCACTGTTCCTTTCAAAAGGAACTTTGCATAGTTGTTTCATTCTCACTCTGTGTTTATCTAGAGTCCGAGAAATGGATGTTATGCTGATTGCTGCAATGTTCCCAGTTGTCTTCTACAACTCTCGATTGAATGTCCTTCAATTTAACTTCATTGTCAGCAATCACCATGTTGACAATTGCAAGTTCCTGTTCTTCATTTAGGAGCTTTCCTCTGCCCCCTGAGGGAGGTAGACGGTGAATCCTTAGAGAGACAAAATAGTTTTACATATTAGAGACAGGAGGCACACAGTCACTGTAATGCATGGTACAATTTACACTTTGCAGTAGGAAAAGCTCTCATACAATAACCTACCTGTTGGTTTCTCGAAAAATCCGAACAATGGATGCCACTGTGTCCCAGCTGAGATTTGGCTGTACACATTCACCAGCCTCTCTGTATGGTAGCCCATGGTTTATGACATGATCTATTATAGTAGCTCTTATTTCATCTCCTTTGTCCTGGTACTTGTCTTCCTCTCCCTTGTCCCACTCCTCTCCCTTGTCCTGGTACTTGTCTTCCTCTCCCTTGTCCCACTCCTCTCCCTCTACCTAGTCCTTGTCCCACTCCTCTCCCTTGTCCTGGTACTTGTCTTCCTTTCCCTTGTCCCACTCCTCTCCCTCTACCTAGTCCTTGTCCCACTCCTCTCCCTTGTCCTGGTACTTGTCTTCCTTTCCCTTGTCCCACTCCTCTCCCTCTACCTAGTCCTTGTCCCACTCCTCTCCCTTGTCCTGGTACTTGTCTTCCTCTCCCTTGTCCCACTCCTCTCCCTTGTCCTGGTACTTGTCTTCCTTTCCCTTGTCCCACTCCTCTCCCTCTACCTAGTCCTTGTCCCACTCCTCTCCCTTGTCCTGGTACTTGTCTTCCTTTCCCTTGTCCCACTCCTCTCCCTCTACCTAGTCCTTGTCCCACTCCTCTCCCTTGTCCTGGTACTTGTCTTCCTCTCCCTTGTCACACTCCTCTCCTTTGTCCTGGTACTTGTCTTCCTCTCCCTTTTCCCACTCCTCTCCCTCTACCTGGTCCTTGTCTCACTCCTATCCCTTGTCCTGGTTCTTGTCTTCCTCTCCCTTGCCCTTGTCCCACTCCTCTCCCTTGTCCTGGTACTTGTCTTCCTCTCCCTTTTCCCACTCCTCTCCCTCTACCTGGTCCTTGTCTCACTCCTATCCCTTGTCCTGGTTCTTGTCTTCCTCTCCCTTGCCCTTGTCCCACTCCTCTCCCTTGTCCTGGTACTTGTCTTCCCCTCCCTTGTCCCACTCCTCTCCCGTGTCCTGGTACTTGTCTTCCTCTCCTTCGTGCAGGCATTTTTCTTTTTTGTGTGTTGCTCTGTATTGTTCCTTTTCCACACAAAATCAGCCCAAAGAGGTCCTCTTTTACTTTATACCATCATGCGACTGAAAGAACCTCAGCACCTGAGTGTGTTTCCTATATGGGAATCAGCTGTAATGTATATATTTGCATAACTTCGATCAGCTGTTTCTCATTAGCAATTAAATAAAATACAGGGGACATATTTGTATTTCAATTCACAATATGAACAGCTGTTCACTTTGACTTTAGCCTATAATTTAGTTTTAGAACATGATGTTATCTGTTCTGACATACAGTGTGAAAGCATTAGAAAATTTGCCAGTAAAATTACATTGTTTTGGTCTTGGTTGAGCTTGTGTGTAAAAGAAGTTTTAAATGTGTGTTAATTGTATGCATTTTGTGTCAAAGCAACAAGAAATGTGTTAATTGTATAGCCTACATAGACAGATGTTGTGCTAACTGTGTTAAGAGTTTAGGAAAATTGTTAAAAGTATTGGAAAAATTGTCATAGTGATTGTAAAAAACTGTATTTATTTATTTATGTACAGTAACTGACAGTACATTCCAATGTGTGTTTACTGTATATTCAGTTGTTTGATCTTTGAACTTTTCTCTTCTAGTGCTTTTCATCTACTGTAAGATAACTTTACAGTAGCGTAATGAAAGTAAACTTTTCTTAAAGTTTATTGGTGAATTTTACTGTATCTGCACAACTCTATTTATGCTGCATACTGTGACAGACGTTGACATGCAAGATGTTTCCTGTTTCCCAAAAGGAGGTTTTTGTAACAGTGTTTTGAACTGATCTCACTAGTGTTGTCTAGTCAGGAAAATAGTCTGTGTATTTGACAGCTTTGTGTGTCATCTGAGGCCAAAGTTTAGATTCTGACAAAAGAGAATATGTTTTTGACTAAAATGTTTGACTTTGACCTGAAAGTCTGAAGTTTGCACAAATTGGTGTGTAGTTTTGAGATTGTGTTTATAGTTGTGAGAAAATGGTGAATTGTTTCATGAATTGTGTGTTAGCAATCAAGAAAAACTGTAGATAGTATGTTGCCAAGAATAAACACATTCAACACTTAAAAATGTGAAATTGGTTTCAGTTGAAGGTAAACTGAAGGTTAAATTACAAAAAAAACTATGGATTTTTTTTTATTGCCTATTACATGCAGGTAGAACTGAAACATGACAAGTAATGCAGTTTTTGTAAAGCCATCAACTGTTAGTATTTTGACAGTCACTGTAGTATGATTGACTATTGATTGATGTTTCTGTTGGATAGAAACTAGTGCTAATGTTTTGACCGAATGACTCAATTTTGAATCAGGTTTGGTGTGTTTTGATAGAGTTAGTATAAGTAGAAAAAGGTATTCAGCATTTTGAAATATTTGTATTTATTTAACAAAATGTGGTTTTGGCCAGAAAATTAACTATAATTTGGCCAATTGTGTGATGTAGGTGTGTTGCTGTGTTAAGAGTTTAGAAAAAGTACTTTAAGTATTGGTAAACGCTTGTTAGCAATTGAAAAAAACTGTAAATTAAAAGAGTCTATTTTAAACTCTTACATCGGTGATGAATTTCAAAGGTGAGGACAGTGGCGGATGAAAGGGAGATGAGTTTAGTCCCTTTCGCCCAATGAAATCCAGCACAACAATCCCATCAGAACTAAACGGCCTCATCCATTGCCTGCTCTTTCAACACATTCCATGCACTTTTTAACATTAGATTAAGCAAAAGCTTTCTGAACAAAGTCTGAATTTACTGTCCAAAATGAGAAACACATTGATTTGTTCCTGTCGCTGAGCCTGGGCTTTGAATTTATTTTCAGAGAGAAGAAAAGAAATGATGGTGGGGGGGAAATATGAAAGTGCATGAACAAGCGACAAGATAATAAATTGTGTCTATCAGGGGGCTGAGACCACAGACGAGGGCTTCTATCTTCTGATTCAAGGTTAAATGAAGATAAGGAAAGAAAATGTGTGAAATGTGACGAAGGAGGGGGGAGATGGCCTTTTGGCGCTAGGAAAACCTATCTGGCCCATTGAACATTTGAACTTCATCTTTATATCTCGCTTCTGGACCATCAATTACTGTTTGGACTCTGACGTCCCTGACCTCCGGGCAGAAGTGACCTTAAGTTGAAAATGAAAGTTTCAGTGAGAACCGAGCATGGATAAGATTGGATTAATAAAACAAAAATGAAGCAAAGCAATGGGTGAGGAAATAAACATGTAACGTAGTGTAAGACTGTAATGAAACATCAACCCTGGAGCTGAGAAACAGATCAGTTCTGGTTTCTAGGACCAGTACTAGACTGTTTATTATGTGCTAACTTTGTTCTCATCTCCCAGTCATGGCAAATTTTGGGCATTTTAGGCTGGAGATCTGTGGGGGAGATTATGTGAATCCCTGCAAATAAACAATGCAGAAACTGTCTTTGGTTTTAAAAGTGCAATATGCAAATATCAGAACTTTATTATCTGCCATTACGACTAGATGTTACATTCAATCTGCTTACCTGACTTTATTCAAAAGCAGAGAGCAAGTCATAAATTAAGAATGGGATAATGTCATTTTCATCATTATTCTTCATGCAGAATGTGGCATTTTATAGTGTGAAACTATAGGAATAAAAAGTCTTAGTAATATTATACTGTAATAATAAAATTCCAACAGAGCAGAAATAATCAAATACTTCATAAAGAGAACAATAACTGAAGCATTTTAAGTGATACAGCACACAACCCTGTTGCTAGACATCATGCTTTGGCACATGAGGACACTAATTTTTTTTATTTTATTATTATCTTTATTTTTTTTTGTATTTGCGCTTGAAGAATGAAAAGCAAGAATGAAAATGAAATGCCTGATGAATGAAAAGTGCTTCTCACTACTCCGAACGTCTCCAGTGTATTGTAGAAGTTTGCACGAAATCAATTTGGCCAATGTTCCAAGCTGGTTTAAGGTGAGGAGAAGGAGAGAGGAGTTTGAACAGTGGGTGATGAACGATGTATGTGGGCTAAATTTCAGATCAAGTCTGTTTATCAGGGCAACATAATGTACCATAAATTCCACCTTCACTTTCTGGCTCTTAGATAACATTTTATTCAATTTAGTTGTGCTTCTTTCTTTTGATTAAAAGCTACTCAGCACAGTTTGACTTGTGGAGAACGGCTCTCCTTCTCTTAATGTCTATAAAGTTTGATTTGTCTCGCATCCTCCTGTAGAATTAGGAGCAATGTACCCTGTGGCTAGGCAAATTGCCAGTCTGTAGACTTCATTATGGATAGTTTAACCTCACATGACAGGATATCTCTCAGAGGTAATATAGCGAAATTAAAATTAACTTTAGTAGATGTCAACAAACTGTGAATGCAAGCTGTCTCTGAGAAAATACATTTAACAGCACTTTGTGGAGGTGTCTGATAAAGTTGAAAACATATGGTAAAGATGGGCTGAAACAATTTGTAC
The DNA here is from genome assembly GCA_036784905.1 of Acrossocheilus fasciatus. Taxonomy (NCBI): domain Eukaryota; kingdom Metazoa; phylum Chordata; class Actinopteri; order Cypriniformes; family Cyprinidae; genus Acrossocheilus; species Acrossocheilus fasciatus. The sequence goes on from CM071953.1 coordinate 26,547,613, forward strand.
CTTTCCGGCAAAACTACACTACAACTTTTCTGTTCTACAGTTCTGTCTAATAAATTACTCAAAGGAATTGGTATATGAAAAAGTATTATAGCATTTACTTTTCTAATATTAGTAATGGAAAGGCAAATGCTATAATACTTTCTCATCTACTGTCAGCATTCAAGAAATACGCATTTATATTATTTAAACAAGTCTTTAAATTTTTAATAAGCATTTCACAAACCTTGCAGACTTCTAAAGTGTGCATCAGTTGACCACTACTTATTGTTTTATTGAATGACTGATTGTTTATATGAAGCTATTTAATACATATGCACAACAGAGTTTTGTTGTACAAATTAATAATGGAATTGCATGGAAAAACTCTGATTTATGCTTGACAGTGTATTGTAAAAGGGAAAAATGATTTTGAGTGAATTTTGATTCATGCAAAGCAAAATTTCACATGCCAATTCTGGTCCCTGCTGTGTAAAGGAAACGAGAGCACACAAAGTCAAAGACATGAAGGAAAGTAGCGATTTTCCTTCCGCAAAGTCGCAGTATAATAATTAGTGGAAAGAATTAACGGGTGCAGCTATAGATGAGAAACATTCACATTTATCATGAGGCACACCTGGTAAAATGAAACATGTTATTAAAGCTTCAATGGAATGAATGAGTAACGGAGAAAAGTGTTCGGGAAGAATAGGCTCAGTGAAAGGGTTCAGATATAAGTGGCTCTGGATTTATTCCAACTCAAGGACCACAACGATAAATTCAAATAGTTGCTCATTTTTAAGAAGTTAAATTAAACCAGGAATGTTCTTGCTGTGAAGTTAACAAGGCCAGGTGTTTGCAGGTTGACTTGTGGGACAGAGAAAAATACAATGGAAACAATGCAGTGAATGGAACTGGAGTTTGGTGGGTGTTTATGCTTGAACCTTTTTAACAGTCTGTGGTGCCCTCAATCAGAGAGGTATCCGCAGCTCATAAAGAGTGAGAATTGGCATCATGTGAGCCTGGCGCAGGTGTGCCTGTCAAACTCTCATGCTAACCCGCCGTCATTAGAGAGCACAGACTTCCAGAGCAGACAGTCTCAGCAGCTTCATCTGAGGGACTCAACAAACCCACACAACAGCAGGCAAATAATCGACTTCTGCTTAAGGGACAAAATATCACAGACTCTGTCTGTCTGTCTGTCTGTCTGTCTGTCTGTCTGTCTGTCTGTCTGTCTGTCTGTCTATCTATCTATCTATCTATCTATCTATCTATCTATCTATCTATCTATCTATCTGTCTGTCTATCTGTCTATCTGTCTGTCTGTCTGTCTGTCTGTCTGTCTGTCTGTCTGTCTAGCTATCTATATCTGTCTATTTCTCTGTCTGTCTATCTATCTGGGCTATACAATCTTCAAACTTTGACTTTTTACGCCAATTTGAATGTTGGCTTATTAGTAAAATTTTAAGTTAAATGTTGTCAACTTTCTTTACATTTAAGTTTTAATTTGATTTCTGCTTTCTTACAGTAAGTTCCAAATAAAATAGGAATTCTGTTTGCTACCTCAATTCAACGTCAATTCAAATTAAGCAATTACATTGGAATTTAAAAAGACAATCTGAATTCAGTGCTGAATGGTGCACAACCCTGAATAATAATAAAAAAACCCTACACAATTCAGCTTTAATTTTGTTAGTTTCTTTTCTTTTCTTTTCTTTTCTTTTCTTTTCTTTTCTTTTCTTTTTTTTCTGTTTTCTTAATGTTACAAAGATTAGGGAGCAATTGAAGTGTGAAAGTTTATTATGTAAGACACATTATTGCCCTAGATGACATGCTTTCATTAACAGCTCTTTTTGGTTTCTTATTGATCTTTGTCTTACATACTTCCTATTAAAACAAAGCCCGCAGGCAGTATGTGAACTGAGTGCAGGAAGTTGATCTGTTGTTACTGGTGTGTGTTTATGTCACAGTGCTTTGACAGTGAAGGCCCTATGCTTCACAAGTTTTCTTGTATTGTATCAGCTGCCTTGTGGGTCCGTGTAATAAACTTAAATTGTGTATTTGATAGATCACAACGTCAAACAGGAGTTTTTGATGAGCAGTGTCTGAAGCAGTTTCACAGTCTAACTTTGTTAAATGGAGAGACTGATTGAGATGGGCAATAAAACCTCTCCCTCATCGTATGTAATATACAAGTACACATGAACTTTAAGGACAAGAACCAGAACGAAATCTCCAAGGGTTTATCGATCCATCCATGACAGACAATCAAGACAGATATCATTCACTATGTATTTAGTGATATACTGAAACACCATTAAGCAGTTAAAAGATGTGATGAGCCAACAGCAACTGTCAGCATTAGTTTCTGAAATTGCCTTTTCAGACTTATCACTTGATGCAATCGATGAGCTGAATAAGAGGAGATTAATTGGCTTTTCTACGCACTAAGAAACTTAAGTAACCTCACTTATTCACAGTCATCACAGCAGGCTGTTGAATACAGGCAGCAACAGCTATTATAAATGTGTTTGGGCTGAAAGTGGACCACCGGGATGCACCACTTATCGGTCACAATTAGGAGAGAATAGAAATCTAAGCTCTTCCAGTCTGTTTCCCCCCCCACTTCACATTGTTATTTTTCTTTGATCTTAAATTTGTCTAAATCCATAAACTTCATTTTTTTTAAAATAAAAAAATTAAATTATAGTAATTATAATAAAATATAATGATATAATGTACAAATATAATTGAATAATAATATTTAAAATATTAAGATTAAAATGGGATCTTTTTCATGTGGTCTCAAACCTTTAGATCCACTGTATGTAGATATATATGGGCGCATAGTGCGAGACTGTGCTTTTATACTCATTTATAAAGAGAAGCTTCATTTAATCAACTTTCACAAGCTATAAGGTCCACATTTCAACTATGGCAAATTTCTCCTCATGGCTGATTCCCCTCCGTGCACGGCATATAATTTGAATAAAACTTCCATCTGAGCTCTCCATGAAGGCCATCATCAGTTTGAATACAGGCAGGATGCGGTGATGTCACAGTAATGATAGATTTGCTCTGTTTCTGTGGTGCTCTGGAGAGGGAAGGAAGCTGTTTGTGTCTCAGGCCTTGGCCGTTCTCTCGGATTGTCATTTGCGGTCATGCCGATCTGCTTATTAATAAGGAAAGGAGCGCACTTAACAAGTGCAATCAGTGCACATGGGCGGAGTTGAATGGTTGTAAGTAGAGGGTCAAGTATCTTTAAAAGACCTCTGATTCATCTGGTAATTATTTAATCTCCTTCCTCATACATCTCTGACATCTCAAAAACTCTAAGAAATATTACCTAGCATTACAGTAAAATTAATCCACAGCCGGGCCACTTATCGAGGAGGTCGTGTAGGGTCACAAATGTGCAGTAATGGGAGCAGAGACAAACTAAATGGCTTATTTCTTTTAAATACATCATGGAAAAAGACCTTTCAATTTTTTTTTTTTTCTTCTAAAACTCACTTGGGCTTGGCGACATTTCCAAAAATATTATCACAATATTTTCCCCATGACATACAATATCACAATATCTGTTAACCATTAATGGGGAAGGAAATGCTTTTTGTTTTTTAGACCTTGAGAATGAATGAATGTAAACATAACAGGGCCCCATGAAATCCATTTTATTTTCCTCTAAATCCTGTTTTCTGTTTTTTTCTTCTTCAGGATTCTGTGTTTTTTGTTTGACATTTTGATGATCTGACAAATTTATCATCAAAAATGAAATTAATTAATTTAATTTTAACGATTTATTGAAATTAAATATGAAAAAAGAAAATATAACAATTAATTTACCACAAAACATTTAATTTAAATTTTTTGTTAAATAAGATAAATTAAAACAAGGATGAAAAAATATCTTGGTTGTATGATTTTTTTTAAATTATAACAATATTATAACAATAATGTTACTTTGAGAAGTACATTCTGTCATAATTTCTTCAAGTTAAACCAAACTTTTATGTCCTCATATTGAGACAGCACTGAAAAACTGTGAGCATGAGTTTATGTAGATGAAACTACGCCACTCATTCACACAGAGACACGCAGAACGTGCAGACTTGCTGGCTGTTGTCAAATTTAGATTAGGCTGGCTATTAGATTTATCCATATTGAGTAAAATTGTCTAGATCTTATCATTGCTATTGACATAAATTTGACCACAATCTTGAAATTATATTGTTCATTGCACAGCCCTATGTAGCACTTTTCAATACACTTATTTGTCAAAATTGTCAAAAATGTTGCAGATTTATCTAATTGTATTTGTAATTACCTTATAAAGAAGGTAGTGGTGGGGCTGTGGGTTTAAGCAATTTTTTTATTTTTATTTTTTAAATTCAAAACTGATTTCTTTTAGACATTTGTCTAATTTTAGCACCATTGTACAGAAATAGTTTGGGACATGAAGTCCAGACAACATGATATAGTTGAGGACTGAAAGAGAACAGATGGTTCAGCTCTCTGGACTGGCACAAACCTGTTGAACAGGATACTGTTTTTTTTTTTTTTTAAATTTATTAATTTATTTTTTTGTCAGAGAGACTGACACTTTTGAGCTGTCCAAACTATTTTGGAGGTCCAAATGTTGATGTAAAACAAACAATGTTGTTGAGACAGTCAATTGATCAGAAAAATCAATTTCTGTGGTCCTAAACAATAAAAAATAACTGTCATTGTTTGTCATGGAAAAAAACCCTCTTTTTATTGTGCTTCATGACAGATAGGAGGCACAAATGTTGTGTAAGTCTCTGTTGCTCCACACATGTTGACAGGATAAAACTTTGGGATTTTGAATTTTGTCATATTGACTATCGGGACTTTCAATGCTTTCAGCCACTGGATAGAAAAAGAGGGTCTGTTTGAACGAACTGTTTGATAGATTCACAAGAGTAATAGCAAAATGTTTTCTTTTACAGATGCTGTTCTCTGTGGAGACTTATTGTTTATCATTCGTTTGTGTGTAATAAGCTGTTGCTCAACCCTCCTGTTAATGGTTTTATTGGCACTTTGTTTCTGTTTTTATCCTGATCTACCTGCCACGGGAATGCCATCAGCTTCAGTTTGGTAAGAAGCATCTGCCAAGAGAATAAATGCAAATACATATGAATATTCACCAGTAGGGAGTGTCTCATTAGAAGACCCTGCTGTGTGTCAGTGTAACTGATTCCCAGATCACTCGGTGTGATGGTTGGGAGCTTCGTCTTTCATTCTAATCTCTTTTAAGGACTAATCATTTTCGTTTTTAATTTAGATTTGGGGCGAGTGTAGTCATCAATCACAGCAGCCTCCTCATTCTCAGAGCCACTTTCAGCTTTTGAGGAAAGACACAAGATATTCACAGCTGACTGGCCAAGCCAAATATGCACTGTCTCAACTGACAATGACAAATGCAGACGATACAGAACTAGTCCTGATCAAAGCCATCACAGCATTTGGAAGTGACAAAAGAGATGCAGTGGTTTCACTGGGTAGGAATCTCCTACCTGACCAAGGGTTATTATAGTTAACTAAATCTAGAACTATATAGACATATTTTAAAAAGAGACCAATAAAAATGACAAAAATATTATAATTTACATATGATTTATTCACAAATTACTTAAACATTAACTAAAATTAAAATGCAAAAATAAAACTTAATGATACTAAAATAACTGACCTGACCTGAACCTGAAAAGATTACAAACAAACGATTGGTTATTGGATTCATGTTGTTTTTTAATGTACGTACATTTTCAGATTTGAAACTGGTTAAGATTTTGTTGTTTTATTATTGTTTTGTTTTTATATTATTGTTTTTCATATTAAATACTTATAATAAAAAATAATGTAACAAAAACATGATGTGCAGTTTATGTATTGTAATTATTTATTTATTTATTTGTTTATTTGTAACTTTAGTAGGTTTCTTCTAAGTATACTTAACTCGTCAATATGAAAACAAAATAGGTTCTACAGACTACAATATTTAAAAACAATGTTTTAAAACAAGGCTTAAACAGCTTTAGTTAAGTCTTAAGATGTTTTGGAGAATTTTTGAATGGCAAATTTCTCAGGTCAGGTCTCAGATACTGTAAGGTGTTGTTGTTGTAGATTTAGATGAATCATACAGCATAATTCAGAACATCAAAATATTATAAAGAAATATAAAATGATAATTTGACTGTTTATATTAGATCTCTGCTCCTCTCACACATTTTTCTCTCAATAATACTGATTTACATTATGGTAAACACTTTACATTAAAAGAGGTAGATATACTTTGACTTCGGTTGTATTACTGTAAGTACACAGGCCAACAATATTATCACATGTTCATGACTTTTACAAGCTTGTTTGCACCTTTGAGATGATCTGGGTTAAACGCCCAAATGTTACGGTGGGTTAAGTGCTGCCTAGTGCCGCTCATCCATGTAAATAAGCAAAATGCGTAGTTAATATGTAAAAGAGTTAGACCTTCCTGGGCAATGTTGCTTGATCTCATTTGCCTCAGAGAGAGCAAATTAAATGACAAGCCTGTTTTAATCCTGAAATAACCTCTCTAATCCTCCTTCAGTGGTCCACTGAATCCAGCCAACAAATCTCCTTGAAATCAAATCAAAGCGGTCTCAATAGGGACCTCAGGGGCACTGCTATGCCGTACTCATTTGATAGGCAATTAGGTAACATAATGTTATGATTGTAAGGTTGTGAAAAATAATACCCGTGTGTTAGGTGTGTGAGCTAAGACTTAAGATGCAATCTTACACCATTGTATTTCACTGCCGAAACTGGCCTTTTAAAATTACTCCTGTTGACAGTATGATTTGTTTTCCTGCTCCCCTCCCCCATTATGAGTAACTTAGAAGCTTGAAGGAACGTCAACATCTATTTGCAAAATGACACCTTAGACATCACGATCGGACTGACATGAGTGTAAAGAGCCTGAGACCAAATGAAGAAAAATGGCAAAGACTTTAAAAGAGGGGGAGAGAGAGGAATGAGAATGGCACTGCGGGGGAGTGAAGGCATCGGAGAGACCGTGGGGATGTCAAAATGCTCTTATTTGTAGTATCAGATGTGAATAATAGTTGGAGGCTGACATGAATCAAGAGAAATGTGTGTGTATGTTTGTGTGTAAGACACCAAAAGTAATAGTGACAGAGAGAGAGAGAGAACACACCTGCTGAACAACTGGTTGAAGAACAGTTAATGTTGAAATTCACTGTAATCATGATGTAAGAATGATTTTCTTATTTGTCTTACTTTTAAACATTTAGTTGTTATTAAATCTGTCCAAGAGTCTTGATATACAGTTAAAGAAATACTTCACCTAAAAAATATTTTTTTTTCTAAAAATGTATTCATTCCCAGGCCATCTAAGATATAGATGACTTTATTTTGTCTTCATTTGGACATATTTGGAGAAATTTTGCATGAAACGCTCACCAATGGATCCTTTGCAGTGCATGGGTGCCGTCAGGAAGAGAGTTCACACAGCTGATAAAAATACACAATAATCACTATAATCCCATACAATAATTAATGTATTGTGAAGTGAAAAATCTTATAACTGTTGCTTCCAGCTAAAATTTAAATGATAAGAAATGGAGGCGGAAAGCCCAATGAGATCATGTGTTGATGTGTTTCCTTTGTACTGCATATGCCAGTGCAAGATGTATCATCAATGTTTTTGCTCTGTTTTCCCAGAGGCAGAAGACTGTACATTTTAAATCTGTATAAAGTGATATTTGTCAGCTTTGACAACATTTGAAAACACTAACATATACCGTTGACTAAGATGACCTCTAAGCTAGTAGATGTACTCAAAAGTCAAATTTAGTTTTATGATGTCTGATTATTATTACTATTTGTTCCACCCAATGATGTTAGGGCTCAAAATGTATTACTTTTCTTAATTTTTTTTTTTTATACATTTATACATTTAAGTACTCAACAAGCATATAAAAATCACACAGTGAAACACAATGTTATAATGGGACATATTGAAGGGCCCTTTTTAAAATATCTATTAGGCTTTAGTTTTTATGTGGAGCCCCACATGACATTCAAATAAATAAATAAATAAATAAGACATCATGGCCATGAATTAAGAATTTGTTCCCACAACTTGTTCCCTTGTTATAGTTCAGTTGTGGCCTCATTGTGCTAATTCTTTCCTTTATTTTAGTTAAACTGTGGCCACAGCTGAGTTGGCTACAATATATAGATTTTTTCTTTTCTATGTACTTGATAGTCGTGAGCTATAATTTGCTACATGCTAGTCAGTTGAAGGTGGTTTCATAGGGAGGGACATTGTCATTTGTTGAAAGCATTTGATTTGACAAAAAAACTGTGTAGTGCAGGATGAGTCATCAATATTTTGGTCTGTGTTTACTGGATAAGAGAGACAGTACATTTGTGTATACTGTATTTGGTTAAAAATAAATGGTCAACAGTACACTAGCATATAAATGACCCCAAAACTAACACTCATGAACAAAATGGCATAAAACACTGACATAACATTCACTGAATTAAAAAAATTCTGAGAGCTAACTAGCAAATATATGCAAATGTATTCTGCCTACACTGTGAGAACGTAACAGACTCTCCACGGAGATCGTCTAGATTGCGGAGAGGTCATGATGAACACCGCCACGCGTGAAATAAACAAAGACCGGATCAGCTCGAAATGATTTTTTTTTCTCGTGCCACTGCCCTTCTGTTCATAACCGTTCAGCTCGTCTGCATGTACTGATATTTTCATGCTTGTGAATTCTGCGGTATCCCAGAGCCTCCAGCAGCTTGTCTAACTCCTCTGAAGTGTGAACAACCGCTTTTGAAAGATGAGGCATGAATTTCCGCCATGGAAAGGGCCACAGACCGCTGGATTATGATTGCTGTGGGCTTGCTTTACCACACTTTGTTACTGCAAAAACAAACTCAGAGGCCTTCAGCAAGAAAAAAGAGAGAAGAAAACACTCATAAACCAAGTGCTCTGAGGGGAGAACCACGTAAAACCTGTGCTTTTACTTCACACATTTTTGAAAAGGCTAAATAAGAGCAAATCCCAGCATATTTATATTATTTCAGTAATCAACCAAAATTCAATCTGAACTTGACAGCCAGTGAGAACTATGCATTTTCATTGACATGTTGGTGGGTAGATGACACAAATTTTGACTCGTTTGGACTGATTGACATGCGAATAAGTGATTTGAGCCACTGCAATTCAGAAAAAAATCTAAATAATTTTCAAAGGCTAAATTGCATTTAAAATCCACTCAGCTCAATTTTTTTTTTATTGGGGCACATCTGAGTGGCCATGAGTGTGGATACATTGATTTCTAAAAATGTTTTTAGAAACCTTGAGCTTGGGCTGTTTAAATGTGCAGCATTTTTGCTCTTTTGTAAACTGATTTTTTTTTTTTTTCAGTTGTTTGTTATCTTTCCAATGAATGATTACGGAGATTTTGAGGCAGGCAAGGACACAGCGTCTTCAGTTCATTTATGGAGACAAGAAATAGGCACACAGCAGTTTGCAGTGCTTTATTGTTTAAGATAAGCACTGCTAAGAGAGGGAAAATTGTAAATACAGAGATGTTGTTATAGAGGCTTTCGTCCTCTTTAATTCAAATCAAGGTGGTGCCAACTCATGTGGTCTCTGTTGCCATCTATGTTTGGGTTGATAGTTTGTTTTTCTGTATCTTTTTTTTTTTTTTTGTATTTGAGTTGTTTTGCTTAAGTAAGACCAGAATGAAAATATAAACAGTAAAAAGGACAGCTGTTTTCAGTATAATAAGAAATATTTCTTGAACACCAGTAAGGATTCTGCAGTCCAGATTTTGCAAACCAACATTTCTTTCCCAAAAACACGTTGGAAATGGTTGCCTTCTGATTCACATGCATATACAGATTAATACTCTTTCAGATAATCACATCAGCTGTCCCTAGTTTTACTCCCAGCACCACAGCTAGTTGAATCAGTCCAGAGTCAATTCTTTGTTTCACTCTTGGTCAGTGCCTCAGGGAGGAGGATTTGTTTTATTCTGCACAGAAAACCCTTTATCTGATCTGCTCACTACACTCTGCTAAGGCTCACATTGAGCTGCTGTTATTTTAAGGAGAGCCCTCAAAGATTTTTCTCCCTATGGTTGGTGTTGTGTTGTGGTGCAGCTTGAAAATAAAAAATGAGCTTATTATAACACCCTGACAATGCAAGGAAATTGTCAGGTTGCTTTTGACATCAAAATGCAAACAGACTGTCACAACACCAGTACAAGCATTTACATACAGAGCGAAATCAAGGTAATGGTAGCGAATCACGTGTTTGAGTCATGTTTTGACTGACATATACTGAAAGAAATGGTAACCTAAAAATAATACCATCCATATAAACTGGTCTTAAAAGTATTAATTAACATAACCGAATCAATCTAAATTCAATAATTTATACTGACAAAACTCTTTACAGTGTCCATGAGACACGCTGATTGTGAGCTATTTTATATTTGGGCAGTGAAATGTGTCCATAATTCCATACGATTTTTTAAAAAGCTTTTACTTGTCTTGAAAAATGCGGTTGCTATCAAGTAGCTAAATGGGACTGCAGAAGATGCCTGGAACATTAAACATCATCAAGCTGAACAAGTAAACTCACTAGTCCGCTTTCAGAGTCTCAATGTGCTTATAATCACACTCTTGCAAACTATTCTCAGACTTTCAGGGAAAATGTTTTTAAATAAAGACTAAATGAGTTGAAGTCATGCAGCCGTGGTCTAGTTCATTTATAGCTCATTTTCTGCAAAAGTCCAAAACTCCTTTAGGGTTTTAACTTTCAGGTTGGAAATATTTGAATTGCAGTAAACTTAAAAGGCACCTATAATGCAAAATCCACTTTGACATGGCGTTTGGACATAAATGTGTGTTGGCAGTGTGTGAACACTACCGTTTTGAGTCTCACCGCAGTGTGACGTCACATTTCGGAGGGCCGGGCCACGGGGGTTGATTGACAGCCCTGCGTTGCTATAGTTTCCGCTCTCAGCGGTTACGCTGTCCTTCATTTTCTCCACGCTCGAGCAGCTGTAATGCCAACAATGTCTCGTAAGCAATCCCGGTGCTCTGTGTTTGGATGTAAGACTGAACATAAGTGTCTTCATTTTCTCCCAACATCTGAGCTGCTGAGAACGCTGTGGATTACTTTCATTTTTCAAGGTAATATGCCTCAAAATCTACCTAAATAGGTGTATCACTCCAGACTCCTTTGTGAATGTCATGTCGTTACCGTATTTGTGTGCGTACATTAAGTATTTTTAACTGATCAGTGTCCTGCTTGTGAGATTAGTTTGCGCTGTTCGTAGCTTGAGATTCGTTCGGTAGTGTGGTCGCGCAGCTCGGTCCATTGATCCGCGCCGATGACAGGTAAGCACAGCGTGAGCTCTGTTCCATCGTGCGGTTTCGTCCCACTTTCAGTGGATTTGGCTTCCCATATGTAGTTATGTTGCTTATAACAGCTGTTTATTGCTGTAGATATGCAATGCAGAGAGACATATACACAACGCCCTCTTCTGGAGACGGGGCGGGAATATGCAGCTCATTTGCATTTAAAGCCATACACTCCAAATCAGCTCTTTTTTAGACACCCCAAAAATGACATTTTCCAGCTGTTTTAATGAATGATCTGTGGGGTATTTTGGGCTGAAACTTCACAGACACATTCTGGGGACACCCAAGACCAATATTACATCTTGTAAAAAGGGGCATAATAGGTGCCTTTTAATTCTTTAATATTTGGAAGATAAGTGGGGTTATCTTTTTACTAGTAGATAACATAATTGAGCACATTGAAAGGCGTAATGGATCATATTATGCTCTGTCAGATGCTATTGCATTCAAGTACTGTGGGCGTATCAATTAATGTGAATGCACTTGATGTGAATACAGTGCATGATATTTGCAAAGCAACTCAAATGATTCTCACTTCTTTGCCCAATTATAGTTATTATAAATTTAAGTAATTGATTTTTAAAAAGTAATACTGGCAATTTCACTTTAAATGTACACACTTATGGACTTTTCCCGGTAATTGAAATTCAATAATCTTAACATATTAACCCTCTACAAAAAACAAAGAAAAGAGAAAACAAATAAACCAGAAAACACTGCTTGCTTTAGAAGAGATTTATTCAAGCTCGATAATGATTGCAGCATTACAGTAAATCAATAAACCTGATGCGACTCCAGCTCAACAAAACAAATGTGTTTTTCCTTACATAAGAATGCTTAAGTCTCTCAGCAGCCTGGGCTTCAGTGAGAGTAGCTGTGTTTTTCTTCTTCTCTTTCTGCTGTAGGCTCTCTGTCCTGTTTCGATTATACAGATTATAGAGAAAAAAAGAGGCCAGGAGATGAGGGCTCTGGAGATGAGTTCTTCACTCCACAATTCAGCTGGTCACGTCGATTAAGATGTGAACTTTTAGAGTTCCAGCAGTTCATATTCAGCTCAGGGGGCCTTATCTGAAATTAAAAAACCCTCCCTTTTCCTTCCGCTTTGAAGTTTCCCCGAGCCACTCAAACAGTTACAGTCAGAGGATTGGAAAGCTGAATGAAGACTTTGATTTCTGGAGATGGTTTTGGTCGTCGCTTTGAGTTATGCACCGGATGATCTGACGAGGAGAAACACGCATTTCACCGTTGCTTTAGCAGCCCCACCTGTATATTACTGTCCACAGCCTCAGCTATTGGTTGGATTAATTGCCACATGCTAGTTAAAAGAGGTTACTGTAGTTCATATGTCAGAGTTGTATCTTAGTCAAGAAGTTGGATCTTCTTAAAACCTGGTCAGTTGTTCTCTTCAGAAATGTTATATCACTGATGGACTTGTTGTACCAGTTCACTGGTCAAAGCATAAATATATGCTAATGTATTCAGGGTCCAAAATTAACTTTTGCTACACCTACTAGTAAAAAAAAATATATTATTATATTATATTTCTCACCAGCCATGAAAATGTATTTTGCATGATTTTTTTCTTTTTAATATAGACAGAATTAGATTTTATATATTATGATATATTTTTTCTTTGAGGTGATACAGCCACTGATCTGCCCTAATAAAGCTCCAATTGCAGAGTAACTATTTTATTTACTCACCAAAACCAGTTTTTGCCTCTTGGCGTATTTACACAAATAATGAGCTGATTCATTTGAAAAAGGAAAACACATTGATTTAAGATTAATTGCTCTGTACTCATCCATTAACCAGCTGCTAATAACTAGTCTCAGATGACATTGGCTCAGAAACTGCCAATAGATAGTTTACACGTAGTCCATTGCAGATAACTAACCAAAAGTGTCAATGATGAATCATACATGCATAGCATTGATTTTAGATTCACCTGCCACTTAATTAAAAAAAGTGTTTTGTCACTTTAAATGCAAGTGTCATGATTAAACATATCACAACAACCTTTAAAGCACAAAGAACAAAACTAACCTGTTGAACATCTTGATTTTCATCAGTCAAAGGCAAAAACACATGAGTGGCTGTGGGCGGCGGAAAGAAACAACCATGTATAAATGTGTGGATCAAGAGGATAAGAGTTGTGCACAATGACTCTAAACAGTTGTTGCATCTATCTATCTATCTATCTATCTATCTATCTATCTATCTATCTATCTATCTATCTATCTATCTATCTATCTATCTATCTATCTATCTATCTATCTATCTATTGTAATGGGAGGAAGAATCACACGACACGGAGGGTCAATAAAGGCCCCGAAGGGTGCGTTTATTGGTGACTGAAAGCGTGCCGTAGTGCTCGTGCGTGAGATTGTCGTGCTCCAGGATCCACTAGTGCTTCTGTGCTCTGCGTGGGTGCGGGTCTGGTGTCCGTGCAGTCTTCGTGCTGTGGGCTGGCCAGTCAGACGCTGCTGTCTAGGGCAGAGGGAGAGAGAAGTTAGGGATGCGCGAACTGGAGTCATATCTCACCCCTCTCCTGTTCTGGCGTCCTTTTATCCGCGTCTTAATGGGCTCCAGGTGTGGCCGGCCAGCCCGTGTTAACGACGTGCAGGTGATCCTCGGATCCTGATGAGGTCCCGGGACACGTGTCACACTCCCCCCCCAAGCGTCGTCCTGTCCCTGCGGGCGAGAGGGGAAAGAGGGGGAGGGTGGGGAGAAATACCTGACAGACCTGCGAAAGCTGACCAGATCCGTCGGCATTGGCGTTGGCCGTCCCCGCCCGATGTTGCACGACGAAGTGGAAGTCCTGGAGCGCCAGGAACCAGCGGGTGACCCTCGCATTAGTCTCCTTGGCTCGGGCCATCCATTGGAGAGGGGCGTGATCGGTGAAGAGCGTAAACTTCCGGCCGAGTAGGTAATACCTGAGCTCCAGGACTGCCCACTTGACGGCCAACGCTTCCTTTTCCACGGCGGTGTACCTTTGTTCCGTGGGGGTCAGCTTTCGGCTGATGTAAATCACCGGATGTTCCTCACCGTCCTGTACCTGGGAGAGGACGGCTCCCAACCCGGTGTCGGAGGCGTCTGTTTGCAGCAGGAAGGGGCAGTTAAAGTCCGGGGCTCGGAGCACCGGCGCCACGGTGAGAGCCTCCTTCACCTTCTTAAACGCCTCCTCTTCGGTGTGTCCCCAGGCGACCCTCTCCGGCTGCCCCTTCCTGGTCAGGTCTGTCAGGGGTGCTGCTAAGCAGGAGAAGTTAGGGATGAAACACCGATAGTATCCAGCCAATCCCAAAAAGGCACGTACCTGGGTCTTGGAGGTGGGCCGTGGGGCCGAGAGAATCGCTGAATGCTGAATGGCCCCTGCCACTTGGCTAGAAACTTGCAGGCCGCGGTCGGGACCAGGACCAGGACGAGGTCTCCAGGCTGGAACTCCCGTGGTTGGGCTGCCCGGTCATAGTGCCGTTGTTGGGCCTGCTGAGCCTTGGTGAGGTGCTCCCGGACCATCGGCATGACCCTGTCGATCCGTTCCCTCATCTCACGGATGTGCTCAATCGTGGACCGATGGGCGGCCGGTTGTTGCTCCCAGGCTTCCTTGGCGACGTCGAGTAGACCGCGGGGTTGACGTCCGAACAGGAGTTTGAATGGGGTGAAACCGGTCGACGCTTGGGGCACCTCTCTAAATCCAAAAAGGACGTACGGAAGCATTCGGTCCCAATCCCGTTTATCCTCCGCGGCAACCTGACGGAGCATCCGCTTCAAGGTTTGGTTGAATCTTTCGACCAGCCCATCGGTCTGCGGGTGGTAGATTGAGGTGCGGAGCAGTTTAACCTGCAGGAGCCGACAGAGGTCGGCCATGGTCCGGGACATACACGGGGTACCTTGGTCGGTCAATATCTCCGCGGGGATGCCAACTCGACTACACAACAGGAAGAGTTCCTGGGCGATTGCCTTCGATTTTGCTTTCCGGAGTGGAATGGCTTCGGGGTAGCGAGTGGCATAATCCACGATGACCAGGATGTGTTCATGGCCCCGGGCGGACTTCGGCAACGGCCCCACGACATCCATGCCAATTCGCTCGAAGGGTACCTCTATGATGGGCAGGGGAATCAGCGGACTGGGGGGAGGAGTGCTGGGCGAGGTCCGCTGGCACGTGGGGCAGGCGCAGCAGAAGCGCCTCACCTCCGCATCTAGTCCGGGCCAGTGGAACCGATCCCGAATTCGTTGGATGGTGTTGTGGGCTCCTAGGTGACCGGCCATGGGATGGGAGTGGGCGAGCTCTATCACTGTCTCCGTCTTGGTCCGCGGCACTACCAGCAATTGTTTCTCCTCCCCCCTTCGTGGTGCGACACAGTAGAGCAGGCCATTTTCCACAATGAAGTGGGGGACCGGGTGGGGTGGTGGTTGCACTTCCTTTCCTTCGGTCACCCTCACTTGCGCCCAGCAATGCTTCAGCCGCTCGTCCCCGAGTTGTTCCTTCGCAAAGGTCCCACCTCCCTTAACCTGTTGAAAGATATCATAAAAGAGGTTAGTGGCTTGGGAGGGGGACTCACCATCTCGGGGGCTGTCTGAGGCCAGCAGGGCGGCGCTCCGGCGGGGACGGCGGCTGAATCTCCGAGTGCGGCGGCTCCCTGCCAGGCAAGCAGGCGGTCGAATCCTGGCCAATTCCATCCTAGGAGGACCGGTACGGGAAGGTCTTTCACTAAGCCCACTTTGACGGGCCAGGTCCAAGTTTGTCTAGTTAGTTGTAAAAAATAGTTGATGTATCAGTTGCACTTTATTTTACAGCCTTGTTCTGATTGTACATATTATGTACTTGTTATAGTAATTACAATAACTGGGAAATAGGTACTAACTCTGAACTTTTAACCCATGTAGTTACCTTATAGGCTACTACACATAACTTTCTTGAGTAAGTACACTGTATGTACACGTACTGTAAAATAAAGAGTAACTGATCTATCTCTACAGGTAGGCTAAATTTTCAAACCTTAAGGCTTTTTAAACTTTCACTTGTGCTTTTAGAGGGCACAATTTTAAAATTCATCCTAACCTACTTTAAATATTATTCATTCAGTCATTTTTCACCATGTCATGTATCATTGCCATCTCTAGAAGTAATCTATATTAATTTCAACTAAAATGAATATTTCATCATGTTTAATTTATTTGACAAATAATTTTGTATGTTGGGGGGGGGGGGGGGGGGGCTTCATGCTTGTCATATGACACACAGCAGCCACAATACCACTGTATAACTGATATTCAAAATATTCCCAAAATATATCATGAAATATCTCGATTCTCAAGTATGTGTAAGTAAATGCATTTTGTACCTTTATAGATTATGTTAGTTGATCTATAAGGGGCGATAGGTAGTTATTTAAGTAGTGTAATATCAATTTTGCATAAAAATCCGTCTTTTTACTTAAGTACCAGATGTCACACCATAAACATATAATACGACTGACTTTGTATTTTATGTGGATTTAATAAAAACATTGTAAGTTACTAATTAGTCCATAACACTTTCATTGTACAAAAAGAGCAAAGAACGTTTACATTATCAAAGAACATTTTCACTTCAGTCCAGCGAGTTCAAGCACTCTCAAAAACTCCCATAATAATCTCTAAAGCTGTTTACACTGTGAAATTAATATCTGACTTACATTCGCAAATCTTCACTTTGTTGTTTCTGAGGAGAGAATTCAGTCAGCGAGTGCGCGTGGTGACGAAATAGCAGCGCTCTGCAATGACTCATCTGAACGCTTCTGATTGGTCCTTGCAAATCATAAGCTCAACAGAATCGTATGTGACTGGTTATAATGCACAGTGCTTTAAAAACATGTGTGTCTCTGGCTCTGTGTAGATTTGAATTTAACAGTGGTTTTTCTTTTTATATAGTTTACAGGACAAACTGCACATTTCACCCAAATTTTTTTGGTGTGATATGATTCCAAATTTAGGGGGGCCAAAGGGGGGGGGGGGGGGGGCAAGCTTGTTGACAGGGGGGCAGAACCGCCCCTGCTTTTGAATCAAAACTGGTACGTTTGCACAATCAACTTGAGTTCCACCATAAGTACAACCTGAATCTCCTAGAGTTTTATACAGCAGGGAGTAGGAGATCAACACACAGACAGCAATATTGCCTCTACCGCAGCACTATCGCAGGCCTTGGCAGAGCACCAGGTAGAGAAAATGTATCCTAGTGGAAACTTCAGTGTGTGAATGCTCAGAAAACAGATTCTTTTCCAATTTCATATTTTCTATTTCATCACCTCTTTCAAAGATACCAATCTATCTGGAATGGTGCGAGATGCTATTTTGAGAAATAGGAGAGAGAAATTGGACAGATTGGTTTAAGTAGATCTGTCATAGCCTGGGGGACGAAAAACAAACCACACCAGGCAATTGGTGGCCTATGGAACCCATGCAAGATGGCACAAGAATTTTGGCTGGTGTTTATGAGCAGTACATGCATGTGGTTTGTTGGGGACTAGACTGTTGGAAAGCGACGTTCACATCTCAAGGACATTGAGCTCGCTAATTACAGTTAACCATTGCATTTGGCACCATCCAATGAGGATATGGTGGCATCAAGCCACCCTCCCAGACAACAGGAGGCGCCGGTATCTGAATGGCTGATGTCTAGGTGTTCAAAGGGGGAGAGCATTTGGCTTGGGAATGTCTATTGGGACCTCCTCTAATTATGGGCAGGTTGCCCTTAATCGGTAGTGGTATGCTGGCTGTCCTTGCTTTGATAGCTTGGCTGGGTGAACTCTTGGTAAGCAGGGCCAAATCCAAATGTCCAGCTGTGCTTGTAAGAGGATATTAGCATTAGCAGTAGCTTATGTTCTTTAGGGATGTCTGCTGGATTTCATGCTTTGTGTTTTGAATCAGTGAAGGTATGTACAATGATGGACATGTAACACCTGTCAAACACATGACTGCAGCTAATCAAATATGACATATGCCAGTCACACATGATATGACCTAAATAAAAATGCAATTGCTAAGAGCGTGTATGCTGAAGGCAGAAGACAACAATTAAAGCATGTCATTAGGAAGGCTGTCTCAAGCTAACTCCTCAATGCAATCCAAAGATATCATGTTGTTAGGAGTCTTTCAACTGCATTTATTACCTGGGTTATTGGAATGTCTATGAAAATAAAATTAAATATAGTTGTGCCATGTTTTTAGAATAGTTAAATTCTTAAATTTGTATTCATGCTAGTTTCATATGGTTTTGTTAGGTGGTGTAACAATCACTAAAAGTATCTAACATTTTTTTTCCACCTTGAATAAGTGTACACATCTTAAATACACATTCTTAAATATATATTAGTGCTGTCAAACGATTAATCGCATCCAAGATAAAAGTTTTTGTTTACATAATATATGTGTGTGTAGTGTGTATATTTATTATGTATATATAAATACACACACATACAGTATATATTTTGAAAATATTTACATACTGTATATTTACATGCATATATTTATATTCATATAATGTATATTATATATAAATATATTTAATATATAAACATAACATTTTTCTTAAATATATGTATATATTAGGGGTGGCAAGGTACATGTATTCGTACCGAACCGTCACGGTACAGACATCTCGGTTCGGTGCATGAAGCCTTACGACGAATACAGCCTTCCTAATGACATGCTTTAATTGTTGTCTTCTGCCTTCAGCATACACGCTCTTAGCAATTGCATTTTTATTTAGGTCATATCATGTGTGACTGGCATATGTCATATTTGATTAGCTGCAGTCATGTGTTTGACAGGTGTTACATGTCCATCATTGTACATACCTTCACTGATTCAAAACACAAAGCATGAAATCCACGAATACACCCCCAATCCAGAAGGGGGCGCTCGCAGTAATGCAACGCTGTTTGATAACCGCCAGCAGAAGAACATCGCATGTCATGAGTTGCGCATTTGAAAACAAAGCCCACTAGACAGTGACTACGTGCTGATTCTGAACGCATCTCTCACTGACAAGGGAGTATACTTTAAAGGCTTGCGCACTCAACTGTTTGCGTAAAGGAGCTTTGTGCTCGTGTATCCAACCTCTCTCATTCGGCACAAATCCAAATAAGTCAAGTTAGCAATGCTGGAACTGATGTGTGTGTGTGTGTGTGTGTGTGTGTGTGTGTGTGTGTGCGCGTGCTTTTATTTGCGAACCTTGACATCTGTGTACCGTGCCACCCCTAATATATATATATATATATATATATATATATATATATATATATATATATATATATATATATATATATATATATATATATAAAATATTCAAAATACGCAGTTATTAATTGTTAAACATTTTAAAATACATTATTGAATTATTGATTAATTTATTATGTTCTGGGGGAGGTTGCACCGCATGACAACATAGAACTTCAACTAACCTTTTCTTGTCATAAAATGATCATAATTACCATATTTTTTAAATCGCTTTTGAGACGTATGCAAGGGTACTCTATAATTTTGCTCTTTATTTTTTTACTACATGTTTTTTTTTAAGAAATAAGGGAACATTACGTCAAACCAATTAATAAGGTATTCTTTTTTGTTAACGAGGCTTTTTTCTTTATTATGATATGACAGTTGTATTACCCTAACATTTTTGTCGTTTCAATTTATAATATGCCTTATAAAAATTAATAATATGCCCATCATAGAAGAGTCATTATATTAATAAATAGCATTTTTAATCTATTTTTTTTTTATATAAATTACCCAGTACGACAGTAATGAGCATGCCACTGGCCCACCTTTAACTTTTTTAAAACTTTTACTTCAATGGATGTCTAAACACTGAGAGCACGTTAAGATAAGCTTTCTACGGCTGCATCAGAGATTATAACAGGCAGAATGAGATGCAATGAATATTAATAACGTCTACGGCCTGCACCTAATGCCAATTCTGAACCGAAGCATCATGGGGAAGTGCAGGTGCTCCATAGCAGATGGAGACACTGTCTGTTTGTATAGCAGAAATCATGAATAAAGGAAGGGACATAAACAACTCTAGTTTGCCCAGTATTTTAATGCAGCCAAAGGCCCTACGTTGGTCAAGACTATCCGAACTCCGCCGACCAACTAGTCATTAAAGAGAGAGAGTTTATAGGCACTCCGCATTAAGGAAGTGTGGGAGGGGAGAGCATCTAGAAAGTAGCAGTCTTAACCCTCTAATCAGAGCCTGAGTCAGACGCACACACTCGCTCATGTTTATCGGACACGCCGTGAGCAGGCTTGGGCCCCCTGGACATGTAGATATGCTCAGGTAATTAAAGAAGCGGGGGACCGCAGGCTCCAACTCAGCCTTCATTAACATTCTCCCATACCGTCCTCCGATCTCGGAGCCTCTCCAGCCAGAACAATCAATCCCTAATCACTCCTCCCTCCCTCTGCCCGCCAGCCAGACAACTCAATCCATGCTAAGATATGCTAATGGCATTCCCGGCGATGATTACACTGTGCAGTCAACATCGATTTTCAGTGACCTCCCAAAATGATCCATCTTCAAAAGCAATGCTAAAGGATACAGTGGTCTCTCTGCTAAGCAGTGAGATCCAAACTGTGTCTTATTGTCATGCACGTGTGCTTCCTTATTAAGTAGTCACTTCTCAGACTGTTTTATGCAAAGCAACTTACAGTACACTTAAGGGACAATCCCTCTAGAGTAAAATGAGGTTAAGCGGCTTGTTTAAGTGTGCAATTGTGATGGATCATGGCTTGCTTCAGTCAAACCAGCAACCCAACCTTCTGGTTTTTATTGAGGAGCTTTAGCCATGCTACTTCTTGTCTTGTGGCTCTGTTGTTGGTCTAAATTAATATTTCATTCTTCTCGGTAAGATGATGATCACAAAGTTGTGAGTTTGTGTTGTTAACACAGTTTGTGAGTTTGTGTTGTGTTGATAGTGCACCAAAAAAAAAAAAAAAAGAAGCAAATTCTGACAATTTAGTTACTCTCATGTTTTTCAAAACGTGTGATGTTCATTATTCTGTGGAACTGGGAATCTCTTGAAAATGTCTCCAAGTGTTTTTAGTCCATACAGTGATAGTTAGTGGAATATTTGTTGCATTTGTATGTACAAAAATAGCTTAAACGTGCTTCAGCGCATCTTCTTTTTCCTCTTTGTGTGAACTATCCCTTTAAGCAGTAGACTTGTAGACTAAATACTATGATTTGGAGAAGAAAAGAGAAAACCGGCTCCAGCTTTCAGCTTCCTCTCACCAATAGATGGCACTGTGCCGCCAATATTGTTAGCTCAGACCGGCTGTAGAGAGTAGAGCAGCCCATTTAATGAAATGTCAAGACATGGTAGCATCTCGGTGTGTTGTTTGAAATACACAATGAGTCTGAGCAAAGCAGTTCTCAAAGAAAACCTGTGTTTTTGTATTTTTTTTTGCAAGCAGGAAGTTGGAGTAATCCAGCCTTTAATACATTGTGTGCCTAGATGAACTAAACTCTCTCTTTTGTCATTCAAAGCGTTTTAAATAAAGACGTGGCTCAACAAGGTTCCTTCCCCGGGTTTGATGGCAAGGATTCAACTTCATTCTGAGGGTGACTTCCTGCCTGTTTGCGCTTTGACAGTATGAATGTACATACGTTTGACTTGACTAGCTCATTAGCGCTAGGCTTTAGTCTCCTTGTGGGAAAGAGGTCAGTGCTAAATTGCCCTGACTGCCATTCAGTGTCTTTCATGTCTTTCACACACACACTCTCTCACACACACTCTTAATGGCTAATCAACTATGTTGCTGAATGTTCCTGTGTTCTGCTTTATTGTCTTGATTCTTCTTTTGACCTCTGGAAAAAAAAATCCCATTCATTTTCTCCTCAGAGAAATTGATTGTTAACGATTCTGTATAAACCTTACAAGACTGACCTACCATAACCTGAAGTTATGATTCAATGGTATAAGCTTCTGTTGAAGCCATCAGTCAGTGGAATTTCAACTTAATTAAAAAAAAAAAAAAAAAAAAAAAAAAAAAAAAAAAATATATATATATATATATATATATATATATATATATATATAATGTAGCAAAAATTTTCTATTTAATAAATACTGTTGTTTTGAAGTCACTATTCATCAGTGAATCCTGAAAAAAATGTAACATTTCCACAAAAATATTGAGCAGCATGACTGTTTTGAACATTGATAACAACAAGAAATATTACTTGAGCATCAAATTATCAGGAATAAATTACATTTTAAAGTAAATATTACAATAGAAAACAGTTATTTTAAATTGTAATACTTCACAATATTACTGTTTACTTTTGATCAAATATTCAAATAAATGCAGCCTTGGTAAACACAAGAATCAAACACCATTAACACCATTATATATGTAATGTTGTGATTTAAGGCATAACACTCTTTATTAAAGAATTCTTTTTGATCACTATGGAGAAAAAAGAATTGAAAATACACTACCAGAACCAAGACTAGCAAAAAGGTAGGCGGATGCACTCTATTATATTTAATAGTGTATTAAATTTCAGCACACATTACACATGTCTGGTAGAGTATAATCACAAGCAGCTGGACGTGTTTTTCCATTTATTTCGGGACACCTGCATTAGTTGCCTGATTGTAAGGCTTTGCTGGCATTTAACCTTACATACACATACCAAAGAAGATATGTTCAGCAATTTTAGTAGTTTGTCTCCTCGCCCTTTCTTTAAAAGGACAAACATTGACTATTGAATTGTTCTTATCTAAGCTAATAATAAACATACATCCTACAGATACCTTTGGCACTTTTCATGATAAATAATACATATTATCATGATGTTTTCTCACAAAGTAGGTCGTATGGGATATAGGGTGGTCATTATGGGATATTGGTCCCTATTCGGTTCCTACAAGGACAGACTCATGCACGCACTATCCTGAAGTTGAGTAAGTCGAGCACAATCCCAGACCTTTATTTCTCTCCATCATGATTCCCTCTTATATCTCTATCCAAACAGATAGGAGCCTCTTATTATCATTGGTCCACTGCAGTTCCAGTGTGTATTTAATGTCTGCTCAACTGTACTCTCAAAGTAATTTTCACTCATATTTCACGAGCACATTACTCAAGCTTCTGCCTTATTCGACGTCCTGAAGCACCACTCATTCAGTTAATGAACCATGCAATCAATTCCCACAAAGGAGGAAGCAGTGCCAAGTAAAAAAAGATATGGTCACTGATAGTATCTGTGACCATTTTGGTCCAAGACTTCCTGTATCGCCCTGGCAAATGATGCTTCGGTGGGTCACAAACCTTTCTGAGAAACACCGGGATCAATAAGACACCATTGTGTTTGTTATGTGAGCTTCACAACTAATCCCAGAAGACATCAGAGCCGCCCATTGTCTTAGGAGCTTCGTATAGGTGCTCTCCGGATAACAGAGATATCACTCACTCACAGCGTTGGACTCATGACCCCTGGTCAGTGGTCTGTACGTGTGTGTACACATATTGCTGTCCGTGCCCATTTCTGTCAGATTGCGCTGTAGGATATTTCATATGTTTCTGTATCTCACTGCCTGTTGGATAAAACTTGATGAATGTTCAACATCATATGTTGCACAATGATGTAATCACTCTGAACTGAACAGATAAAAGTATATTTCTACCACTAATCCCACAATTGATTAGATAAATGATACAGGGCTGTCATACCTTAGGGCACCATGTTCCTCGGTCTCTCCGAGACAGTCGGTTTACTTTTTGCCCTTGGCGCTTATGTGCATTTCCCATTTTGTAAGTGTGTGTGTGTGCTGTGTGCATGCATGATTTATTCAGCAGATATGCAGCTGCTTTGGCCCCACTGCTTTTTATAGATAGTCTGAAGCCAATAAAGAAATGCAGGCACTGCAAGCCGGTCGCGAGGCAGTTAAAAGCAGAGTCAATAAAAATGATGAGCTTTTGCAGAGCAGGAGTGGCCCTGTAAATGCCTCACCTTCTTCTTCTTCCGCATTGATTTTTATTGTGCTCGATGCTCCTGATTAATCGCCGGTGGCCCTTGAGTGGTTGGGGCCGCGGACAGTGGTGCAAAAGGTCTCCCAAAGCGCTGCCGCTCATTCAAGCAAGATCGTCATGTGCTCTGTGAGCAAGTGAGAGACGCTATCAGGTAGGACTAAATGGCTTTGATATGAACTGTGTAGAGTCGAGAGGTCAGGATGAAAGCACTAACAATCCCATCATCCATTTATCGAGACCATGGGTTTTCAAACTAGGGTCCGGGGACCACCAGGGGGCCGCAAGAGGGTGCTAGAGGGGAATTTTTAGGGTTGTCAAAACTTCTATTGCGTTAAACATTTAATTAATATCTTATAACATATACCAAATTCTAAATATTATTTTCATTTTGCTTTCTAAAGACCGGTTTGAAATTGAGATTATAATTGCAGTTATTTTATTTTTTTAATATCCTTAATTTTTAACAGCATGAAATAAAACCCATATGGCTGGTTAAAAAAATATATTTATTTCTAAGTGCTCATTTCTACTTTCAAGCTGCCAAACATATGTTTGTGTTTGATGCCAATATCTACAATATCTTACTTCTTAAATTTATTGGTAAAGAGCAATATTGGACATCTTAATCATACTCCTTTCCCCTATTTGTTCATTTAGATTACATTTGCCATCATTTAATGCGCATTTAAAGCAATCTGTAAAAATGTCATTTAAATAACAGTTAAATGTAATCTTGGCAAAACTTTTTCATAGTGTACATTATAATAATGTGATGCCTAAATTTGCAAGTAGCATTCAAAATAACTGATTTTAGTTTGTGTTTTGTAGTATTCGTAAAAATGTATTTAAGTAGTAGAGACTTTTTATATTTGACAGAATTGTAATATTGGGGAATCGCTATTGGAAACATGTTGTCTTTTAAATATTGCGTGTGATATGTGATATAAAGAAGGGAATCATATTTGGAGTTGCTTGGTATCAAAAAGTTATCCAGCAAATGCTGAATGGATGTCACCCCCAAGAGCCTAAGTCATGGACAACTCGGGATGTTTTAGCAGGCATGTGAGGAAATCTAAATTGAAAATAACAACAATGGTCTCCGGAGTGCTGCTGGCTTCCTGAGGGGAAAAATGCCTTCGTATTAGTGGCAAAAATGAAAGAAAGAAGCCAATTAGCACCGATGGGTGCCGGTAATCAAGAATAACAAATGGCTGAAATTAGCCACCCCCCGTTCATCTTTGTCTAAACATCTCTATTGTGCAGCA
This sequence comes from Acrossocheilus fasciatus, assembly GCA_036784905.1. Lineage (NCBI taxonomy): Eukaryota > Metazoa > Chordata > Actinopteri > Cypriniformes > Cyprinidae > Acrossocheilus > Acrossocheilus fasciatus. The sequence continues at coordinate 26,573,358 of CM071953.1, forward strand.
AACGCAGGTTGTACGGGCAGTGAATTTAGTCGCATGCTTTAAAGAGGCTCGACACCCGGAGGTGGTGACCCTGCTGGTTTCCCTCACAAAGCATGCATGCACACAAAACACAAACACGTACGTAAAAACTGCAGGGTGATTTATCTTTTGTGTTCATAAATGAATGGGTAGCTTTTATGTTTTCAGTGTTTTCTCTCTGGTTCTTTTAATGACCTGTATTAAAGTAGCTCCATTTATCGACCTTCACTGAAACCTCAGAGCGCGAAACGACCACCGTTAACAAGAATGTGGGGAGAGGCAGGCTTTTAGATAAAAATGAGCGGATAAAGGGAAACTGGATCTTGCTTTCGCTCTCTCTCGCTCTCCCCCTGTGCACCACACAACTCTGGCATCAGATCAGACACCATGTTCTTTTGCTAGATAAAGGGAAGCTCTTACTATTGTAGCAAACACACCATCTTTTGTGACTGGCAACACCCATATGGATGATTACAGACTTGCCTTCTACAAAGCCACTCTGCTGCCAGAGATCACAAAAACGTCCACACGTCAAAACCGTTCTTGGCGTGACTTATAAATAAACAAGGCTCTTTTAAATAAAAGCAACAACACAAATGACTTAAATAGTAATTAAATCATCTATGCTCATGAAACCTTTGTTCCTGCAGAGTACAGTAACTATATTTAACACAACAGTTGTGTCTGTACAACCATAGTGACCTCAGGAAAAAATGGATCATCATTATTATGTTTAGAGCGATGTAAAAAAAATACTGCCTTAAACATTGGACCCCAGTGACTTTTGTATGGAAAAAAGAAAAAGAACCCAACACCCAACATTGTTTCACAAAAGAAAGAAAATCATACAGGTTTGGAACAACATGAGGGGAATCTCAAAATTACTATACTCAAACCTGAGTTAGTTACATTACATTCATGCAGATGGCTTTAAAGAAAAAAATTTATAAAGAAATTTAATTTGCAAAGTATACATATTAACAGTTCATAGGTTCTCTGGAGATTGAACCCATGGCCTTGTTACTAGTGCCATGTGCTACTGTTTACGCTACAGGAAAGCTTTCATATGGAAGGCCATGTCGCCGGCCCTTAAGAGATTATTACGGATGAGCCTACACAGTTCTTGCCAAGATACTGTAATTGCAGACCCTTTTCCCGGGATTCAGCCCTCTGTGATTAACACAGTTGTTAGCCAACTTAATCTGTGATTATGCATTTTCTACATTTTTTACTGAAAACTGAAGATATATAAAATCATTGGTCTCTCGAATGTTTTAACAATCGCACTGATTTCACTTTCACATATCAAATGATTGGAAGTTTGTTTGCCAATCTTGTCTGCATTTCTGTACGCTCCAATCCTTAATTTTCTCCATAACAGATTTGTCCAAAACTTTTGCGATATTTGATAAATGTCAATCAAAAAAAAAAAAAAAAAAAACTGTTGTGAAATGACAATGTTTCCATTATCTATCTATTAATGGCAAGGAAACCTCCTATATACTTGAGACTGGCCACATACACTATAAGGTGTTTCTTGGAGGTTAAAGTACATAAAATAATGATCAAGTGACTTTCATCTACACTGCAGTTTCCATTGCCTGAAAAAAACCAACTCATGCGAGCGTAAAACTTTTTTTGTGATATAAGGGAGTTTTCGCAAAATTGACGTGTTTCCATTGGGCATCAATTTGCGCAGTTTGAAGGGTAATGGAAACACAACTCTTGTTTTGTTTTTGTTTCACTACTTATTTTTACTTTCAACAAGTGTACATACTATAAATAAACTTTAGAACAATAATTTTCAATTCCAGAGTTTTGACCCAAACATTTGTTGCTGGTCTGTAGAGCAAAAAATAAAATAAAATAAAAATAAAAATAAAACATTCTAAAGAAACATTTTGGGTCTCAAAGTAACTTTTCAGTGAAATTCTTAAAAGAACATTCTGTTTCATAGTGTGAAGAACATCTTAAAAATTTAAAGAAACTTTTGTGTAATGGAAAGTGTCCATGGAGGTTAAAGGTTCTTCATGGAACCATAGATGCCAATAAAGAACCTTTATTTTTAAGAGTGTAGTTCCTGGTGATATTGATATATTTCAGTGTGTCAGTTTAAGGACATTTTGTACAATTTTGAAACTATGTTGAGTTGCCATTTGTTGTTGTCAATTGTAAAATCCTGTTCCTGAAGTAAACCAATTGAGGACCAGCATTGTTGAGACTTCCTAGTATAGACCATGTTTTTACATAGTTATCGTTATGGTCCCACTTTATATTAGGTGGCCTTAACTACTATTTAAATGAATCATTTGATACAATGCACTTATTGTGTACATACATGTTTTTACATTGTACTTGTATTTTAAAAAACACCTATATGTAATTACATCTGTAATTAATTTCTGTAATTACATTTATAATTACACTGTTGACCCATCCCTTACACCTTAACCCACCCTTAAACCTACCCAGACCACCAAACCTGTCCCTAACCTTACCCGTATCCCTCCTCAATAGCAGCAAAAGTGTTTTGCAATACAATATGACCACAATAAGTACATTGTACTTATTTTTTGATGTAAGTACATAATAGTTAAGGCCACCTAATATAAAGTGTGACCATTGTTATTATAGAAAAACCCTTATATAAATATTCATAAGAGAGAAAAACAAGTCAAAGTAAGCTTAATTTCCAAAATTGGATCTGAGAAGCTGCTCGCCATGGACAGAATGTTCCTCCACAGCTGATATCACATACAAAGAAGATGGGAAGCAGATGTTGTGCTTTTCGCTCATGCTCGAGTTTGGCCACGGGCATTTAAATTTCCAGTGTGATGAATATGAGTGGCTTTTTTGCTCGTGCCTCATTCAGAGGGCACAAACAGAGGAGCATTTGAATATTTCATCCCCCTTCCCCCCTCAATGGCACGCCATTTCTCTTGGTGCCCACCACGGATGTGTCACTTCATATTACTCTTTCATTCTTCTATGTTCCTTACTTCCTCCATATTCATGATCCTTTCGTTTCCACATGATTCAAAAATGAAGGCACCAGAGGTTAATGTACTCCATCTGTACACCACCACTGTTGAGGAGGTCACATAAGATGGTTTTGCTTGGATCAGTAAATGTTTGAGAAGCTGCATTGTATTTCAGACTCTGGTGAAACTTGGAGCGTCTGATGTTGGAGTGCTCTGATGGAGTCACGCATCAAGGCTGCGGTGGTTGTTTTAGAGCAGGTTGGCCTGTTCTATTAGTAGATGGTGTTGTAGAGGTCGTACTTGCTTTTGTGTGGGAAAGACGGACCCAATCCAAACAAGCGTCTTACATGTGCAGGCATAATCAGAGAGCTGTGGGCGGACAAGGAGAAATCACTAGGTAGCCACTGTACAGGGCTCTTTTAGCTCTTGAGATTGCATTTGTTTATGTGTATGCGGGAATGAGAGATGGAGAAGATTTGTTGGCTAATTATCTGATTTAAACCTGTTGATCATCAATTTGAGTAGATCTAGTACACGTGGATATAATAAAACACAAGCACTACACTGCAGCGCAAAATGTTGTCTTGGATAAAGATATAGGAAAATTAGTAAAAGCCTTTATGTGACTATATGTAACTATTGCAAGCCAATTAAAAGGGTAGTTCTCGGTAGTTAACACTTCAAAAAGGACATAAAACAACAAAAGTCTCTTTAAAATGGTCCATGCAGGTTGTTCATATAATAGCTTTGTGTGAGGAAAAGACTAAAATTCAAGTCATTATTCATTGTTATTTTTATTTTTTTTTCTATCTGGTGAGCAATTAACCACTGCAACTGAATCATTCAGTGAGATCATGTTGAACTGAGTCAATGAGTTGAATTCAAGAATCAATTTGGAAGCAAATAATTCAGACCTATTTTCCAGTTCATTTGAAAGATCTGTCACAAAGTAAAGATTCTTCACAAATCACTACTTCTTTCCTATCCGTTCTATCTTTTGAATTATAAATGGCTTGGAAGAGTTGGAATATAGCGCACAAGTATAGGGACCATTTTTTTTGTGTGATATGTGTTTGTTTGTTTTTGTTTGTCCTAAAGCTTAAATCTGCCTATTTTTTTCTAATTTCATGGAAAATAGAATTAATTTTTTGGATGAACTATTCCTATGAATAAAAAACAAGCAGTGGCATGATGATAAGGAAAGCCTGGTCAGTCACATCTGTCCATGTACATGTCTGTACAGGTCAAAGAAATAAATTCAGTCAGTGTGTGATGCAATGTAACTGTAACTATGAGACTGAATTGAACAAAATATTGATCATATAACACTAAAAGACAACAGAAAACATAAAATGGTCAGAGTGTAACATTCTGCTGCATTACTAATTTTTTAATGCACTAGACAATGTGACTGGTGGCATCTTGTTCATGTAAATCATGAGTGGATTCATATGTGGATTTTCAGTGCAAAATTACAGGTTAGTGAAGCTGTGCAAACATAAAAGCAGCTATACGGCAGCTATACGGCAGATCTATGACTGGTTGACAGATGTTTTTGTAGAAACAACAAATGATGTTGATCCAAGAGCGTGTCATACTTGTGTAAATCATGTTATGTATGTAAAAAGATGCATAAGTTATGATGTGGGAGGGTCTTTTCAGCCTTATGCCTTTCTTGCATGTCGTCCTGATGCAAAACAGTGGATTTCAAGAAGGCCAAAGCTCTCTAACTTGAAATTAACATCACCCCAGTGTTGGCTGTCTGTCTGTCTTTCCCTCTCTTGCCTGCTGTCTGTCTGCTGCTGGTCTGCATTGAGCGGTGTCAGATTGTGTTGAGGAATCGACTCAATGATGAGATGAGATCCGTTCCAGTGGGGTGGGGTTGAACCCCTCGCAGCTTGGAGCACATAGCTAATCAAGAAACATGTTCTGACACAACAGTAACAATTAACCCTCATTAGGGGTAATACACTCTTCTCGGTCTAATCAGACACACATGTATTGATGCAGATGTGTCACACACACACACACACACACACACACACACACACACACACACACACACACACACACACACACACACACACACACACACACACACACACACACACACACACACACACACACACACACACAAAGAGGCGCAGTTGGTGGTATGGGTGAATCTGATAGGGTCTTTGATGATCATGTTGACTTCAATGCATTTCTAATTTCATCTCACAATATCCCACAATCCTTTGCACACAGACAATCCTTGCAATGATAATGCACCCTTTAAATGGAGTTGGAAACATTAGCAAAAATACAGTCAAATTCATAACATGCTGTAATAATTCATTGCTCTTCTTGCAATAATACTGTAATATGTAATGCAACAATAAGACATTATTGCAACCTGGAATCTGTGCTTTCAAACTTGTTTACTACAATTTCAGTCTTTGTGGACACAACATGACTGCAAAATAGCTTAAACCGCTGGCCCAGTGACCTCATAAATCTAAAAACCTAAACAGACATGTGGTGCTGGTCTAATCTGTTTGAATCAAGTGATAATATCTGTCATTCAAAGCTTGTTTGTGCCGTCTAACAGAAATAAAATGATTGCAGTCAACAAACATTATTTAAGAGGATTATGGCTCTAAATTTGTTCCAGCTGTCATCATCAAACACACAAAAACCTGAGCATCTACTAAAATGAGAGAGATTTCCTTTCCAATATTTGCTATATCTCACACATAATCTCTGTCATACAGTGCAGAGAGACATTAAACTATACAGCGGGACCATAAACAATGAACATGTGCTCTGTATGCTGGTCTGCTGTGTGGAAACACAGATGGAAGTACAGTATGTGTTTCTCTCTTGAGTTGCCCATGTGCTGAGGTCACAGCTGTGTCTCTGATGTGACCTGGCTAACGTATGCAACAAGAAAACCAATGCAAGAAACCTGCCAAGGTGACGGTTAGTGTGAAAGATTTATGAACTTTTATTTCCAGACAAATCTGTAGGGTTACAGCATACAACCCAGCAACAACAACCCAGTCACAATTTAACTAAAACCACAAAACAAATTAATAAGTTGTGGAAACAAATTCTTATTTCATGTCCGTGGTATATATTTTTTCTTCTGCATGTCATGTGTGGGGCTCTGAAGAAAACATACTGTACAGGGAACAGAATCAATACAAAACAGTAATTAACTTTTTACATTTTTTTTTTTAACACAAACCATTCAAATGAACAGATTCACTAGCATAAACGAAAATTTCCAGTGCTAATGCTAGTTAATTTTTAAATGCTGGTACTTTAAGTTAGTCACTTCCCAACCATTCTGTATATGTGCTTGTGTTGTTTTTTTTTGGAGAAGGAAGTTATTTGGAAGTCAGCATTGAAGTCGGCTACTATGGCATGCCAAGAAACCCCATTAAATTTTCATGGAGGTTCAATCATGCTGAGAGACGCAGTCATTACAGCTTTTTTTAATTTCGTTATACCTATAAAAACTTTATGACAAAAAGACAGAAAGAGATACAATAACTTTTACACAGAGTGGTCTGGGCTTGCCAGCCAAGAGAGGTCAAAGATGTTACGCGCTCTGTGTTGAATAAATATTTCATCAGATTTTCCCCTGCGTCACTTTGGGTAACATCACAAGTGCATTTACACTCCATATATAACAAGTCTTCTGCATATTATCATCTGTTCTGATATCTGAATTCGGCCGTGCCGTGTCTGCAGGAGCGGAGGATGATATATTGTGAGCTGTAATTGGCACTTCAGTCAATGAAAGCTTTAGAGCAGGAGCCGAATTGACGTGGGTAATAAGAGATGGGGTGGAAAAAAGTCCTCACGCAACCCGCTCTTGATTAGCATGTGAATGATGCGTGGCGAGCTGGTGCGAACCTGTTAGCAGTGATATGTCATCAGCCTTACCTCAATAGGAGGGCCCATTTGCAGTGAATGAAGCCCATCTGCTGCCCAGGCCTGTTTGGAAACCTTTGCTTTTGTGGAGCGGCGCAGGCACTTAGCACGCAGAATATGGCTAATTGAATTCCTCCACAGTCTCAATTAGAAGGAAGAATAATTAAAACAGATGTTTGTGCTTGTGTGTGTGCATATGTGGTGGGAACAACATTTATTCCCAAGGTGAAAGCCACATGCATCAAAATATATCTCAGCAGATGATCCAAATTTTCCTATTTCTCATTCCATCCTATATCTCTTTCGGATGCGTTTCTTTATCTGATACACGCATGCACTGCACACACAGGCACTGAAGGACTCCAGATGTGCCTGCTATTCTCAGGTGGGTCTAGGGCCACTTATCCTGTGACCCCCTGACCCCTATATGTCACAGAGCCATTAGCTTTCCCATCAGTCCTTCTGTTATGGGTCGGCAAATGTCAGGCATGCATAAGGAGCCAGAAAAACAACTAACAGGAGGTGGAACGGCCCAGTCCAAACAGATTCGTGTTCATTCGAGCTACTTAAAAATATTGTGCTCCCGTCTTTGCCATCTGGGCCTTGCAGCCTGGTTTCTCTGACGGGTTCAAAAAAGGAGTACACACAAGAAGTTTTGGAAAGATAGATGAAAGATTAAAGTGGAATGCTCAATAAGGATCCAGACCGGAGATCTGACTCACTAAACTTATCCTGATCAGTGATGTGGGAAATTTCCTAGACAAGAATAACAAAGCAAGCTGGAGGAATAGTTTGTCATCATTTACTCATCTTATCGTGCCAAACCTGCATAACTTTATTAGATTTCAAGCTTTAAAATAGATGCAGAAGCACCAAAGGTTTTATGTTTTAAAAGTCATGTAACATTTGATTTGCTGAGAGAATGATTCTTTTGAGTCAGGCCTGTTATTGAATCAACTGATCCACTCAGATTCATTTAAAATCTCAGTATATATATATAATGAGTTGTTTAATAAAGTGTTTACTGTCATTTTGTCAAAATGCATCCTTGATAAAATATGTAAAATCATAAAATCTCACTGTCTCCAAAATTTGAATGGTAGTGTATGTTGTGTTTATATTACAGTCTACTTTTATTATTTTATTATTTATTAACTACATTCAAAGCTTCAATGTATGACCAATTTTTTGCATTTCTAGTCAGCATTGAGTCCTTCACTCTTCATAAAGAATCAGTTATTGTATTTTGGCCCAGCTTTACTCAAAGGTTTAACCAAAGCTTGAATGCACACAGTGTTACATTGCATCCCATGTGCCGCTTTAGTTTTGCACTTGTGCAGCTGTTCCTTTTTAGCTCTTTGTCTCAGGGTTGTAACCTCCACCGGTGGGCACCAGTCTTGGCTGTCAAGTCTGGTTAATTAACACAGTAGATGAGACAATTAAATCAATATGTGAGTGGCAGAAACAATTTTACTCCATGATTGAATATCAGAGGGGATGAATACAGCCCAGAGAATTTCTGTTTAATTGTGTTGGCTTAATTAATTTTCTTACTTTTTTTTCCCGATCAATCATACAGAGAAAGCAAGAAAGCAAGCAATGCCAAAACGGCCAGTTCTGAGCGGAGCAGATTTCATCTCTTAAATGCTTCTAATACCTTTTAAAATTCTGTGAGATGGACAACTCTCTCAATGATATAATTTCATCTTGTCTTCTATTGGCTGTTGTGTAGCTAATACTAATTATATAAATCCATACCTCATTGGAATTGTCTGAAATCCTGTGCCTGTAGAGGATAAAAGACTACAGAAGCCAGAGTGTCTGACAAAAGGGGATGAGGAAGATGTGCAGTGGGCTTCTAGTCATGCTTTTATTGCTCGTGATGGTTTGAGAATTACCAGACTTGGCTGCCTGTAAATGTCCTCTGGCCAATTTCTCAATGGGATGGACGTCAATGTCATTGCCTCAAAGCACTATTCTCTCGGTCGGGCCCTGAACTTTTTAGAGCGATTATATGCTGTGCTTTGTTGAATCGGTCTGCTGATGTTCTGCCTAGCATTTCTCCTGCTCTGATTAAATGTGCAAAATTTGGGAGAAGCGCTTAAGCCATGAAAAGAATCTCATTTCCACAGGCTGTTTGTTGAAGTAAATTTTGTGTGCATGTGTGTCTGTGAACATTGTCGGTGTTTATGTGTGAGTGTGTGTGTGTGTCGCATTGTTTATTTACTTGTGTGGATTGCATTTGTAATTTTTAGTTCTTTGATGTGTTAATCAGGTCTAGTCCCTCTTAGGGGAGCATCCGGGTTCAAAGGGAATTAAATCCCTTTTTCGTCTATGCGTTTGTGTGTGTGTGTTTGTGAATACTTCATAAAACGACTCTAATTGTCAGAGTGCCGTAGCACAGATGGGCCTGTTGTCGTGGAATTAATGTCGCTGGTTCAACTGTTGGATGAAATACTCGACAAATAAACTGAATAGAATTCCTCCAAATTTGTTTAATTATTATATATATTTTTTCTTATTTACCATGCACGATGATTAAAAAAATGCATGCAGACAAAATAAATACTGTACATTGACAATTTTTTGAATATCTATTCAATGCTTTACTTAACTGCCACAGTTTAATATCTTTAAATTATCTTTATTTTGGGGCTTATCTTTGCAAATATTGATATGCACTTGCTCGTTCTTGTGCTCTTACAATCAGATGAAGCGTCACAGAACAGTGAGGGCCACAGGAAGCAGGTGCCAAGGTGTTCAAAATGAGATTGCAGTTTGTCCTCAGAACAACATCTTAGCAGAACACTTGGTTCAGGATTAGCACTTATATCTTTTCTTGTCAACAATACAGTGTGGTCTATGCTGCAGTCATGTTTGGCAAGCTGGATTAGACAAGGCCAGATACAACCGAGTGGACCTCTATTCTGTAAATACTCTTAAAACTCATTTTAAATATTATGAATAAGGGGTACTGTATTTTGTCTATACAATCCTCTATCCACACCTTACCAACAGAATTGCCATTGGCTAGTCTTTTTTTTTTATTTTTTTTTTAGTTTACTCGCCAGAATATAAAACACAATAAGGTCTGATGAGCTGCTGGGTTAATGAATATTAATCATGTTGTCTACATTCATTTGAACTTACTAAAATCAAAATGTGGACAGTAATCTATGAGCACTAGCCAATGGGACAGCTGCTTGGGCATAAGCTCTGCCCACTACTGAAGAAACCGGCAGTGTGTTCTGCTTGTTCTTCAAGGCTGAGTAATTCCAAACAAACTTATTTGATGGGAAAACAAAGAACATAATTTACATGTAGCATGTAAATTCCTCATGGTATGTAAAACTCTCTCGCTTTCTCTTTCTTTGTATGTGTGTGAGAAAAACAGCTCTCTTAGCCAAGCGACGATGGCCTCCTACACTAGAGGCTACGGCATGTCAAATACGCTGCGCATCCATTAATATCAATGAGAATAGTGCGTTGTAAAGATGGCGAGTGAAAGTCTCCAGTTCTCAGGGGCTAAAGTGTGCGAAAATATATCTGTACTAAACTTATTCTTAGCCTTTAACCCAAACACTGCCAAGTGAAATTGAACAATTTATTATCCAATTGCAAACGGTAGACATTATTTAGTTGCCTAGCTCAAAATTTAGTCGCATATGCATGACTGAGTGTGCAATTTACTCGCAACGTAGAAGGTTGCTACATCATATCAAAGTTTTCCAATTAAAAAAAAAAAAATAATAAATAAAATATAAAAAATACTATGCAATGCATTTATGCTTATTTATTTTGAACAGATTTGATTTAGATATGCTAAAAAAAAATCTGATTTTTGTTCAGTCTGAACAAAGCTAGTCTGTCCATGCATAAAGCATTCAAACTAGAGAAGTGAACTTTCTCATTTAACTCAATGATGGTGATTAAAATACAAAAAAGAGAGCTTGCACTTATGAGATTCATCAGTTGCAGTGACCTGGGCCTTGAGTATTAACACTGACCTTTTAAGTGAGAGACACCGACACCTTTTTATGATCTCAACTCCGTCAAGTAGATGGAGTTAGAAGAGGATCCCACAATGCACCCTTTGCATATTCATGACTGCACAGATTTATTTATCACTCTCTGTAAACATGGCACAGTTCCAGAAAAACAAACATGCCAATGTGTGTGTATTTGTGTGCATGCAAATATCTTTGGTGTGTTGCAGTGCCACACATGGACAGTTTCCAGAGCTTCAGAAGACAGAATTGACATCTCGGATGAGTTCACTGCTAGGTGGAGTGCAAGAGGTGCAAAACAAGGTGACCTTTTTCATTCTCCCCCACATACTTTTCCAGATCTTGGCTCACTGTGCCTGCCATGCTCATTATGGAAGCACTGTACCGCTCGCACCTGACAGTGCTCAACAGACACAACGGACATTAACATGCACCCCAGCGATTGCTTCTCTAACAGCTAAATGTCCACAAAGCTTTGGTCAGGGGTGTGTCAATGGCTACATTTACATGCATCCTTCTTCTGTGATTAAAGAAATGCTGCAATTTAGTTGGAGCTCATAGAATACTGTGATTATGTTAATGTGATTACACTCAGTAATCATAATTGGCATACAATATGTGGACTACTGCTGTTTTAATTGTTGTATACAGGCTTGTATATGCTATATAATTATGCATGCATGTATAATCACATTTCCTCCACTTTTCGCACAGTAGTACATATTGCAGAGTCCTACGTGACTTTACCGTTCTTTATTATTTATTTATTTATTTTCTTTTGCAAAATCAGATTTGTTGGTTGTTCGATTGTACATTAATTGTGACCTTGAGCTTGCTAATGGTTTAAATTAATGTTTATAATAATAATAATAATTATTATTATTATTATGATAAATATAATCCTTTGGTGTTAAGAAACATTGTGGGCATAAAACAATATTATTATTATTATTATTATTATTATTATTATTATTATTATTATTAGGGCACAACAGGGCTAAAGGCCCACCTTAAGAAAAAATGTGCTATTCACTGCGTCTAAAATGTATAATTGCAGAATAAAAAATATACAGGTGCATCTCAATAAATTAGAATGTCGTGGGAAAAGTTCATTTATTTCAGTAATTCAACTCAAATTGCGAAACTCGTGTATTAAATAAATTCAATGCACACAGACTGAAGTAGTTTAAGTCTTTGGTTCTTTTAATTGTGATGATTTTGGCTCACATTTAACAAAAGCCCACCAATTCACTATCTCAACCAATTAGAATACTTCATAAGTATTTTTAGTGAATTGTTGGCCCTCTGGAAAGTATGTTCATTTACTCTATATGTACTCAATACTTGGTAGGGGCTCCTTTTGCTTTAATTACTGCCTCAATTCGGCGTGGCATGGAGGTGATCAGTTTGTAGCACTGCTGAGGTGGTATGGAAGCCCAGGTTTCTTTGACAGTGGCCTTCAGCTCATCTGCATTTTTTGGTCTCTTGTTTCTCATTTTCCTCTTGACAATACCCCATAGATTCTCTCTGGGGTTCAGGTCTGGTGAGTTTGCTGGCCAGTCAAGCACACCAACACCATGGTCATTTAACCAACTTTTGGTGCTTTTGGCAGTGTGGGCAGGTGCCAAATCCTGCTGGAAAATGAAATCAGCATCTTTAAAAAGCTGGTCAGCAGAAGGAAGCATGAAGTGCTCCAAAATTTCTTGGTAAACGGGTGCAGTGACTTTGGTTTTCAAAAAACACAATGGACCAACACCAGCAGATGACATTGCACCCCAAATCATCACAGACTGTGGAAACTTAACACTGGACTTCAAACAACTTGGGCTATGAGCTTCTCCACCCTTCCTCCAAACTCTAGGACCTTGGTTTCCAAATGAAATACAAAACTTGCTCTCATCTGAAAAGAGGACTTTGGGCCACTGGGCAACAGTCCAGTTGTTCTTCTCCTTAGCCCAGGTAAGACGTCTCTGACGTTGTCTGTAGTTCAGGAGTGGCTTACCAAGAGGAATGCGACAACTGTAGCCAAATTCCTTGACACGTCTGTGTGTGGTGGCTCTTGATGCCTTGACCCCAGCCTCAGTCCATTTCTTGTGAAGTTCACCCAAATTCTTGAATCAATTTTGCTTGACAATCCTCATAAGGCTGCGGTTCTCTCGGTTGGTTGTGCATTTTTTTCTTCCACACTTTTCCTTCCACTCAACTTTCTGTTAACATGCTTGGATACAGCACTCTGTGAACAGCCAGCTTCTTTGGCAATTAATGTTTGTGGCTTATCCTCCTTGTGAAGGGTGTCAATGATTGTCTTCTGGACAACTGTTAGATCAGCAGTCTTCCCCATGATTGTGTAGCCTAGTGAACCAAACTGAGAGACCATTTTGAAGGTTCAGAAAACCTTTGCAGGTGTTTTGAGTTGATTAGCTGATTGGCATGTCACTATATTCGAATTCGTTGAGAGAGTGAATTGGTGGGGTTTTGTTAAATGTGAGCCAAAATCATCACAATTAAAAGAACCAAAGACTTAAACTACTTCAGTCTGTGTGCACTGAATTTATTTAATACACAAGTTTCAAAATTTGAGTTGAATTACTGAAATAAATGAACTTTTCCACAACATTTTAATTTATTGAGATGCACCTGTATATTGTATTGAACATCAATGGAGCAACAGACTTTGTGTGAAAATAAATTATTCAAGTTGTTTGTTTTGTTTAAAAATCTTATAAATGTATGAGGGGGCAAGGGGGGCATTTTACCCCACACACGGGGTAAAAAGCCCACCAGCATGGGGTAAAAGGCACACGTATTGATAAAAATACTTCAGCTAAAATAATGTTTTTTTTTTTTTTTTTTTTTTTTTTTAAATAATGCCTGAGTTAATATTTGTTCAAAACAATCACTTTAGCAAAGTTTGTACTATTTTCTGCTAATTTTTAAAAACAAAATAATTAATTTTTGTTCAATAAATATACTGTCATTAAAATGTTAATATAAAAAATCTATTTTAAAATACAGAAACAAAACCATTTTAATAAGTAAAGATTCTGAAAGCATTGAAGGAGATCCAATAATAATTGAATATATATTTACAGTAACAACAAATTATATTTGATTGTATGATATGATTGATATCATGTTTTTAAATATGATAGTTTCATTCTAAACATGGTGATTATCTCTAATATGGACACCCAACATAATATATGATATTTACCATCTGAATCTAACCATGTCATGTCAACAAATGGAAAAGTCAGCGATCTATTAATTATCATGTTAATTACTGTGCGCCTTTAGCCCCAACAGCAGGGGCGCTTTTTACCCCAAATACCATACTTTTACATATTCTTTTGTTATTTAAAAACTGTTGCTTTAATTATAAACAAAACTGAAAATCATAAAGACCACCTTTGTCTCAAAATCTATGCATTAATTTTAGTGATTCTCATTTGACACTTAAATCTACAACATTTTAAAAAACATAAAATATTAAATCAAGTAAACACAGAATCAACTTTGCGCTGCTGCGCGAGATTGTGTCAAAGATCAGACAGATATACACGTGAATCTTGAAAAGCAGATGTTTTGGAAAGTGCTAAGCCATGTTTTTGTGCCATCTAATGGTTTAGATGAAAATAATATCAAAGGTGCCTTTTACCCCGGGGTGCCTTTAGCCCCTTTGTACCCTATTATTATTTAACATTATCTTAATAATCATCATCATTATTATTATCATCAATATAAACCTTTGGAGTTAAGAAACATTGTGGGCATAAAACATTATTATTATTAAACATTATTATTATTATTTAAAATTATTATCATCATCATTACTATTATCATCAATATAAACCTTTGGAGTTAAGAAACAACAACAACAACAACAACAACAACAACAACAACAACAACAATATTATTATTATTATACCCACATACCACTGCATGCAAGTCTCCACAAACAGGTGGCATGGATTGTACAAAGGGAAAAATAAAATAAAAGGAGAGACAGAGAGAGAGAACAGAACAACTGCAAAGTTGATGGTCATTAGGGAGTGCCATTCACAATAGGAATTTTGATACCTCTCTCCATCCAGGCCAGCGGTAATGGCTCTGAAATTGCATGGCAACAGCCGTGATTACAGTAGGAAACTGTTGCCCCTGTCAAACACATACAAACAATCCTCTAAGAAAAAACACCATCCTAATGCCTTCTCTTGCTGTCATCATCCTTTTTCTTTCTTTCTTTCTTTCTTTCTTTCTTTCTTTCTTTCTTTCTTTCTTTCTTTCTTTCTTTCTTTCTTTCTTTCTTTCTTTCTTTCTTTCTTTCTTTCTTTCTTTCTTTCTTCGCAGAAGCAGTAAAACTCTCTGGCAGCAAAACTCTATCAACAGCAGCAGCGCTCTCATATGAATCAATAACATTGTGCTGACGTGGACCTCAGCCATCAAACAAGATGACCTCCTCATAAATGACCAGTTAAACCAAACACTGTACCATTACGCCATATGTGTGTTCCATAAAGAAGCTAAACACCTCACTGGGGAACTAAAGTACACTTGCCAGGGTCCGTTCCCCATTTGGCTGTAAAACATTTTCAAGGTGAGTCCATTCTGCTCGTCCATATGCAACGTTGGCAATTATACCTCATCCATGCTGTTAATGTCTCACCAAGGTCTCGTAGAGGCAGCAGTCAGTAATGCGGAGCAGCTCGGCTGCTTGGTCATGCCCTGCACGTTAAACAGCACGACGCTGGCATCAGCTAAACTCAAGGCGACAACTCATGCGGCGGCTCCATCGAGGCAGACGAAAGCTTTACTCCACTGATCTCAGATCTGACGGTAGCATGTCGTGAGCATTCGCTCCAGAAGAGGCACTGACCCCGGAGCTCCCAGAATCCTTTCCATGCTCCCTTCAGCCTCCATTCCATGAACCGCCCGTCTTCCCGCTATATTAACTATGCCATTGGCTTCACGGGAGGGAGAGAAAGGGCTCAAACCCCATTAGGTCCCGTTAAATTCATTTTCGTTTGACCACACATCGAGTGCCTCCCCTCAGGCAGTCACAGTTCTCTTTCTGCATATCTAATCAGCAGTCTTGAGCCCCGTGCCCAGGCCTCGGCCCGGGCCGCAGCAAACACGCGACTCGCTAATGACGCTCCATTACAGGGCACAACCTCAAGCATGCGGGCGCAACAATCTGCTTGACATTGCCATAAATCAACCCAAATGCCCCGCTCCCTCCCTTCTTCCCTTTTTATCCGGCCCGACGAATCACTCCTGACAGAATTTGGCCTTCAAAGCCATTACGAAAGATTACACATCCACAGTAACTCAGTAAAATGCTGCAACCCAACCGTTCCTCACAATTGGCCACACCCCACAGGAAGCTGATTTGGAATTAGAAGAACAATAAGAGAAATGTTCAAATCCCATTCATCTCTCCATGCAACTATCCATCCGTAAATCTATCCATCTATCATATTGATCTGTCGTATTGATCTGTCCGTCTGTCCGTCCATCCATCCGTCCGTCCGTCCATCCATCCATCCATCCATCCATCCATCCATCCATCCATCCATCCATCCATCTATCTGTCTGTCGGTCTATCTATCTATCTGTCTGTCGGTCCATCCATCCATCCAACCATCAATCCATCCATCAATCCATCCATCAATCAGAATCAGGAGTTCTCTATTCAAGCACATGGCTGTCGTTTTTTTCTTTGGGTCAAAGGAGAGGTCAAATGCTCATACACAATGACACAATGTGTGTCTATTCTATAAAAAGCATTATGAATACAGTGGGGTGATTTTCACAACAATTTTGCCAGGGGGATTTTGGCATAGATTTTTGCACATTATATTCTCAGCGCATCTCTGTAGTATCACTCCCCTGATGCTTTCCACCGTAATGAACCAATATGCTGTTATTGTGAAAAAACTCTTCCAAGAAAATTACCTGGCTTACCTAATTTATAACTGTATTACATCAACTACATAAAGTTTATCAGCCTTGCGGAATCAGTTCTAGGGCACATGAATCCTTGGGGTCTGCGTCTTCTCAGAGCGCATCGATGCCTTTATATATATCAGCGCTGCACCTTGGCTGTGTGGCGGCCAGGTGGTTGGTAAATGTTCTGCGGTGAGTTGGCTACAAGAATGAGTTGTGCCAATTGATCACTCCCAAATTGGCATTCAGCAAAAGCCACGTCGGTCTTCAGAATAAATCAGAATTTTATCTTGATGCAGCTTGTCCGGACCTCTGATTGACTCTTTATTGCACTCTTGCCTGACATAATATCAGTCTAATCTGGAGATATGAGGATTTATATCGGATTGAGGTCGTAAATGTAAATTTGGTGCTGCGCACAATTAGGGGAGCCCTTATTCAGACCTCACAGAGTCAATATGTTTGGAAGGTGCCAAAGCTATAAGCTAATTTACTGCCGCTCTAGTTTGACCATTTGAATTGGTAATGTATATTATTTAGTTGTGGCAATGAAAAGCAAAAAAACATTTAGCTGTTTATGCTCAGTATGCTTGGGGCACAATCAAAAGCAATTTGTGGTGTAATTTTTGATCAAGCTGAACTAAAAAAAAAAAAAAAAAAGTCAAGGGTAGTTTGTTGTTTTTTATTTTTTTATTTATTTTTTTTTTAAATCTGCAGTTACGGATCTGGAGAAATCAGCTTCCTTGAAGCACCTCATCAAACATCAAAGTAAAATTCACTAATAATTTAAATAACCTTACTTTGCTTACCTCCAGGCAGTGTGACCTTACCCAAAAATCTGTGACCCATTTGTGGTATTTTGGATGCATCCTGTTTTATGTGTGGGATAAACAGAAGTTTACTCGAGTTTTGACTAACAAACGATCAAAACAGCCTTCCGTGTTCCTCCGAATTTCCACCCTAGCCTGATCGACTTCTCATTTCTAATTTGTCAGTGAGGTTCAACAAAAGAGCAAGCACTGACATTAAAAGGTCATCTCACCTGTCGGCTGGAGTTTGATTGAAGTTTGACAGGGAAAGTTGTCTAGGGTTGGGATGTGTCTGACATGCTATATGTCAGCTTCTGCATTACGCACGTCAACCTTAGACTCAATTCAAGACACTTTAACAGAGGTCAAAAAAACCTCAGACTCTTAACAGACATGCACAATTACAGGAATTAGTTTACCAAAAACCCCTCATGTTCTTCATATGACTTTCTATCTGATGCATTTTGAAAGAAAATCATACCGGTTTTTAAATTTTTTATTATTATTTAATGATCTTTGATTTGACATTGAATATCATAAGTCATGGGCCCAAACTAGTAAAAAACATACTTTAAAACAGAACATAACAGAAAAGGTGCAATGTATTAAAGTGCCACACTGATTGAAGTAAAAATATTCTAAATATAACCATAATAGTGAAGCAGAAAGCTTAACAGTGCTTTAAATCCCCTGAAGCATAGTGAGTGTGGAAAAGCTGAACTCTATTGTGAACCAAAGTGAAGATTTGAGCAGAGGAGAAATGACACCGAACCTTTAAGAAACCACATCTTACAGTGTGAGTGACTTTACCTGGATCTCTCTCTCTCTCTCTCGCTTTAAAAGCTTTCTAGATCCCGAGGTTGGGCTTCACTCTGAGTGATTTCCACAGATTATGGCCTTCTGTAGGGAGACCATCGAAATACCATGACTGCAAAAAGCACTATGGTGAGGTGACAGTGCACATTTTAAAGAGTTGCAGCATACATTACATACTATTGTGGAATTATATATAATTAGGATGGTGGGCAGGTGTGCATGTGTGACCAAAATAAAAAATGTGCTGGGTAAATAGGTTCAGACCACTCATTTGCATACTAACATGGTTGACAGCTGTTTTAGATCGACTAACTATAATCCTGTTTAAGATTTCCATTATAACTGAAAGCAGTTTCGGAGTAAAATGCAAAACGGAATAGCTTCACTTGTCAGTGCATATTCTTACTTGCCGGTAAAATAAAATAAAATGCTGATCTTAGGTTTGAAAATGATAAATTTATTAAAAAAGCAAAAAATAAAAATAAAATACAATTAAAATGTAAATATTGGCACTGTTTTTTTTTAAGCGTTCTGTAAAATAATTGTATTTTTATTTTATATTTTTATTTTAAAATATAAGAGTGTTATTTTATTTACTGTTTTTCATTTTATTTAAAAAAACTAAAAGTTGAATAATAGTATTATTACTATTATTAATTATTTAATTGAACTCATACAAACACACACATACAGTACCATTTCTTCACACTTTTATGTATATATTTCAGTATAAACCAGCTTTAAATCATTCCTCTTTTTAAGTAAGACACTTAACACTTAAAGTTGTTGAGCCAATAATTCTGTTCCTTAGATATGTGATATCCAGGATAAGATGTGACAGCCAGGGACAAGTGCTGTAAAAAAAAAGCGCCCGAGGAGGCACGTGGCCACTCAGCATGCTGGGTGATTATTCCTTCAGGCAGCCCTCAACTCATTACGGTGTGCAGTAATAGAGAAAAAGCAGAAGTGTGCTGCAAGATTTACAAGATAATGGGCGAGTGCTGCATTTTCAGTATGCTTCTCTGTGATTAAATCAGAGGCTCGATAAATATTTACATTCATCTAAAATGAGATTAGGCCTCGCCAAGATGGCTGGCAGTCCAGCCCGCCGCCCGAGGACAACAACGCCTTCGAATTCCTGATGAGATGCGTCAGTGTGAGTTTTCTCATGTGCTGTTAGACCCACTTTAAAACTCAATCTTCCCGGAATAAGCTATTGCCCTAGCAGACATTAAATGTGTAAAGGTCACCTGTGGGTTGGTGATTGTTAGCAAAGTCAAATTTGGAAATGGAAAAAAGCCACCATAGAATAAAATCAACCTTAATAGACTACAGTACATCATTTGTTTAGTCTTGTTAGTTTGAATTTCTGACTGTCTGTATCCAGTTTATCCTTCAATGATGACGTAATCAGAGTTGGCATGTAAAGCTGTTTGTTTTTACCCAAGAGAAATGGCTCATTAATAAAGTTGATATACTGCACTGACAGTCCAATATTTGGCAAGTCTGGAAAAACTGACAGAAAAAAGACTTATTAAAAGACTACAAAGCTTTATCTGTCCTGCCTACTAACAACGGGCAGCACAAATGACCATGGAAACCGATATATCTAACAACATTTCATTTCAAAAATCTGAGATCTGCTAGAACAAAGATTTTCCTCCATCTATGAGTCTCTATGGTGTAACAAAATTAGATCCACGTTAAAGCTTTTCTCTCAAATAGCAGAACAAAGATTGATCAGAGCGCGAGAGTGGCTGATATAGGGACTTGTATTTATCGGCTAAATCGCTCCAGGCAGCAAGGGGAGTGCATCAAAAATAATAAGATCATCGATTAGGAACAGAGGTGTGTAGATCAAAATGGGTTTTCGGGAGAAACTCGCTCGCAAACACACACTAAAATGTGCCAGATTGGTTCGTGAAGCAAGGAAAGCATTTGAAAGATGTTTGAGTTTTCCATAAAAAGATCATAAAGCCATATCTGATGAATAAATATGAGGTATGGGGGAGGGCTATTGCTGGGTCATTGTGGTGTTACTGCTTCAAGTTTGTTTGCGATTATTTTTCAGGCTTGAAATCTTCCTCTCGCTCTCTTACTTTCTCTCACCCACTGTACATCCTTTAGCTTAAGTGATCTACCCTTTTTCCCATCCTCCAAAATGTCACAAAGCCACGTGATGAGCACGATTGTGCTTATTCCTGGCTTCTCCTGTCCCATTTCTGAAAAAGTGCAATGTAGGATTTTTACAGTGGCTGGGGTGGAAGTGGAAGAGGGCTCTCTAATTTAGACTTAATTCTTCTACTCTACATACCCTTTGACCTGAATCGATCAGCATTTGTCATACTTCGTGGCTTTAGGTGATTAAATTGTAATTGAAGGCCTGGTGGTAAGGTGTAAGAATATTGCTTAGGGTGCAAAGACAAAAATAAAAGTTCATACTGACCTCTTATTTGTCTGACCGCTGTATCCAGTTCATCTCAAAGACAGCTGCTTGAGTGGTACAGGATGCCTGGACAGGAAGAACACATGGTAAAAATTACATTGTCAGATACATGTTAATTCCAAATTGACCAAAAATGGCCCCAAATTTATTGCTAATAAACATTTTAAATATTTAATTACATTTATTTTTTATTAAAAAAAAAAAAAAAAAAAAAAAAAATATATATATATATATATATATATATATATATATATATATATATATATATATATATATATATTTTTTTTTTTTTTTTTCCATACAAATGAATGCTTTTATTCAGCAAGGATGTGTTAAAATGATTAAAAATTATAGTAAAGACTTACATTATAAAAAGATTTATATTTTGAATAAATACTGTTTTTACTTTTTTACTTTTTATTCATCAAAGAATCCTCAGAATCACCGGTTCCAAGAAAATATTTAGCAGTACAACTGTTTCTAACATTGATAATAAATGAGCATATTAGAATGATGCTGCGTTCACGCCATATCGTCAGAGGTGTAAAAAGTACTCAAAAATTCTACTCAAGTGAAAGTAAAGATACTCAGTGAAAATTTTACTCAATTAAAAGTATCTGACCAAAAACATGCTTGAGTAAAAGTAAAAACGTACAACTTTAAATTGTACTCAAGTATTAAAAAATTAGAAGTACTTTTTTTACTGACAGACATACAGAAGTTTGGTTAAAGGGAGAAAACGAAACAAAACGCAATGGCACAGGTCAAACACAAATCTAGCGCAGCAATAACAATTAAAATGCAGCATCCCATATATAAATAAATATGACTTATTTATCAGATGAACACAAATTAAGATCTAAATCATCTAAACTAAATCATCTCTCTGTATAATAAGACAAGTATGTCCAAAAATGACACTTCAAAAACTACACAAAGTGAATATGACAGTAACTCATACAACCCCTGTTAATGAATCAGTGTCTTCTTAAGTGAAACGGTAGGCATATGTAAGAAGGATACAAATATTAATATTTTAAACTTGACCGTCGTGTTCACTTTGACATATTAATACAACTTATCCACTACCTGGTAAGAACATCAAAACATAAATTACAATTAAGTAAACATACAATGTTCATTTAAACACTTTTTTTGGAGATTTGTAACATTTAATTAAAAAAATTAGAATTTCCACAAAAATATGAATTATATTTAAATTTTCATATCTGATTTTGCACTCAATCTTGTGCATTCAGCCAATATATTACACAACTAATGGCTCTATCAAAACAAAGAATAATGAATGAACTTTTTGGGGAAACACAACTTGGACACGTCAAGAACACATGTTTGAGATTCCGTTTACCATATTTAATGTGCATAAGATAAAATAAAAATATAATATACTTTTTAAGTTGAAATAAAATTGTAAGGAGTAAAAAAGTACAGTTTTTTCTTCAGAAATGTAATCAAGTAAACGTACAAGTAGTCAGTTTAAATTGTACTTGAATAAAGTAAAAATCCCCCAAAATAATACTTAAGTAAAGTAATCAAGTAAAATTACTCAAGTATTTTACACCTCTGCATACTGTAATTACCGTAATTTTGCGATAACAACACGTGATGTTCTGCTCGGAGATGTTCACGTCCTCGGACTCGGAATTATGCTTTTCTATGGCAACACTACCAATGCCTAAACAGAGCCTGCGGTGGTCAGGTGGTACAGCAGTCACGTGGTACAAGTCATAGCTCTCAGAATACTTCCAGTTCACAAGATGTAATTACGAGTTCTACAAGGATGTGAATGCTCTTTACAAGTTGGAATCTCGTAATTACGGGAATTCTAATATGGCGTGAACTCACCTTGATTTCTGAAGGATCATGTGACACTGAAGACTGGAGTAATGATGCTGAAAATTCAGCTTTACGTCAAAGGAATAAATGATATTTTAATGTATATTACAATAGAAAACCTTTATTTTAAATTGTAATAGTATTTTACAATATTACAGTTTTTTTTCTGTATATTTGATCAAATAAATGCAGCACTGGTGAGCATAAGAGAAAAAAAACATTAAAAACATTACTGATCCTGATATATATATATATATATATGCTGTGTGTGTGTGTGTGTGTGTGTATATATATATATATATATATAAATTATGTGAGAAAATATATTTTCTTTACTTATATACACACACATTTTATAATATATTTGTTTCAATTTCCATGTATTTCATTGTGCTGTTTACTACATATCCATTTTTTTTTTTTTTTGGTATAAGAAAAGATGTCCAGTTTATGCATTTAAGAGCCTTACAAAAAACTGTGCACTGGTGAAGCATCCACTTAACATAATGAAAAAGTTGAGAATGATATTTGCTTGCTAAATTTTCTTTTTCTGAATTAGGGTATTGATTGAGCAACACACTTTTTTGAAGCCAGCTGGTGTAGTTACGACATCGACCAGCAGGAACTAGGCCATGCTAACTAGCCAAACCTTGACCCACACCTACCTACAAAAGCAAATCAAATATCCATTTTGCAGTGACAAGGTCCATTCCTACAATAAACTATTTTATTGCTTCTCTCACCTTTTTTCCCTGCCCCAGATTCCCATATACCATGGCACAGGTATAGAAAACAAAGTGTGTTTGCAGCCACAACCTGGTGTGACATTTATGTGTGCCATTGTAAACCCCAAGAGTAAGTGTGCTTTTCTTAATAGCCATTTTACTCTCTAAATGACATGTTCCAGTTTTTTTTCCTGCTCTTGAACCTTTAACTCCGTCTGTGCAAATCCAATCAATACCTTATTATTAAGGTAACGGGCGAGGGCAGGCAATGAGCTACTTCAGTGTGCTTGTAATTTTTTTCCTCCGCTCCTGTGAACGGCTTGTTTAGTGTGACAGGGAGATAATAACATTAATGTGTCATTGAGCATAGATTTCTGTGGTGCTTCATTGCGCCGCATCCATTGACAGCTCATCAAAATCAGCTCCTGGGAGGAGAGTCTGGACTTCAGTCCGCGTTCCTCGGTATGACGGCTCGAACCTTATTGTCTAACGATGACCTCTAGGTCCAGGCCATAAAGCAAAAATCCATATGGTGTTGACGCGTATACAGTTTCATTAAATTGGAATTATTGATCAGGGTTTGCTGTTGTTGCCTAATACTCAGTGACGCTCACTGGACCATAGCTGCTGTGACCAACGGGCTTCATAACAGTTTTATCAACACAGCAGGAAAAGACAGGAAAAGAAAAATTACTTTGAGGTAGTGAAGCATTTTCATTGCAATCATAAAACTGGAAAAGAATATGTACAGTGTTGGTGGTCTGCATTGCAGAAATGTTTTTGAACACAAGGACAAAACGTTTAGATCTGCATAGAGCAGTTAGTATTTTAGTGTGGCTTAGTCGCCGACCACCTGCAATCCAGTGTAAATACGCGGTTCTAGCATTGTGCTGTTATTAATTCATGGCCGTCACTAAAATTCACAATGCCCAGGATAGTTTTTATAGTAGGTCTTCTCTTTTGTGGCCTTTTAAAGGTGCACTAAGTGATTTTTGAAAAACGCTTTTGACCACAGCATCGGACCAAGTCCCAAAACACACTTGTAGCCAATCAGCAGTAAGGGGGCATATCTTGCAATGATAGAGAGAATAAAGCGCTCAATTTGAGTGCACAGGATGGATATTAGTAGATTGACTATAGATAGAGAGAGAGATGGCAGATAAAAAAGAGGAAAACATCAGAGAAACAAAACATTAAAAAGAAGGGTTATGATCAGGCAAGAGGTAGGACCTGTGTAAATATTGGAGCAGCTTTCCAGCGGTGGAGAGACATCATAGGAGGACCGGGAAGGCCTGGAATAAGACGCCGAGGTTCCTTTGTTTCTTCTTGATAGGTGAGTAACGTTGATTTTGCTTCGTTTCACACAACTTATCTGTGTTGGCTTTTGTTTGAATATGCTTGTGTGTCATCTTTACTTGTTTCCGCGATCGTCATTACCATGGTTGCGTACGTACATGTGGGGTGGAGATTTCAAAATAGGGGCGAGGTCCTGTCGGGGTATGGGCGTGTTTGTTTTAGTGCTTTCAAATATCAACATCGTTTGGCATAAATCGCTCAGTGCACCTTTAAATATTGTTTAATATTAAATTATATGCATTTTTATACAACCCGAATTCCAGAAATGTTGGGACATTTTTAAAAATTTGAATAAAATGAAAGCTAAAAGACTTTCAAATCACATGAGCCAATATTTTAGTCACAATAGAACATAGAGAACATAATAAATGTTTAAACAGAGACATTTACTTTTATCCACTAAATGAGCTTATTTGAAATTTGATGGCTGCTACAGGTCTCCAAAAAGTTGGCACGGGGCAACAAAGGGCTGAAAAAGCAAGAAATTTTGAAAAGATTCAGCTGGGAGAACATCTAGCAACTAATTAAGTTAATTGACATCAGGTCTGTAACATGATTAGCTATAAAAGGGGTGTCTTAGAGAGGCAGAGTCTCTCAGAAGTAAAAATGGGCAGAGGCTCTCCAATTTGTGAAAGAGTACGTAAAAAGATTGTGGAATACTTTAAAAACAATGTCCCTCAACGTCAAATTGCAAAGGCTTCGCAAATCTCATCATCTACAGTGCATAACGTCATCAAAAGATTCAGAGAAACTGGAGAAATCTCTGTGCGTAAGGGACAAGGCCAAAGACCTTTGTTGGATGCCCTCAGACGACATGATATTGTCATTGACATTACTAAATGGGCCCAGGAATACTTCCAGAAACCACTGTCAGTAAACACAATCTGCCGTGCCATCTGCAGATGCCAACTAAAGCTCTATCATGCAAAAAGGAAGCCATATGTGAATATGGTCCATAAGCGCCCGTCATGTCCTTTGGGCCAAGGCTCATTTGAAATGGACTGTTTTAAAGTGGAAAAGTGTTCTATGGTCAGACGAGTCCAAATTTGACATTCTTGTTGGAAATCACGTAAGCCGTGTCCTCTGGGCTAAAGAGGAGGGAGACCTTCTAGCATGTTATCAGCGTTCAGTTCAAAAGCCAGCATCTCTGATGGTATGGGGGTGGATAAGTATATACGGTGTGGGCAGCTTGCATGTTTTGGAAGGCATGAATGCTGGAAGGTATATAAAGGTTTGAGAGCAACATATGTGTATTTCAGCAGGACAATGCAAAACCACATACTGCAGCTATTACATCAGCATGGCTTCGTAGTAGAAGAGTCTGGGTGCTGAATTGGCCTGCCTGCAGTCCAGATCTTTCACCTATAGAGAACATTTGGCACATCATTAAACTAAAAATACATCAAAGACGACCACAAACTCTTCAGCAACTGGAAACCTATATCAGGCAAGAATGGGACCAAATTCCAACACCAAAATTCAAGAAACTCATAACCTCAATGATGCCCAGACGTCTTCAAACTGTTTTGAAAAGAAGAGTAAATATGACCCCGTTCCAACTATTTTAAGACCTGTAGCAGATATCAAATTTGAAATGAGCTCATTTTGTGCATAAAATTGTAAAAAATGTTATGTTATCTATGTGCTATTGTGAGTAAAATATTGGCTCATGTGATTTAAAAGTCTTAATTTTAGTTTTCAAAGCAACTAAAAGCAATTATTGTATATGTGCATTTTCTAATGATTACTACAGCAGAGTAACAACTGAATGTATTATTAATATTGTTCATTAGGCATATGACAGAATTAAGTATTAGTGTTACTATTTTTCTTCTATTGTAGAAGCCCTTCTTGCAACCCCATTCCTCAGAATAAGGCCACTATTTCATGACACAGCAGTGCAGATTACATCTTGATTGGCCCAAAGATGAGAACACTTCCTGTCTCAGCAGGAAGTTAGCTCTCCACTGAGACCCAGTGGTGTTCTTTTGTGGCTGTTCAGCCATGCCATTCCCCCCGACCTGGCTGTGCTGATTAATCTCCTGCCGTCAGAACACTCAGTATAAATGAGTGGTGCTTTTGTCTCTCGATGATGGAAGATGATAGAGAATTCAGCTTAGGCTTCATTCCTGTGGTGGTTCTTGCCACAGAGCATGTAACAGTTTGGGGTTTGCATCAGCATGGCTTCTGACATGTTCCGTTGGATAGTTGTATTGGCAGGTTAATGCACTGCTAACTCTCTCTTTGTGTGTGTGTGTGTGTGTGTGTGTGTGTGTGTGTGTGTGTGTGTGTGTGTGT
Organism: Acrossocheilus fasciatus; assembly: GCA_036784905.1. Lineage (NCBI taxonomy): Eukaryota > Metazoa > Chordata > Actinopteri > Cypriniformes > Cyprinidae > Acrossocheilus > Acrossocheilus fasciatus. The sequence goes on from CM071953.1 coordinate 26,600,538, forward strand.
GTGTGTGTGTGTGTGTTAGAGAAGTGGAACAACAAGTGCTCTTGAGTCTCAGTGGTGAATGTACCAGATGTGCAGCAGAGGGAGATGGAGGCTTTTATGAGTGGAGACTAATCAATGAAATTATTAGATAAAGCTGCTCAGAAGATGCTGTTGGGGATTAAGGGATGCATAAATATAAGGTGAAATGTGTTTTTCTAGGTGTAAATGTTTGGCAGTTTTGTAGCTATGTACATAACAGTTTTATAATTTATATACTATTGTATTATTTATTAATATTTTGAATTAGCTTTTATTTTTATATTTTAATTTTTAATTTTAGTAAAATTAAATTTAGTACAATTTTGTCATTTGGTTGTGCTTTGCAATTTTTTTTTCTATTTAGCTTTATTATTATTTCAGTGTTAGTTTTAGTCATTTTAGTTTACTTTTAAATACATTATTTTCTTTTCTTTTCTTTTCTTTTCTTTTCTTTTCTTTTCTTTTTTCTTTTCTTTTCTTTTCTTTTCTTTTCTTTTCTTTTCTTTTCTTTTCTTTTCTTTTCTTTTCTTTTCTTTTCTTTTCTTTTCTTTTCTTTTCTTTTCTTTTCTTTTCTTTTCTTTTAAATTGTATTGCCAGTAGAATAATGCAATGCAATACAATACATGATGGAAATAATAATTAAATTATACAAATTAAGGAAAACTATTAGGTATAAAAATAAAAATAAAACTATATGAGGTATCAGCACATTAAAAAGAGAGCACAGTCTTGTCTGCTTTTGACTTTGCTGAATTCTGTTTAGATATGTTTGATTTTATTCGCAATAACAACACAAAATTTTGGTTACTAAATTAGCTTTTATTTGAAATCGTTCACTTATTCTATAATGAATACAACCGTTAAAACTCGTAGATCGACAAGCACAGTTTATGTCAAACACCTTTTAAGCGGCTGGAGACCTGTGGGCTGCATTTCCCAAAAGCATCGTATAAGCCTAACTAGATTGTACAGATCATTGGTGCCAATGTTTTCTACAGTCTACTTAAGCTTACGATGCTTTTGGGAAACACAGTCTTGACCATCCTCCAATTACCTGTAGACACCAATCAGATTGATCAATCAATGCAAACAGTTATGCTGCAGTGGAGGCACAGTATAAAGCTCAGTGTTTCGGGCTGAACAGCAGAGAAAATGCTGTTGAAGCAGCTGATGCCGGACTGCTTCTCGCTCTCATATATTGTCTCTTGATTTCTTACCAATTTGTTTCTTTTTTCCACCCTGCGGTAAGAGCGGTAATATAATTTCACCCCTTTTGTCTATCCTTCTGTTTTTTTCTTTTTCTTGTTTGAGTCTGATTTGTCCTTTCAGTGAGTGTCTGAATATTGAGTTTAGTTTTTTCATCTTTGATAGTTGCAGCCAACTTCAGTGTATCACTTAATAAAAAAAATTCTAATAAGCAGGCTGGTTTAAATGGGGAAGCATAAGGGTTTTGAGGCAGCATTTTTAATGCCTCCATTGTCGCTGTCTTTAAGCCTGATGTACTGTATGGCTCTTGGTGTAGAATTCAGCCTCAAATGGACTGCTTGCCCTACTTCCATATTCACAGAGAAAATCATCACAATGAAAAAAGAAACATACTTTTTTTGAGAAAGTCATAACAAAAATGACTGAACAGTTATTCACAATTCGAAGCACTCAAAATAGAGATTCCATTTGAACATTTTCAAGGGTTTTTGTTTGGCAAAAGCAACCTGATTTCTCTCTGTCTGCCGTGTGTCATTTGCTGAGCTGGTCATTTCTCAGCATGAATCCACTGCTAAAGGCAGCTGGAAAAGACTGTGCCAGCTGCTGGCCACAGCGTCAAAAACATGGTGACTGCTCTAGAATGTGCAGAACTGCACAAAATAACAGATAGAAAAAACTTGGAAGGTGTTAATGCAAAGACATTTTTTTTGTGAGTATTTGTGAGTAAAGGTTCACAAACTTTTACATTTCACTCTCTGGTCTCCTTTGCTTTTTTGTGGGTCCTTCCTTCTATAGTTCATATAAAAATAGGGAATATTTCATGCAAAAATGAAAACTTTGAAGGTTGTCCATGATGTAGATGAGTTTATTTCTTCACGGGAATCCATTTTGAGAAATTTACAACACTTGCTCACCATTGAACCCTCTGCAGTGAATGGATGCCATCAGAATCAGAGTTAAAACAGCTGATAAAAACATCACAATGATCTAGAAGTAATCCATTTGACTTAATTTCATCAATTAACGTCTTGTGAAGCGAAAAGCTGTACTTTTGTAAGAAACAACAATTTTTTCTCTGAAGAAATGAATATTCAGGATTCTCTGAAGCAACAGTATGAAGTTAAAAACGTCTAAATGATGGATTGTTTCTTACAAATCCTTTCTTTGAAAAGTGATGTAATGCTAAATTTCTCCAAATCCATTCTGAAAAAGACAAAATGAACAAATTCATTTACATCTCGGATTGACTGAGGGTGAAATTTTCATTTTTGAGTGAGCTATTCCTTTAATGGATCAAAGAACAACTAAACTTTCTTTTGACTGGCCTGCATCTTATTTCCTCTCTTCACATTCAGGTCCATTTTTCAGATTAGCTGGTGTCCTTCTACTGTAGATCCGGACCGCAATAATTGTCTGTCATTTCCTCTAAGATGGAGCCACCAGGTGCAGCTAATTAATTTTTATAATGATGTGTGTGGGCATTCTTTGAAGATACACTGCACCACTATATTCCCATATTTGTGTAGGAACATGTGTTTATGTGTCTACAGGAAAAAAAAGAGAGGAAAAATAAAACGAGTACAGAAGTGTTTGAGAATTAATTATTTCAGTAATGTTTCTCTCTCAAGACAAGTGTGATGGGACTCCATTGTGACTCAAAGAGATAAAAAGCCACATTCAGGAAGGGCTCCTCCTACACCGCCTCGGTTAGAAGCTCATAAGGGCAGTTCTGCCGTTGTGAAGGGGTCATTTACAGCAGCTTAATTAGGATAAGTGAGTAATCTCGCTAATTCACCTTTATTTACCTCTAGCATGGGAACAGACAAGGGCATACAAGGCCATTTAATCCTCCAGAGAGGGAGGGAGTCTTTTTTACACATTATACGCTGGGCATGTAACAATGTCACCTCTTGCTTTGTTAAATGAAAGAATATTTTCTGGTAAATTAAAAATGTCACAAAGGCTTGAAAGAAGTGTCTTTAGAAAATTATGGTAATTTGAAGCGCATCATCATCTACAAGATCTGAAGGTTCAGGCTTTAAATAGATTAATGTGAGGTGTATGTGTGTTTTAAATCTTGATTGTGACATACTCTCAACTCATTATCAAGCTGGATAGAAAAGTTCAAATCCTTATAAAGGGATTTATTATCAGGTCTGAGTGGGAGTACAATATGTTCTAAACAGATTCTCAGCTATCCTCTTTGGCAATGCATAACATATATTTATGGAATAATCAATGCCTCCAGTTAAACTTTGGAAAAAATATCCCCACTGAATCAACAGTTTGAATCACAAGTTTTAGAATTTGGATGAGCCATTGCATGGTTTAAAATAAAACACAGTGTGATGCATATTACCTCTTGTGAGATTTTTCATTAAGGACATCATTTTTTTTGAGCTGCTACATGGCTCTACCTCACTAAGAATAATATTAATAATATGAATATTTATAATAATATTAAATTTTAAGCAGAACAGGGACATTTAGGTGACTGTTCCAAGTAATTTGAATAGATATGGGTATACTTAGTGTACCGGAGTGTCACAGTGTGCACATTCAAAATTATATTATATTCTATTATGTTTATTATATTATGTTTTTTTATTTATATATATTATATATATATATATATATATATATATATATATATAGCGGGTAGAATAAGTATTGAACACGTCACCATTTTTCTCAGTAAATATATTTTTAAAGGTGCTGTTAACTTCAATTTTTCACCAGATGTCGGTAACAACCAAAGTAATCCATACATACAAAGAAAACAAAACAAATAAGTTCAGAAATTAAGTTATGTGTTATAAAAATGGAATGACACAGGGAAAAAGTATTGAACACATGAAGAAAGGGAGGTGCAAAAAGGCATGGAAAGCCAAGACACCAGCTGAAATCTATCAGTAATTAGAAAACAATCCTGCCACTTGTCAACGGAAATTAATATTAGCTGGTTCAGGCCCAACACCTAAAGTACCAGGATGATGAAGATGAAACAAGGGTGGACATTTCAGCAAGACAATGATCCCAAACACAATTGCTAGAATGGCCCAGCCAATCACCTGACTTGAATCCAATAGAAAATAAAAACTAAAGATCAGAGTTCATTGAAGAGGACCATAGAACTTTCAAGATTTGAAGACTCTGTGGAAGAATGGGCCAAAATCACACCTGAGCAATGCATGCAACTAGTTTCTCCATACAGGAGGCGCCTTGAAGCTGTCATTGCCAACAAAGGCTTTTGTACAAAGTACAAATACATTTCAGTAGTTCAATACTTTTCCCCTGTGACATTCCGTTTTATTTCACATAACTTGATTTCTGAAATTATTTCTTTTGTTTTATTTGTATGTATGGATTACTTGGGTTATTACCGACATCTGGTGAAAATTTCATGTCAACAGCACCTTTAGAAATATATTTATGGAGAAAAATGGTGACTTGTTCAATAATTATATTGTGTGTGTGTCTGTGTGAACATATTGAATGTATATTAATTTAGCAAAAATGTGTATATTGTGTCACTATATGACAAAATTAAAATTTGTCATTTTGACCATATTGAAATTAATTTTACACATTTAATCATTTGAGAAGTCTAGGACATTATTATATGGAAAAAGGTAATTGCGATTTATCTAACAATACTGACTTTTTTCTTGCAAATGCAAGTTTATACCTTGCAATTCTGACTTTTTTTCTCACAACTGCAACAACAATTGCATGTTATAAAGTCACAATTTCGAGATATAAAATCACAATTCTGAGAAAAGTCAGTTTACATATATCTTGCAATTCTGACTTTACAACATGCAATTCCAAGAAAAAAAAAGTTACTTTATTCGGTGTTGGAAACAGGCTTCCATATTAATAGGCATGATTAGTCCAAATTAAGGTGTTTTTTTTTTTTTTTTAAACAAATATCTTGTGATGGACCAACAAAATGTGTGACAGTGGAAATTCTTTTTATTGCAATGCCATAATTCCTCTTCTTGTGATTCTGTTTCAAACTCAAAAGGAGTCATATTTATACATCCTCAATAAAGGACATGAAGTCTGAACAGTAGTAACAAGTCTTTGTGTCTATGTGCATTTGGAAACGAAGAGAAGCGGGACTGAGAATAGGCAAGCGCATTTACAGTGTCGGCATCCATTCAATGAAGGTAGCACAGAGGTTGATTGAGTGTCAGCGCCACTGAAGGACATTTAAAAGTCATCGCCTGAGTCCCATCTACTCCTCAACCTCTGCCTGATGGGACTTAAGAAGTCATTTCAGAGTGCAATTCATGTTTGATGACTTTATTGATTTTCCTATCCCGTCTCCCTTCCTGCCCCCTTCCTCCCAGCAAGGGTCTCCGCAGAGTGAAATGTACCTACAGTTACAGTTTGCTGAAGCTTCAGTTCGCTGCCCCTAAATTATGACCCTCTGCGCTGAGAACGACATGAGATGAGAAAGGGAAAAATAAAGATTCAATTAACCCGAGTAAGAACTCGCAGTACGAGAAGAGGACGTTCTTGCATTGACGTCGCTGCTGCCCACACACTTTTCTTTGTGATTGATCGAGGACACGCTTTCGTATCACCAGGTGTTTTAGCAGGCTTTGCGTGAGGGGGCCAGAAGCCGATGAACTGACAATCACTGACATAAGCATCTAACAGAAACACGCTTTCCTTCCTGTGACAGTCCTGTGATCGTAACAGATTTCATTCGGAAGGTTAGGCATTATAACCTTGTGTGTTGGCCCAATTGTCAGCTTGCAGTCGCTGATGACAGTGATTGCACCCTCTCATCTCTCTTCTAAAGGGATGAGCCATTACATGCAATTTTTTATGGATGACAGCTAAATAGTGCCCTGTTATACATACCTATTCACACACTTACACACGCACACCGCGTTTCCAACAGCTCCTGTTCATGTTCAATTAAACCCATAAGAGGCCATTCAGTGCAATGAGGCGGTGAGTCAGCCCTCCCACCGCCAATGTGTGCAGATCCACCATCAGGAGAAAGACACAAAGTAGGCGGATGAGACCGCTGACTCTAGAGGGAGGCGAGTGAATCTTTTAGTGCCTTGCACTTCTGCTCAAATAAGCTTCGTTTTCCATCATTCTTGATGTAGGAACAAAATTATTGATCTTCTGCCATCTAAACGTGATGATGGCCATGTGCCCGATTGCTGTGCAGGTCATTTTGTGAGGTGTGAAATAATAGAATATTTACTGGGTAGACATAGGAGAAATGGCAGTGGGATCAGGAGTATGTTTTATTAATGTGACAGATGTGGCACCACAGGTGGCCCACCATGACCGATTTGAGTGTAACTTCCTTTAGAAGTCCAAAGGGGGGGGGGGGGGGGGGGGGGGGTTATACTCCAAAGCAATTTGGCAGTTCATTGTAAACTGAATTCAAAGGAATTTCAAAATCTGCCTTTCACAGATTCACTTTTAAAGGGACTATGGATGTTCTTGCAGTACCATCAGCCAATCAGCACTGGCAATTATGCCTTGTTTGACTCTGTATGCCATGTTCTATCATAAGCAAAGATTGCAAATTTGTAATCACCTTCTTCTAGTGGGTTCTGCGCCAGCTGCCATTGAAACCAAAGGGAATGTTGACGGATTGTTTCTTCCATTTATTATAGGGCTCTTAGGTTAGTTAGCACTGGATATGTGAAAACACCTGTTCAACACACCTGGTCCTTTTTTTCTGCAGACCACCAGGCTCATCATGTTCTAGTTGGCTCTCTTCAAATAGTAGAGCTGTTGACTTCATGTCAACTGGTAAGTGAGTACACTGTTGGCTGACATTAGTTATCCATTTTAAATTGGGTTCAAATGATTGCACCCACCTGGCCACTGTGGTAAATGATGCCAAATGTTTCTCATTTAGAAATTATCTGTAGCTTTTAAAGTGGCGGGACAGAGATAAAGTTGTCAAGAGGCTGCCTAAGTGGTCTGATAAATCTGGGTGAGAATACTCATGAATTCTAAATCCATTCTTCAGCTGCATAATACGGCATAAAGTGAGAAACAGAATTTTTGCAAGGCAATAATAATTATAATTGAGCTGAAACAATTATCAGGTACTGGGTATGGTCTCTGCAGTTGTGGGAACAAATCTTGTGTCCCTTAGGTTTGGACGGCCCAAGACTAGCTCATGGGGTCAAGGTTCGTTAGTGCCATCTGGCTACAAAAAGCATGTCTCCATTGACGGAAAATTCAAATTTAGTCACATATACTGATAATTGTTTTTTTGTTTGTTTGCAAGTGGACCAAACTGAACTGTTTATTTCAGAACTGAGTACCCATGAGCAAGAATGGCATAGATTCTCAATGGGGGCGATATCACACAGGAAGATACATCAAAGAAAACGTTCCAAATCCATATGTCCTGTTGCCTTCTAGCAAGAGTAATATAACAGGGTATTTGTTTATTAAGGCTGGAATACACAACATGACTTTTGTCCAGATTTTTGCACCAATTTACAGTCTGGACAGATGTGTGTTTCTGCATGAGTTTGTTGTGTTTGGAACGATTTGAAAGTCTGGTAGTGTGTTATGCCCAGTTTTTCCACTGTAACTATCTACAAAGTTGCGAAGTGTATGATGCCTAGTGTTTTAAAATGTGCTCAGATTTTAAAATTTGTGTAGTGTATTCCACCCTTTACTTGTGTTTACTGCTAGCGATCTTGTGAACTTCCCGTGAACTGAAATGATAAATAAATCTGTCTGGAATAATTAATAAGAATGCTTCTTGTTTGCTGATTGGCTGCTGTTTGTGATAATGCACATGATGTACATTATAAGTTTGAATGTCGAAATTCTAACCATTGCATTTGTTTAAACATATAATATTATATAAGAAGAAAGACATAAATAAATAAATAATACCTATTATTATTATAAAAACTGAATAATAATTCAACATTAATATTCAGGAAAGACATGTATCCCCTTTTTTGGGTGGGGGGCGCTGAGGGACCTGGTTAATGGATAGTAGGTCACTGGCCCAAAAAAGGTTGAGAACCACTGTTCTAGGGGAACCATATACCAGTTGGGACACTGTCATTGAGATAAATGGGAATGCTAACAGATTGCTTCTCCAGATATTATAAAATCTCCAGATATTTTAGACCACCTTGGGCTGATGACAGCAGGGTCACTGTGACTATGCAATACCTCCATTATGCAATAAAAGAAAGAGGAAGAAACCTCATGAATTATCTCTACAGTAAACGCTTATGTCACTTGACATTACAAACAGAATACCCTGATGTGCTCTCCATTCTGTCTACAGAAGGCATTCCTTATGGTGACTGACCTTTAGGAAGTTAGGGCTTCTGTCTCTTGGTTTCCCTAAGGACAAAAACAAGGTTATCGCCGCTTTAATCTCTCTCTCACACCCTCCTTCGCTGTTTTCTTCTCTCTCTCACTTTCTTACTCTCTGTCTCATTACTGTGTCTCATTCTTCCTCACAGGGTGATGGGTCTTGTCACACAGTCCATGTTTGCTGGAGACAAAATGAAGAGAAATACGCGCAAGTGAGACTAAGAACACACTGTTCCTCCTCTCGTTTCTCTCCAATGGAGAATTTCATTATTCTATGTCCATTCTCCCAGTTCCGTCAGGAATATAGATCTTTATCAGGCAGGAAATGGTTTTGGGTGGGTGGGGTGTATTTATAGTTGGTGCTGGGTGAATGTTTTCCTCTGGAGGAAATGCAGGACTCAGTGAAGCTGTGATATCACCTGAGCTGACACCGATTCTTATCGGATCGTCTCTCGTTGGCGCTCTCTCTCACTCTTGATCTGGCTCTGAGGGGTGTCAAAAGAGAGGATGGACAGTCTTTAGATTTCAGATTTAAACCATAATTAACCACATTTCTGTCCTCTATCTTCATGACTTCATGATTTCAGACTATTGCTGCTTGGACGTGTCTCTTCATGCACTTAATTGCATTAAAATGCATCTGATTTCTTTACAAACGGGCTTCCAAACGAGTCACATAAACAGTGCTCTCTCTCATACTGTACATAGCATCGGAAAGCCAGTTTTATTCTTGTGATCACATCATTTGGACACTGAAAGTATAATAAAAACCAAACTGTCTGCTGTCTCAAATGATAGCACTGGATTCATTCTTATATATTAGTTCATTTGAACATTTGATTTAAATTATTTGCTTCATAAAACAATTCATCAGTTCATTTCAGCATTTTATATCATCTTTTTTTTTTTGTAGCTGAAGGAATAAACATGTCTACTAAATGGTTCACACTTATATTTAGCACTGGATTCATTCTTGGGAATTGATAAAACAATTCACCAGTTCAGTTCATTAGCATTTTACACCATCTTTTTTGTATACACAAATCTACCAAACTGTCCATTCTCTCATACAGCATTAATTCATTCTCGTCAATCGATTTGTTTGAACGATTCATTTCAATACACAAAGAGTTTAAACTTAATAATTCTTCTGTTGTTTGTTTTCAGCAGATAGAACTGCATCAAATATTTATTCAGGATCAAAAAAAAAAAAGATTTACTAATTAGCATTTTACATTATTCATTTTGTTTAGAAATAATATTACATTTATTATAATACATCTATATAATATACACTAGTCAACATTTGACGTGGATCAAAACCTTTCATCAAAGTTGTCTTAAAACCTAAAACCAAAATGTGTTCTTTGCTTTTATCAAAGTTCAACTTCAAATGTTGACTACTATATTTTGTTAAATGTTTTTGTTTACAAATAATTTATGGAAATTAATTAATTTTCAAGCTTTTACTTAACTACTTTAAATTATCAGTAGCTTACACAATACTGGCCAGTGGCAAAGTATAGAGAAATAGAGAGTTCACAACCACAAGATGGAGTCACAGACAGAACAAGAGGTGCTCTCTTTTTGTTTGCGTGTGTGCTGATTTTGTCTTTCTGAGCAAACAGCCCATGCAGAGTTACAGTGAATCAGCCAGTGCCAATATCTATTTGTTTCCGTCCAATGGGCCACAGAGATCGAGAGAATTCACTGCACACGAGCACATGCAGTTCTTGTCAGCTGACGACTGGTGGCACTGCATTATCAGCCAAAAGCCTCGGTTAAGCCAACCTGTGTGCAGATAGACAACAAACACCGTGCTTATGAACATACTCACACAAAACCACACGAAATGATTAGTATGCAGGTGCACGAGCTCGCAGCCACAAATGTACACTGATAAACCAGTCCGATTCAATATAAGGAAACATGCAAGATGTTCCTTCTCAAATAGAGGCTGTATTAGAGCCACAGTGACAGCCTGGAGAGATTTCAGGGACTGGGGTTATAATGCGGGACAGTGGGCTCACTGTGGAGGCAAGATCCGCAGGAGGTTATTTGTCTTCTATTAACCCCTTACGCACCAGGACAGCTGCACCTAACCCTGCGTCTTGCTGGGAAATAAAATCTTAAAATGTTCGAATAAATCAAATTGACCTTGAAATCTGCTGATGCATTGAAAATGGCTCAGTGGAAGAACGGTGCATAAACATGATCACGGGGCCAACGCTCACGAACTGTGAAACGTCAATCAGGAAACGGCTGAGTTTTTGAAACTTCTTTGAATGCATGAATGAAAATGGGTCTTTATAATTGCTTCTTACTATGCATTTTCATGCAGGGAGGGCATGTGTGTGAGTGTATGACGGAAAGGTGAAAGAGCTTATAAATGTCACATTTGACAAGATTACTGGTGTATTATTCATTGCTTTATGCGTCTCATAGACTCATAGTATGCACACTTACAGCATAAATGGGCCAGATATAAATACATGGTATCAAATGTAGTATTGCGTTGGCTTAAGAACGTTTGTGTTATTTCTTGCAGCCGTTAATAATCTTTTTACACACATAGTTAAAATAGCAGTCACAAATTTCAGGCGTAGAGTGCCCTGGCACCTACTATGACTATATTACCTAGGCTATACTATACAAAAAACAGTCATTAAATATAATTACAGCAACAATTTTGACAACTTTCCAGCCTAATATGTTCTCAAGAACATAGGTCTGATATCAATGCCAGTATGTTAGTCATCTGTTTTTTTTGTGCACAGTATTTTAGCGCAAAAGTGCATTTTTACTAAAGCACGCCAGATTAGTCTGCTGCACTCTCCAAAACCAGCATTCAGTGTAGATGTGTAGGCATGTTCACAGTGGATTCGTACAATTTGTTTCATTGCATCAGGCTCTTAAAACAACACAGACAGTGCAAATAAATGGCGCCACCTGCAGGTGCAGTTCTTTCTTCGAGAATTCGCTCTGTGAGACAATTTAAAGTTGATTTGAATAGCAATAATTGGGTCTCTTCATACTTTTGGACTTAAAATGTGTTTCCAAAACACGTTTCTGAACATTTAGAACAGTGGAATGGTGAAATACTGAATGAATGTAACCTTTTCCCCACGTGGTTTAGCCTTCCAAACAGCTTCAGTGTTGGCTTTTTCTCTCCCTAGGGGCTGCGTGTGTATCATCTTCAAACAAACGGTTCACCTTTGTAAAAACACTGCGGCCTGCCTGCGGCCTCAAATCCTATTAAATCTCCCTCTCTCTTTCTCTAGCAAGCTGACAGGAGTGTGTGAATATGGAGAGAGTGGGAGTGGCAGCTGCATTCAACTCTTCCCCGGAGCGCTGCACATTTCTGGGGAGTGTAGGGTGTGGAGACGAGGGAGGGGGGCGGTTATGTTTGGAGGAGACAATTAGCATAATCCTACCAAGTGGAGACCGTCGTGTCTGTTGTTTTCGTCAGTCTGGCTTATTTGGAGGCACAGGTAAATATTGGAGTTTAGTGGTATGCACACTTCATAAATGAGACTTTAAAAAGACACACGGTCATATGGCTTAAACTAGTGTGGATATAATAATTTAGCTGGTGTTTGTTATATTTAATGACATTTTATTATAAGCTATATGCATTTTTTGAAATATAATGAAATGCAATACAATATGTTTGTGTGTAAAAGTATATGCTCACCATGATTGCATTTATTTGATCGAAAACACAGTAAAAAGTACTATTGTGAAATATTAGTAGAATTTAGGATATATATATATATATATATATATATATATATATATATATATATATATATATATATATATATATATATATATCCTTATAAGAAAATTTCTATTCTTGCTCTGAGAGAAAAGTTTTATTAGCCATATCTCGGTTAAGTGAGGTCAGATTTAGGAGGCAAATGGCTGGGTGTGGGGCCTTAAGGGAGTCATTGAACACTACAGTGAGTGTAAAGAACTCTTTATTAAACTCTCTGCTGAAACGCTTTTATTCAGAGATGGGAATCGATATTTCATCTCCTCAAAGGCTTTAAACGGGTAAATAAATCAAAATACATAAGGCATGGAGGGGAAACCTGCCAAAAATTAACAAAATGTTTACCGAGGGATTTGTTTTGATAGAGCATGACCTGTGCTGTTGTGTACAGTCATTAAATCTTGGATAAGGGCTCTGAATTATTAATCAATTATTTTGAGAGACTTGCATGAAAATGTGGCAATCTTTGTGTCAGAATGAGAGTTTTGTTTTAAGAGGGGTGTTGGAAAAGTCTTTTTAAAATCAATGATATTGTACGTTTAAATGCATGTTTTTAAATGTCAGCCGTGAGTCATTTTGAGGAAAATAAATAAATAAATAAAACCTTCACAGAGCTATTCATGAGCTGAGATTGGTTTCAATTATCAGCACGTGAATGAAAAAGTCCTTCATGAGGAACACAAACTATTATCTGCTTCAATTATCAGGAGGCAGAGAACATTTTTGGCAAATTATACTTTTTCAGCGGAACCATGTTTATTCAAATTTCGTGTTTATTCGCTGTCTTCGTATCTTGTGTCAACAACAGGTGAGCGCCATTTTTTGCCCCACAACCAGCATCCCAGAGGTTTTCAGCTGAGGTTTTTTTCTTTTTCTTCAATGCTGTATGGTGTCTTGATCGTGTGTATTGTTTTTGGTTGAAGGAGTCAGTTAGACCTCTGAGAGGGGTGAGTGAGTTACTGTTTGAGCTGCTGTGTGTTGATGGAGTGCCGTAATTTGTATGCCTCTTTTCACAGCTCTTTTATTGCCATTGATTTTTGGTTGTCCCCTCTGCCAGTCCTCAAGGGAGATGAGGAAGCAGAGAAAATGTCTGTTTCCCAGTAAACAAAGGATTTTCTCTGTCCATAGAGAGAGGCAAAGAAAAACAAGGACCATGACACAACATTGACACTTCAATGTAAAACCACAATCGGTGAGTGTTCAAAGTAACACTTCACCCAAAAATTATATTTGTCATAATTTCCTCACTCTCACTTTATTCCACACTTGTATTACTTTATTTCTATTTCAAAACACGGAAATTCTGTAACTGTATTTCGCGTAATTAAAATATATGGAGACTGAAGCTTTGAAGCATCAAAAAAGGGTGTAAAACCTCCATAAAAATGATCCATACGACTCACGCACAATATTCCAAGTCTTCTGAAGCAATACAGTATTTTTGTTTGATGACAAATTTGTTGTTATTTACTGATAATTTACCCCTCCAGTAAGCTGTTGTAACTACTGTAATTGGATCATTGAGTCTGAAAGATTTTGCTAATTTAATATTAAAAGTTGAAAAGACTTTTAATTACAAGCTTTTGGTGTCTTGGCAAATCTGAGCAGTGTTCTCTTCTGAAAATTAAAAGACAAATGTGAGATTACTGGAGCCTGTTCTTAGGAGAAAAATCTCCATTTGCTCTCCACGGTCCATATTTTAGATCCAAAAGTAGCAACACAATAAAACCACCAAAAAAGATACATATGACACTATATTCCAAGTCTTCTGAAGCTATACAATCATTTTATGTTATTTACTGATAATCTTCCCTTCCAGTAATCTGTTACCTGCTGTGACTGGATCACTGAGTCAGTAAGTTGAGCTCAAGAATTGGGCTGAATAATTTTGATTTTGTTAAAAGGTTCCCGCTCATTGTATAATTGCATGGAATAGAATACGGATTTGAAGTGACATGAGGGTGAGAAAATGACAAATTGTTAATTTTTGGGTAAACAACCCCTTCAAAAATTTTAAGAAGGCAGAAAAGTAAACCAACCAAACTTTGCTACAAAAAACAGCTCATCAATTCCCAAAGGTTCAGGGTTTGTGAGAAGCTTTCACCATCTGACGTGTGTATCAGATTTATAAAGGAAGCTTCTCTGAGAGCTTCTCTGTGTCTTCAGAGGGATAAGAGCTTAATTAACTTCATATCTGCCTTTTCTTATTGTCACGCCATGCTCTTGCTCCCTGATACACACAATTATCTGGCGCTATATGTGAGCAGACCTGCCAGTGCAGCAAGTATGGAGAAAAACACATCAGCACTGCAGCCGTTCTGTGGACGGGATGCCACCACCTCTTCCCGCACTTCTTTAAGAAGATCAATCCAGATTTTGTATCTTAATGTGATTAACGCTCATTTCTCCCACAGAACGTTAGCCAGCACACAGATTCACATCCGGGAAAGGCAAAATGCACATACTGTCAGTGCTTCCCCAGAGATGGACATACAGAGAGAGGGAAAAAAGAGAGGGCAAGGGTGCAGCGTTGGAGCAAAAACTTCGGCTACATCAAACAGGGCGATGCTGAAGGGACACTCACAGCCCATCAATCAGGTTATATTGCTTCGGCCTCACAGAAAACGCGGTCCCTCCACGCCTCGGCTCTCCACGTTCTACGTGCCGCTCATTGTTCAGTAGGAGAGAGGGAGAGTGCGCAAGCGAGAATCACTGTAATTAAAGCAGACCGGCTTTTAATTAAATCTTGTGTTGGTTAATTAGGAAAATTATCTTTAAAGCAAATTCCATCTTTACAGATGTTCTCGCTGTGCCTTTTGCGGAGACGGTGAGCGAGTTAAGAGGCGGGGGTGCTGCGGAGGGGCTCGATCTAAAGGCTGGTCATCCATTGCTCAAATGTAATTTCTGCCCATTGTCCAGCATAGTGGATTTCATTAGGCTGAATTGAAAGTGTAATGCAATAAGAGACTGGCTGTTTCTCAGGTCTCTGCTTTCCTGAGCCCCGGGGATGATGAGGGGGTCACTAATCTCATTGATTGACACACTTGGTCAAAGCCTCCGGCCGGAGCTAACTTCTCACGCACATGTTGCCAAATCGTAATTTTCCAGTGACCTTCATATAGATTTTGTTTTGCAATTTAAAGGGTTAGTTCGTCCAAAAATGAAAATTCTGTCATGAACTACTCACCCTCATGTCATTCCTAAGCTATAAGACCTTCGTTCATCTTTGGAACTTAAATTAAGATATACAGTATATATATATATATATATATATATATATATATATATATATATATATTTTTGTTATCAACTTTTTATTTATTTATTTATTTTTTATTTTTTGCACACAACATCATAACATCCATTCAAAACAAAAAACAAAAACAGAAGAAAAACACAAAAAAATGCATATATTCAATACTTTAAAGAGTCCAGTCAAAAAGCAGAGAGAGAGGGAGGGCAAAAAAAAAAAAAACAAGTCATTCCTTTATATAATTAAGTATGTTAAAGAAAAAACACTGCCAAGCATCAATAGTAGAGGGCTTGGCTCCATTAATTCAAGCTGTTGTACATTTACAAGTCACTATTGTCAGGAGGCTATGGATCCAATGTTTTCCCACACATGTGCGGTGTAAACCAGTTCTGTATTATTGTCTTCTTCGCAGCCATAAAACCAGCAAACAACATTCTCTTTTGTATTAAGCTTATACAGAGACCAGAATCATCATTAAGAAGACATAAAGCTGGGTTAGCAAAGCAATCAATTTGTAGTAAGGAGGATAAAACTAGGTTTACATGTGTCCATAGATAAATGACGACAGGACATTCCCAAAACATATGAAGAAAAGTACCTGATGATGCAGTATCACATATATGGCAGTTAAAATTTGGTTGTAGTTTCATTTTCAATCTTTTGTAGGGAGTTATGTATGCTCTATGAATGACTTTGAAGTGAATAAAATGATGAGCCAAGTTTTTAGATGTTAAGCTGAGGTTAGATCACACTTTCTCCCAGTCAACAGATAAATTAAGGTCAGGTAATTCCCAATTCCAAATAGATTTATTAGGTTTTGTAATGCAATCCATAATTATGTTATATATTAAGGAAACAGATGGCCGACCAGAAGGTGGTGCAATCCAATCCCGCATAGGATGAGAGGAGATGGGAGATGCCCAAGGAACTCCATACGCTTTGAGAGCAGAACGTAATTGAAGAAAGACAAAATATGTGGATGCTGGTAAACAAGATTTGGTTCTTAATGTCTGAAATGAACAGAGACCCTGGTTATTATATATATCACTACACGTGTTTATGCCTAAAGAAGACCAAGAGGGTTGGACAAATGGACGATTTCCGCATACAAAATTAAAATTGTGCCATATAGGTGTACTGTTACAAAATTTGAAGGGTCCTCCTATCAGACGTTCAACCGTTTTCCCGATTTTAATAGAATTAGCCACAACCAGACCAAATTTATAATTATCACCTTTTTTTCCTGTGCCAGTAAATAACATATCTTGGAGTCTATTTGTTTTAAGCTTGTCAGATTCAGTCACTCTCCATGAAACTTTAGATTGAGTATCAACCCAATTATGAAGAGCCTTAAGCTGGAACGACCAATAATACAATTAAAAATTTGGTACAGCCAGTCCTCCTGTGTGATTAGGATGTTGTAATGTGGTAAGTTTGATTCTGGGGCATTTATCATTCCAGATAAAATGAGAAATTATGGAGTTGATCTCCTTAAAGTAACCTGGAGGGGGAGAGAGTGGTAGCATAGAGAAAAGAAAGTTAAACCGAGGTAACAAATTCATATTAACTGTGGAGATTCTTCCTTGAAGAGAGACTTTAAGATTCTTCCATCTTTGAATGTCATTTTTGACCTTAACTAGAATACTACTAAAATTGTCTCTGGCTAACTTATGGATGTTTTTATATATGGTAATGCCCAAATAGATGAACGATTCCTTAATAGGGATAAATGAAGGAATAGAAGAATTAACTTTAACATTGTTAATTGGCATTAAAGCAGATTTGCTCCAATTTATTTTGTATCCTGATAAGCTACTAAAATGATCAAATTCCTTAATTATACTAGAGACTGAAACATCAAAGTGGTCTAAATATAGAATATATCATCAGCGCACAATGAAATATTATGATTATGATCATGAACAATAAGGGGGAAAGCGGACAGCCCTGCCTTGTTCCGCGCTGTAATGGAACGGGTGGGGGGGTGGGGTTGGGTTGTATCAAGTGAAAAAACACGCACAAGGGCTCGGATGAGCGTCTGCAAAGTCAAGAATATGAAAGAGTTGACGCATATTGTCAGACGCATTACGCCCCTTGATAAAACAGGTTTGGTCCTTCTTGATCAAACTATGAATTACCTTCTCCATACGAGAAGCAAAAACTTCACATGGGATAAGTGATATCGGTCTGTAGCTGGAACAATCTAATGGATCTTTCCCTTTTTTTTTTAAGAAGTGATGATATCAATGATGTTTTTTGATCTCTATGAAATACACCATGTTCAATTGCAAAATGAAATGAATTAAGCATAAGTGTCCCTAACAAATTCCAAATTTCTAAATATAATTCAGGGGGGAGACCATCTAGACCCAGCAATTTGCCCTTTTGAAGGCTTTTTAGAGAGACGCGGAGCTCCTCCAAACTTAATGGGGCCTCCAAAGATTCTTTATCCACCTGTGAGATCTGAGGCAATTCCAATTTATCTAAATACTGCTTACAAATTGGTTCATCAAAATCTGTTTCGGCTTTATACAGATTTGTGTAAAAACCATTAAATATGTCGTTAATTGCTGCAGGCTTCATGGTGACCTGACCATCCGATGATTTTATTGCGCTAATATATGCCTTAGACTCACATTCTTTCAGCCTAAGGGCCAATAGGTGACTAGGTCTCTCTGATTCATAATAATATTTTTGCCTAGTCCTATGTAAGATAAATTCCGCCTTTGAGTGTGAAAGTAAATCATATTCTTCATTTAAAGAGGACAGCTGTGTAGCCTGTTGCTCAGTAAAATGTTGTTTTTGTAGGTTTTGTAATTATTGGATTTTACTTTCTAATTGTGTAAACTGGTGAATTTTCGCTTTGGCAAGAGTATAAGAGAAAGATATACAGAAACCTTGTATAGTACACTTAGTCGTTTCCCACAGTATTTGAGGACCCACATTAGAGGGCATATTAATTTAAAGAAATTCCTTTATATATCATTTTAGAGAAGTAATGAAAGTCTGATTACTTAATAATGACATGTTAAAGCGCCATCTAGGGGATTTGGCTTTAATATTGGAAAGAGGAATATTGCATAACACAGCAGAATGATCAGATAATAAAATTGGTAATATAGAGATGGAGGAATTAAAGATGGGCTGAGAAATATGTAGTCTATCCTAGAGAAAGTCTTATGTCTATTAGAAAAAAAGTGAAGTCCTTAGATTTAGTATTCTGAATTCTCCAAAGATGGATTAAATTGAGCTCAGCGATAAATTTATTCAGTAATTTGGAAGATGGATTGAGTGTGGTATCAGATTGAGATTTATCCAGTGCAGGATTTACTACAGCATTAAAAATCACAGTTTCACTTTATTTTGATGGTCCCTTTAACACATTCTATTGACTATAAGTAATGTTGCACCTACATTTCTACTGTCTCTCATTAGAGTGTTAGTAGTGTATTAGTTGTCTGGTAGGGTTAGGGTTAGATTAAGTTGAAACGTTCTTGCAAAGTTACTTATAGTCAGTAGAATATCTGTTGGGAGACCAACACAATAAGGAGTTAGTAGATATGAAGCAGACAGTCTACTAATACTCTTATGAGAGTTTATTGACATGTAGTTGCGACATTACTTAGTGTCAACAGAATGTTCAAAAGGGACCATCAAAATAAAGTGTTACCAAAATCACCACCCACCACTAATGGGCAATCTGTATGCCCAAGTAGAGTTTTGGAAACATTTGGGAAGAATGCACTATCTGTCTCATTCGGACCGTAAATAGAGACCAATGCTAACCTATTATTATGTATTTTGCAACGGATAAAAACAAATCTACCCTTCTCATCACTTCCGGTATGTTGAATTGTTAAATGTAACTTCCTGTTAACAAGGATAACATCCCCCTTCGTTTTATTAAGAGCGCAGGAGAAGGCTGCCAATTTATAATACTTATTCTGGAAACATGCCACATCAGATTGTTTTAAATGTGTTTCTTGTATCAGGGCACAGGAAATCGATTTACGGTGTAAGTATTCTAATACACAAGTACATTTCACAGCAGAATTTAGGCCATTCGCATTCAATGATAAAATATTTAGAGTATACATTGAAAATTCATAATCTCAAAACTGTATTCAGTAAATGAAGAAAAGCAAAAGCACTCCCATTCTGTAAGTAACATGTAAACGCTGGTGTGCATTCTAGATACCAAACCTCCTAGATGAAAAATCCTTTTACAAATAAGGTAAAGTAAATAAAAGTATCAATGTCTGCTGTTAATAATAAAAGCAACACAGAAACAGGAACAAGAAACAACTATAAACAAGAAACAACTCAGACCACACATTACCGAGAATGTAGGTCTGATTGAGCAACAAAAAATGTTGATGATACGTGACCGGTCCACTTCAAGGCAAGACATGTCCCCAAAAGGCCCACATAGCCAAAATTTATTGTAATTAAACCTACTCTCCATTGGACCCCTCCAAAAAAAAAAATAGGTTGTTAGTCTTACCAGTAAAGAGACAGTTGTGCCGGGTAAGTAGGAACAATGTCTCAAGAAGAGAGAGAGATTTAACAAGTGTCCATGTCCACCTTGTTATAATCCTCTCCAGGGCAGCTGAAATTGCCTCCATCCGGTCTTTAAGTTCTTCTCGCTGGGCTGAAGAGATGAAGATGGTGGCCGCTGTTTTCCCGTTTCCTTGTAGAGCTGCAGCATAAGTCTTCTTCTGTGACAGTGAGCTGATGATAAAATCCTCCGCTTTCTGAGGAGAGTCGAACATCATCTGCTCACCTTTGTACCGTAGTTTAACTACCGCCGGATAGGTGAGGAAGGGCTGCAGATCAAGTGCTGTCATCTTCTTCAAGACTGGATTAAAGCTCTTTCTTTTGGTAGCTGTGGCTGGACTAAAGTCGGGAAAAAATAGTAGCGTGACATTGTCCTGCATACATTTCACTGGATATGCCTGCTGAGCACCCCTCAGGACCGCCGATCTGTCATGCCATCTTAGTACACGAAAGATGAGAGTGCGCAGCCGATCTGAGTTTTTCCTTCTGTCATACGCGCAATGGGCCCGGTCACTCTCGATGTCATGGCCTTTCAGGGAAGGGATCCACTTGGAAAGATTAGCTATGAGAAAACCAGCTGCATCGGAGCCTTCCGCCCCCTCTGGCAACCCCACCAGTTGCACGTTATTTCTCCTGCTCCTATCCTCAATATCTGTCATCTTCTCAATGAGTTGCTCCAGCTGATTTCTTAAGTCCGTGATTGTCCTCCTATCCTCACATGCAGCTGCTTGAATGGAATCGACCCGGTCACGTGTCCACTTCGCCGCGCTAGCTAATCCCTCAAGCTCTGCTCTTAGCTATTTAACAGAATTCTTGGTCGCTTGTATGTCTGCACGCAAGTCACACAATGCTGGGGTCAGTATAGCATCTCTTACTGTTGAGGCCACAACCAAATCCAAAGTACTTTGCTGCTCTTTAAGTGCTAGCTTGATACTGTTAGTGATAGCACTGTCGAGATCGTCTCTGGAGATGGTGGAATCTTTGAATTTTTTCTTTATTGGCGAATGCTCAATCTCTCTTTTCCGATCGTCTTTGACTGTTGAAGTATTCATGATGGGTTAAATAGAGAGTGGCTTGAAATTTACTGACAGGATTATATAATTTTGTGTCAAAGTGAGCAGAGCGAAGGACTAGACGTGCATCGCTGTCGAAGGCTCACGTGATCTCAAATTAAGATATTTTTGATGAAATCCGAGAGCTTTCTGACCCTCCATAGACAGCAACGCAACTACCAAATTCAAGGCCCAGAAACGTAATAAGGACATTGTTAAAATAGTCCATGTGACCATCAGTGGTTCAACCTTAATTTCATGAAGCTACGAGAATACTTTTTTTGTGCAAAGAAAACAAAAATAATGACTTTATTCACCAATTTCTTCTCTTCCGTGTCAGTCTTCAACGCGTATTCCACGATGCTGACGTAGAACCTTGCCTTGTTTACAAGCAGAGGAAGATGCATGCTGTACATGAAAATAGTCTTTGTAAACATGTCTGAAGATTTTGACAGAGATGATAACTTGCTATTTTTTTGCTCAGCCTTACTATTCGAACCAGAATATACAGATAATGAACTGAGAGATGGACGTTCTACGTTAGAATGCATGCGTCTTGGTACTCTCGTGAATGAGCATTGAAAGACGAATCTGTTGAATGAAGACTAAATGACTCACTCATTCAAATGGTCATTTGACGCCACCTACTGGTTTGGTTTCATATTTTAAACTATCATTGCATTTTTCCCAACATTTCTTATTTGTATGTTAAAAAATATTTAAAATGTTAATCTTATTAAACTCTTTATGCATTCGAAAGTTTGCAGTGTAAATGCATTTATGGCACCTCAGCTCAAACAGTCTGTGATAATACATCTAATTCCACTTCAGATGCAGATTCAGTTTCCTGCGGTGGAAAGATGGAGTTTGTTGATACTGCTTTCATTTAATCGGTAACAGCTCTACAGTTTCTTATTATTGTAACTGAATTAATTAAAAATAATGTAAGAATTTGATGTTAAAGATGACATTTAATAAGGTTAGTGAAAAATTACAATTTAAGAAACAGTGGGAATAAATGACATCTGTTTTGTTAAATAGTACAGCAACTCCTTTTCAGTTATTTGTTATTTCTACCTTTTTTCTAGTCGCCGAGCACTTTATTTTGAGTGTTGTTTAAGTGAGAGAACATATGTAACTTTGTCCAGTTTGGAGGAATTGTAATGTTTAATAATTTTTTATTATGTAAATATATATATATTTTTTTGCATTAAAAAAAGTATAGATTTTTGTTGCTGTCAATTATAGCTTTTACAAAGAAAATCGGAATCGTCAAAAATAGGCCATGGCCGCCTGAGACCCCTGATCTGCCCTGGAGGCCTTCCTAAGCTCCTCCTTGTTCCTGCCCTGCACCAGTCTCCAGGGCGCCTGCCCCCCCTCCCCAGCAGAACTGTTACGGCGCGGGACGCGCCTACCGGGAGGTGGGCAATCTGTCACGTGTGTCCTGTTCCCTGGTTGTTTCCTTATGTCCTTATTTGGTCTTCCTCTTCCTGTCCTCGTTCCGTCTTATTATGTTCCAGGTGTGTCTCGTTTTCCCCTTGTTAGTTCTGTCTATTTATAGTGTGTTCTGCCCCATGTTTCCTGTCTGTTTTCTGCTGTTATATGTCTTCACCCCGTTTGATGCTTCCTTGCACTTTTGATGAATAAAGACTGTTCGATTGGGAGATTCCCTTGTCTCCTCGCTCCTTCGTCCCCACGTATCCTTGACACCTATACAGCGAATATTCTATTTCTTAGATTTTTCTACCAAGAACAGACTCTCACATGGCTCTCACAGGCTCTCTTTTCAGCTTCAAAAGAGATTACTGCACAGATTTGCTAAGACATCAAAAGCTTGTAATTAAAAGTCAACTTTTAATTTCAATATTTCAAAATGAATTCCAGCATTTATCATCTTTCAAGACCAAATTATCTAGCCTATGATTTTCGCATTAATATTATAGCTTTTTTAATTTCTCCTAATAGATCTTAGGAGAAACATCAGAGAGAACGTAAAATGCTCAATGAGAACTCCAGGAGTTCTCCTCCAGTAGAGCATCCTCAACAACACTTTGCTCTGGGTTTTCTCTTCAAATTTTTCCCATCATTTTAGCTTCGGAAACACCCAAAGAGCAAACCACAAATGTGGCGCAAAACCTCAAAAAAACCTGAAAAGAGAGATCCATAAGAGTCAATAAAGACTCTTGTGAGTAGGGGGATGAGTTGGAGAGATGTGCACGTCTCAAATGTGGGTGCATGACACGTGGACTAGTCCATCTCTTTGTTCTTCACCTCCTCCACTGTGAAAAGCCATTACATAAACAGCCCACTTCTTTCCCACTTTGCATAGTTCACCATCTTGACACAAGAGCACTGCAGAGCCTTTAACCACATCCACAGCGTCTGCAGGGAGAGTCTGTCTGTATCTCCCATCTAATCTGTTTTCATGTACCGCTAAAGCTCACTTTATGGACATGTCTCTTTAGAGGGTGACAGTTAAATTACTGCATCTGTTAATGGCTCATCTCTTCTGATTTATATGTTGCCGGGGGAAAGAGTGTATCCAGGCAACCACAAAGCCTAGCAACAAAAGGTCAAAGCAGATACAAAAGAGTGACTCACTCATAAAAAAACTGCAGCATCAATATTGTTGCTGAGACAATGAGTTGAGAAGCAAACGTTTTAAGAAAGAGGGAGGGCCGTGCACTGATAATAGAAATACCTGGCTGTTTGAAGCACTAATCAACAGTTTGATAGCTAAGGTACAGTCTACGGTTTTAACAGCTGACAAAATACATTATTAGTTCTCCTAGTGTGAATCACTGAAAAAAAATAAATAATAATATATATATATATATATATATATATATATATATTGGTGTAGAAACAATTAGTCAGAAATTGCTAGAAAAATTCACAATTAAACTACAAAGAATCAGCAAATTACAGTAAATTTTTGAGTAGACTGAAACAGTATTTTCTGGTAATACATATTTCAATAATATTTGTGTTATTTACACAATTTCAAGTATCCTTTTTACACCCCACAGAGCCTTTATAATAATTAAATAAAAGAAACGATCTAAATACAATTTACGGAATTATTGTTTAAGAGAAAAATTATAGTTATGTGAAAGAGATCAAATTATCAATCAAATAAGTATTTGAAATGAGTCAAAGGTCAGAATTTGTCTTGTGTTTTGCATGATGTTCTAGCAATGCAAACAAAACTGACATGACCTATTGCACCTTCATCCATTCTTCTGAACCAAATGCCTTAAATTAGCCTTTCAGATTCGACTCACTCCCCGCTTTTCATATTCCTCGCAAGACTTGGAATAATAGCTGTCAAATCAGTTAGCTTGGCATGTATGACCTTTGTTTAGTTGTGTACTATCAGCAGGTATTGGTGTAGATTTGATTTGAACAAATCATTCAGACCGGCTCTGGCTTAGAAAACAATAGGCCCTTTCGCACCGCAGGAACCTTTTCATAGTACCGGAACTAATTGTGGAACTACCCACTTTTTCGCGTGTTCGCACCGCTGGAACTAGGAACTGTTTTAGTTCCCGGAACTCGTTTGGAGGAACTAAATTAGCTCCTACTTCAGAGTAGGGTCTAAAACAGTTCCATAGGAACTATCATGTACGCTGATTGGCTAAACGCGTACGAAAACGCCTTCACCCGCCATAATTTAAAACGCCGTGTAAACACATACTGTGTAAACATCGCATCAACTTATATTTTGCAAGAATGGAGAACAGCGATAGATGGACGGATGCTCAAGTTTTGAACATTTTGGACTCCTTTCCGATCTTTCAATCGCTTGATGTATAGCCTAAGTTACGTCGACATTCCATGTCCGTGAACCCCGCGAGACACAACAAAAACACAGCTCCGATCACAGCGTCCTCCATCCTCCTGTTGTTAATGTTGTTCTTTTTTGTTTTCGTTGTTGAACGCCGCGCACAAATGACGTCGCTGTCGACCGGCTTACGTCACTTCTTAGTACCCACTGTCGGTGTGAATGCGACCCTTTCAATGGTACTGGGAAATAGTTCGCGCAAAATCGTCCCAGTACTTTAGTACTGTACTTTTAGTTCTGGAACTAAAGCGGTGCGAAAGGGGCTAATGTGTTCACAAATTGGTACTTCATACTATTCAATTTTAATTAATTTTATACATTGTAACACTCACTGTGAGGAGTGTTATTTCATTTTATATATGGTACACAACTCAAATTCAACTCATGTTATTTGAATTCTATATCAATTATGGGGTTGGCAAGATGGGGTTGGTTAAAGGATTTTGAAAGAAGTCTTGCATGCTCACCAAGGCTGCATAAATTTTATGTTTAAAAAAGTCGTGCTGCTTCATATTTATGGTGAAACTGTGATCATTTTTTAAAAGATTTTTGAAGAATAGAAATTTATTTATTAAGTTGTTGTCTTTAATGTCACTTTTGATCAATTTCATCCATCCTTCCTGGATATAAATATTCATAAAGTCCTACTGACCCCAAACTTCTGAACGGTAGTGTATGCAAATAATAGTATTTATTTATTTATTTATTTGCATATTATGCAATTAATTACATTTATTAAATTGACTGACAGAATACATTTGTTTGAGTCTTACCATGAACTTTAAATCAAACATACAGTTCAAAGATTAGTCCAAGCGATCGTGTTCAATGGTACACTAGGGGATATTTATTAATTTGTTCCTTCTGCTCTTAATACATAATCTTCACTGCTGGTGATGGATGATAACCTCTCAGACTTCAGCTATTTTTATTCAATATCCACTTCAGCCTGCTGTGCCAAAAACACATGGAGATTCTAATGGAGTAACGACAGACCAAATCAAAGCAAAATGCAGAGTGAAAGAGAAGTGCAAGTCATGAAATGATTGGAATTGATTGTTCATAACATGTTATTCATCAATTCAATGTGGCCGTACGTGAAACAAGCATGAACATATCGAATTCCACTTGGATTCATGACCACCTACACCTGCTGTAAGAACGGTATTAAAACTTGACAAATGCTCATCACAAGCTAAATGTCAGAGAAAATACATGGTAAACTGTTTGGAGACTTGAATTGATTGATTTTTGTTTTTCTTCGTCTCTCCATTCAGAGCCTAACTGCCTATGTGGCCTATTGGTGTCTAGCGGACCCTTCCGGCGTTTTCCCCTCTGAAAGACCCTGGTCAGATATAAGAATTCTGATCAGTGGGTGATCGGCCCTCTGTGTTCCCGGGGGGACACTTTGTTCACTGTAGCACATCTGAAATACCAATAGGTCTTCAGCCAACTGACGATGGATAGATTTCTTTGAGAGATACCCTGCTGTCCTCATGAAAGATGCTTGGCCATTTTTGCAAGTATCAAAGAACCGCTCGCTCTGACAAGACAAATGCTGGAGACCTTTAGCGAAGCATGTTTCCACTGTCTCAGATACACCCCTGAGTGTCTTTTCACAGCAGAACCAGGCCAGCGCTAGGTTATGAGCACAGCTATTTAATGTGTTTCTATTTACAGGTTTGTTTTGGCGAAGCCAAGTATTTAAGAGGATAGAGTGTACACTGTTGGAATACAAATGGATCTCTCAGGTTTGGACTTTAGAGTTGCTGAGTGATACAGAACTAGTCACCTGTGTCACAGTAATTAAAGAACAACAGTTAAGGGGGAAAAAACAAACAAATAGTGTTTAATGCTGTCCAAGTATGATTTTGACTAGTGTTCACTATACCTGAATTTCACTAGTAAAATTTCACAATTCTTGATTACAATTTCAGTACCATAGCTATGGGAAAACTTCAGAAATGTTGTACTGTAACAATTTAAACTATTAAAACGAGCTTGTTTATTATAATTATTAAAGAAAAATACAAGAATAAATTATAAATAATTATTTTTAGCATTCCAAAAAGTTTAAATTAAGTATGATAAACATTAGTTAATAAGATCAAGTGAAAAATCATTAATAAAATGAAGAACAAGAAACAAATTATATTGAACAAGTGGCAGGTCCAATAATTTGCATTTACTTTTTTTTGTCCCATCTATCTATCTTTTATTTATTTTTATTTTATTTTGGAGATTGACAGCTGTTTTCACAACAAGAAGCTATTACAGCAAATAGTTTGACTGAAATCTTTGTTTTGTGTAGTTTGGCCACTTATTCTTCCCCTGTTTACCACCAATCAATTGTTATAATACACAAGCACATAAATTGGATATCACAGATATATCTTTTTTGCAGTCAGTCAGGTTCTTCATAACAAAAGTAAAGTTTTTGTTTCATTTTATCCCTGGTCTAGACTTAACCTTTTTCAAAATATCTCTACATCTTAAGAAGTGTAATATATTGTATGCTAACCTTTAAGATAAATTCTGCCATTTACACTGCACACAAATACCAGTTTTCTGTACATTCAAAATGACCTTTGAAATAAATGGCATACCGTACTATATGGTAATATTCACATGTTTTCTTCAAATGGTCCTTTTGTTTTCCTAAAATATGAGTTTTGCACTTTTTTAAAGATGAGCATGATGAATCCGTTACATTAAATGTGCCCATACTCATTTCATATGCATTCAGTCTGGACCAATGAATTTACATATGTCAGATACATATGAATTTACATATGAATGCCGCAACATTTTCATTACTAAATGCTACCAATTAGATTTATCCAGTTAATTGTCAAGTATTGAGCCTAAGAAAAATTAGATGGTAGAGGCACATCTGATTATCATTGATTTTGGTCTTGCTGACTGTTGTATCTCCCATCACTTCACATCAGAATGATGCTTATCCTATAATTCGGATCTCTGAAATACAACTTCAGTGTTGTTATGCCAAACTTAAACTAGAGAGGCAGAGAGTTCACAAGAATAAGATTAATTCATGAATGTTGCAACACATTCAGCCATTTGTATTGTTTCGTTTGCAGATGAAAGACAGTGCCATTAATTTGATTCATGAGTTCTCAACACTTTAGACTGATTCTTCCTCACAGTTAAAATATCATTTATTGCTCATTTATGTTCCTGGTGCGGCTTCAGAGATCACAAAGAAAGATAGTCACTAGGTAACAGCACGACCCAAAAGAACGGGAATATTCCACATGAATTAGAAGGGAGTAATTTCTAGAGGTGGATTAAAGAGGAAATTTGAGTCATTTAACTGAGTCCAGTCATGCATTCAGCGCCACTTTGCTCTGTTTCCATGTAGCGTAAGAATTGGTCAAGACTGGGAACTATGGCAAGTCAAGCGCATAATAGAATAACATTCATTATTCATACAATTTCCGCTTAAAGAACGACAGCCCACTCTGTGGAATTCTGTGGGAAAAGTGTCTGTGCATTCATGTTCCTGACCTGATGCGATATCCATTTACCTCTTCAATAAATCTCATGCAACACAGGTGTCTTGAGAGGCAGGCGGTTTATTAAATCCCCCGTGATTGTTCCAAAATACACTCTTTCCAGGAAACTAAAGTCATATACTGCTGACTTCTGAGGACAGACAGTCCTTGCGTTGTCTGGATGATGCCGCTGCTATGTAAAGATATACTGTTTCACCATATCCAATGTCCTAGGAAAGAGGACTTAACATTATTTAATTTCTCTTGACACATACAAATGCTCTTCTCAACCTTTTAATCTCTTGATAATTTGTAGGGAGCAACAAAGTAAAGAGGCCGTCTGAATAACTTTGACTGCACATACTCTCAGTGTCATTGTTATGACTGCATTGAATTTACAAGCAGAGAATAGTGAGAGAAGTAAATGTTATGTTGGCTCTTTTCTTTTGATGGTGGATTATATAGATAAAATGCTCTGAAGCTTATTAAGGCCCATTCACACCAAGGACAATAACTATAACAAAAAGATACATTTTTAAATGTTGTAAATGTAAAAGAATAGCAGAGTCCACACAGCATCTATGACGATAACAAGACAGAGGAACGATATTCTTGGAATCACTTTGACAACAATTTTTTTCCAGCTGATGAATGATAAAAATATCATCAGCCAATCAGAATTCTGCTTTAAAGACCTCTAGACCTTACAAGTTGTTTTAACATAAATATGTGTTGGAAGTGTGTGTACACATCCATCCTATAATTATAAAAATCCACACAGTGTTTTTTTTTTTAATTTTAAAAACCCTATTTTAAAATCCTCAAAATTCTCAAATCAGGCTATTCTGAGATTCCTGTCAGAATGACGTAGTTCTGCACAGACCGCTCCCACTATAGTTGATTGACAAGGCCTAAGACCTGCCCTGAGTGAGCTGTCATCAGTCCGCCATTGTGTCCACTGTCCAGGGGAAGACAAATGTCTCCGATTAAGCGACTGAGCTTTTTTATTGTTGGATGTATTAATGAATATAACAGTCATCATTTACTCCCGACATCTGAGCCGCTGAAGACGCAGAGGATTAATGTTAATTTCATTTTGAAGGGAATGCGCCGATCCCGATCTGCCTAAATGCGTCTATGAATGTTCGCTCAAATTACCAAAAATGTTTTTATTTATTTATTTATTTATTTTTACATTTTTTATCATTGCACATATTGAACTTATCATATCAGGTTCCCCTGTTTGTGTTATAATAAATGTTTGAACCATATTTTGAAATGATTCTTTCATTCAGTCTGCCTTACTACATTAACAGGGTTAAAAGTCTTTTCAGGCTGTTCTTTCAATTCTCAGCACGTGCAGAGTTTCCTGCATGCATCCAGGCATTGTGAGGTTTAATTGGGAATTTTATGTCCCCTGCAGGTGATTTCAGGCATATTATTTCCTTCTTGCTGACACCTGCTGCCCACCAAGGTCATCCTCACAGGAAGCAGACACATGGGGAGAAACAACAGCAAATCACAATTAACCTAAATAATGAGCTTTCACAAAGCATAACCATGAAAAAACAGTGCCTTTTGTATTATAGTTTGAAAATAGTTCATTAAAACTAGAACTAGAAATGATGAAATTTAGGCAACACACAACAGCATATTATCTAATGCCTATATAAACTTTGACTTTTGTTTTGCACAACTAAATCCATTTGTAGCTCTGACTGTGAGATTTATTTTTTTTTCTCAGTGCATGTTGGAAGAGATTTCTTTGCTGACCTTTCCAGCTCCCTCAAAGCCTCGCTTGATCAAAATGCCCTTCAACAGTTTCCTGGGCGCCGGAGCTAATTGAATCTAAAAGACTACAAGTGAACCCGAGGCCGTGGTAATGAGAGCCGCTCAGACTGAGCACAAAGGCTCAAGAGAAACTAGTGGCCAATCTCTTGGTCAGCCTCCTTCCAAAGGAGAGAGAAAAGGGCAGCAGTTTGCTCCCTCTGATCACCAGCAAGAATTTCAAAGGGCATTCTGAGTCACCCTGGCCTAAAACACAGCACTGATGTTCGCCAGGAATTTATGCACTGACAAGGCTGAAAGGTTAGACTGACATTACATGCTAGCTTTGCACAAGAGCCCCCCGTAGTGAATATTTTTGCAATTCCACACACAGTGACGTCTGACCTTGTAAAATGCCCGGCATTTGCTATAATTGCAGCCACACCAAGGAAATTGACAACCTTAACCTCTGACTGCGGTCTCTGGCAATTTTGCTTAATTGAGTTCAATTTGTATTGTGATTTTCAAAGTAGTTTTTTTGGTGACAGAATCATGTAAAAATGTACTTGAATATATATAAAAAACATTTATCTTGTGTAATATATCGGCTTCTCTGATATTTAATGATTTAATTTAACTGCCAAAAGACAAATTTCAAAAATAAATTTGTTTAAAACGTTTCACACTTAAAATGTCATTTCACAGTCTGTTTAGAGAAGACACATGCAATCCAATAATTGGCAATGATGAACAATACTAAAACAAAAAAAGGTGGTTTTTCATACAATTTAAAATACCACTGGAAAACCACATAATACATATTCCTAAATATATATTATCATATGAACAACCAATCAGTAAATACAAATATACTTTTCATAGTTTAAAGTTCATTAAAAACGCACTAGGACTAATGCATGTTTGATTGATTAAAATGAATTGACTCATTAGAGTCATTCATTCAGGAATCAGACTATACTGGTTGAGCTCATAAGAATTATTCAGACAGTACGTTAGTCACACTGTACACTAAGAACAGTCTGTAAAAACAGGACCCATTGTACTGTGTTAATATGAAGCGATTTTCCATTGACTTTTCAAAGGTATTTTACACTTATTGTAGATTACACATTGCATCGTGTTGTGTTTCAGCAAATGGAAAAGTTACTAGTAATTTTCTGTCAGGACATAATCCATTGTTCTGTGGACTGTTTTGCACTGCAGTGCTTGTTTCTGCACTGGCTCATAAGAGTCATTTGTTTGGGAGTTGGAATAAATTGGTTCTGTTGTAGGATGTCTAGATGTCTAACAGTCATGCGAAAACAGTTAGAAAACGTCACTCCGGTTCTGAATAGTACCCTACTAACCAGTATGCAATATAAGTTGACATTCTCTGTAAAATGTCAGCTTGTTGCAATTTTGTGTTTATTAACTTGAATTTCAAAGCACGGCTAGTCATCATGAGGATCTGACCTGCCTTATGCAGAATAAACATCATTTTATAGGCTGAGCTGACTGGATTCTCATAAACATATTTTCCAAAATACAATGTGCATCATTTAGAAATATGCACATGATTGAGTTCTGTAATTATGCCAACGCTCTGTAAAGACCTCCAAATGCCGCTTGCCTAGATAATCAAAATACATTCACACATTCTCAAGGTTCATTTCAAATCAACATCTGTTAACATGAGTCAGAACTACAAGGCAAAATGGACTGACCTTGGCAACAACCTCTACACAGGTGCCGTATAACCGTGAAAGTAACAAGTCAGGCTTTACACCTGCACCTGCTCTGCTCGTAACTTGCTGGCAGGGCGAGGCAGTTTGGTCTCAGTCATTGATGATGGAAAGGGCTCCTCCAGGGCAGAGACGCCTCTAGAACACTTGGCCACAATAGACTGAGGTCTGGTGATTAAAATCACATCAGTACCATGGAAACAGGGAGCTATATTGCTCCCCCTGGCCAAATTACTACACCATTTTAGGCTGTATTTTACACCAGACAATGCTATGCAGATTTTAGTGAGGGCAATTAAGGCCTGATATGTGCTCATATGCAGGCAGGCTGAAACCAATAAAGGGAATACAAGTGACTTAGTGTTTTTATGTGCATAAAAGTCAGCAGAGTCACCTCACAAACTTTCAAGAATTGAGATAACATCCCTGTCACATCATAAATTCACTTAAATTAATTTAGGAGTACAGCATAACAAGGGCATTTTGGCATAGCATGTGTTTGTGTGCACTCATTTAGAAGCAGTATTTTTTCCCATAGCAAATATGAAAGTACATTTCTGAAATTCACATTCATTTTTCAAGTAATATATATTTTTAATGTTTTATAGTAGTTAAATCCAAAAATATATCATACCATTTTATATTAAATTAATACTGAATTTGAAACTAGGATATATGTCCTAAAATTACTAGAAAACATTTTCAGATATAAATTAGAAAATAATTAACTTCTACATTTTAGCAGTGTGGTATGTGTAGAAATATAGAGAAGGTTATCTATTAGTAATTACTGGTCAAATGTAACTGTGATCTCTTGCAGATGAGTCTCTTCCTGAAACTAAACACACAGTCTTACCACTGGTGGTGCTATTGAGCTAAAAATGTGGCAACCAATTTCCACAGAGCATTTATCATTGTCAGTGTCTAAAAGATGGCAAACAGGTTTGCTGGCATCAAACTAGAACTTTTAATTAGCTGTTTTCAATCTCTACTTAGAACCTTCAATCTATTATTAAACTTCCTTTTCTTCAAGACTTTTTTTTTTTTTTTCCTGAGTTCCACCTCAAGTAAGGGGGAGGTTTTTGAGAATCATTAGTCATGTATTCAATAAATGAAAGGACAACACTTTCAAAATTTTTAACATTTAAAACGAATAACTAGAAGAGACAACAATCAGAAGTGCACAGAAAAAAGGCTAGCCTGCAAACTTATGACTTCCTTACTTCAATGGAACACAAAAGGTGACATTTTGGAGAATGTAGTTCGTCGCTCCTTTCCATGCAATTACAAAGAATGGAGAGTGAAGCTTTCAAGCATCAAAAAAGATACAAAGAACCATAAAAAGCACTCTTTTGTATTCTATGAAAGAAAGAAAGTCATACGGGTTTGAAACGACACGAGGATGAGTAAATGATGACAAGAATGAAAATTTTGAGGGAACTATTTCTTTAATATTCAATACATGTGTCTGTCAGACAAGCCTAGACGAGACGACAGAGCAGCAATCATCACAGTACTATATACCGCTTCATGCAGAAAACATCCTAATGTTTACTTGAACAGTTAATGAAGCCTCCATAAGCAACAAGAGTTAATACAAAATTAAAAATGAATGACAGCATTCAATCTCCAAACGCATTAATAATAAAGCGAAGCAAAATCCAATTTTCTTTGTATGTTGACTTTATTCTGTTTCTGTCAGCTCTGCGCCTTTCATTATTGTCTTGTGTATTTTCAGTGGCAGCCTCTATGATACGCATGGTCTGTTTGTGTGTGTTTTCATATGAAGTGGATGAATTCCGAGTCGCTTTTTGTCTTGCTCAATAATTGTAACGGATTATACCTGTGATGAGTTTGTGCAAATCAAATGTGCTCTTGTAGTTATGTCAGGTCTCAGTTCACATTTTTATGTAATGACAGTGAATCTAATAACATCTAACTCGCTCTTGGCTTGCAAGATATTGTCATAAAGCTGTTTTTATATATATATATATTAAAAAAAAATAGTATATTGATCCATTCGCAAGATGATCAAACATCCAAAACAGGAAAATAAAAGCATGGGAGACTTGTCTTCGTATTGTACCTTTGGGATCTTTGAAGCCTTTGTAAATGAATCCAGTAAGGGGGGATGAAAGCTACAGAAAGGTCAATAAAAAGGTTACAGCACTTTGGTAGATCTAAGCAATCAGGCCAGTTTTGATCGGACCCTTTTGATTGAGACTGAACTTTGCTGCTCTCTTCTGCAGCGTCCAGTTTATAGTGTTAACAACACAGCAGACGGTCCAGAAGGCATCTTCCCTCCGGGGAATTTCTCTGGTTTGCGCTGGGGAGAAGACTGAAGGTTTCGCGTTAACCAGTGCCATTAGATACTGTGACAGCCTTTATAAATCTTTTATCCTGTTCTTTGGGAGCGCTTCTGTGATACTTCACGACAAATTGACTTTGGGGAAGGAGTCAGATGGTATCGGAGACTTTAACTGCAGAGTCGGGCAAATAATCCCTAAAAACTCCTGCAACCCAAAATGAGTGAACGGAGGAGATTGACGGATTTATCTCAACCCAAACCTTTCTCTCTGTCACTGCTTTTCATTCTGGTGGATGTACTCAAAAACAGACTGATAAATACTAGCCAATCCGTCTGTTCCTGTTCAGTCACACTAGTTCGTTTATCAAAACTTCCCAAAATCCAACAAATATGATGGAGATATGTGCAATATGCCACATTCTACCTCTCAAAGTGAAGATGCACTGAGTGCTTTGATATTTAACTATACCAAAATTTTAAATACTGAATACAGCTCTTATGAATTTCTTTATGCTAAGACGTGTGTTCTTTTCTCATTATTCTCTTCTGCTGCTTTTGCCACTTAATACACAGCATTTTAGTGCTACAATCAACACATTCATCTTCATTCACATCCTAAACAAAAGTAAATGAGGATGAAGGAGGCATTGGGAAAAGCTAGACAGAAGTTTTTTAAATGGGAAACGGCGTTCATCCTTATGCATTTCTTTTAATGTTTGCAAAAGAAAAAATCTGTCTGACCGAATCATATTATAATGTGTGCATCGTAAGCTTTTAATATGCCACCTTGTTTAATAGTTAAAGTGCACCACATAATTTATTAAATTGTAGGATATCACATTTGAGATGACTATAGTTCACCACAATATTGGGCACTATTCAGCATATTTTGTTTTGATATCATTTTTTAATATACTTTTGTTAATGTTGTATGAGAAAATTTGCACTTCGGACAACCATTGTAATTGTTGTCCACATAATGACTAGAGGCTAGTTTAAACATGGACTTACACTATGTTGGGCTTGGCAACCGATTGTGTTTAACCAAAACATAAAGAGCCAGAGACACCACTGGTCAGAACAGGTGATAAAACAGATGGAATATTGTTTTCCAGTATGTGGGTGGCAGAAATGTTAAGACATAATAACATGAGTTTAGATTAGGAAGTATAGGTTTATATTGTGTTCTTTTCGATTCTTTTGTCAAATTAGAAATACACACTAAAGTGGAATATACACAGTTCTGAGTCACTGAATTATTAATGTTTTTCTCTTTGCTCAGTTTTAAGTGCTGAAAGCCTTAATGCACCCACTTTCTTTTTGTTATTTATTTATTTATTTTTAAACAGGGTGTTTCCTAAGTTAAAAGTGCATTGAGTCATTCCAGCCTGCTCTCTCCAGGTATCTGGGGAAGAGAAGAGCGGTTTAATTGCTACAACATGATTTATTTGACAGAGCCTGAGGCAGTTACAATGTCCTATCCTCCTCATGAAGCACTGCAGAAATGCCAACCGACAACAGCCTGCATGAAAAAGCAGAGGAAAAACTTCTCAAGAAGGCTGAAAAATTATTTTATAGAAAAAAAAACAAAACAATAACAATTAGTTTAAGGAAGGCCTATGGAGTATTACATAAACAAGTCTGTTTTGAAGACATACGGAAATATCTGGTTGAGGGAATACTTTGCTCAGAAATGACAGTTATGTCATTATCTACACATCCTCATGTTGTCCCAAGTCTACACCAGTCGTTAAATTGCAAATTTCCACTAAATAATGTCCTTTCAGGCCCAGGATGACACAACTATCTCGCAATGTGGGCATCCAAAATACCCCCCCCCCCCCCACACACACATTTCGCTTACCTTTAGCCTGTGTTAAACCTCTCCAGCAGTACCACTCTCCTTCCTTCTGGAACTTAGTTGTCATTAACGAACATAAATTACCTCAAAACTTAATTAATTACTTTAATTTGTTAATTAATTAACACTCTTAAAAAAGCACTCTCTCAATCTCAGAATCTCCAAGCAACACAAAGCTGTGTTTCATTCCTGTATGAACAAATCATTTGAGTGAATGATTCAATAACTCATTTATGACTGAACTTGAGAAAAGGGCTGTGTTCAAAATGGCATACTTGCTTACTGCTTACTGCCCAGTACACAGTGCATAATGCCTACTGTTTTTTTTTTAAAGATTAGTGTGTGAAACAGTATACAATAAGCAAGAAATGTTTCAGAGTAGTATGCTTAATTGTTACATGACAAACACAAACATTAATTCAGCACAGCTGTCAAGGTTGTTACAAACAAATGTGCTAACCATTCTTTTTACAAAGGCTTGTTAATAAGGCTTCATATTAGTAAACAATGCTATATTGCCCAATTGAACTCATTCATAATTGAAGAACTTTACATAGGCTATTGGACTGAACTGAATCAACACTGAGCAGTCTTTAACTGAACATTGATATTTTTGGCAGTTACACTAATTGGAAAAAGTGATATATTCTAGTTACACTAAGTGCAAATAATGATAAATTCTGTTTACACTAAAATAACAGCATTTTCTTTAGCAACAAGTGTGTAAATAGTAGTTATGTGGCAGATATTTATACTTCAGTACTGTAGTACATTATAAAACAGTGTGCAATAACTTATTGAGCGTAAATTATCATACATTTTATTTGATGAACGCCACTTTATTGGGACAAAAACCTACCTACAGCTAAACAGTGGTATTATTAATGAGGCGTTTAATTTCCACTTTTCAAATATTTACTTAATTTTTTATTGAAAACAAATGCCTTTCTGATCTGGTATGTGATGGGAAAAGGAGTTGCACGAGATTGACAAAAGGCAGACTCGAACTCGGATCGCTCGCATCAACAGCACACATTTCACGTCTTTTACTCACTGCTGATACTATAAGAATACACGTGTCTTTTGCAGTGCTGTTTATTGCAGCCAGGCATTGGTGGGCGGAGTTAATTATAGCCTCTGCTAACAAATTGGTCTATTTGTCCTTAGAGTAAATACATTCCATTTCTTTTTAGAGCTGCTTGACAGCAGAATTTAATTATGTTTGCATAATTGAAATATTAACTTTATTTATATATTATATTACTGCAATATTAATATTACTATTTAATATCTTTGAAACAATGTATAAAGCGCTACAGAGATAAAGGTGACATGATTTGACTTGATCGGAAAAGTGCAGTAGAGATTAAAGTAAAATTTATGTCCTACTAATGATATTGTTTTTACATGCACAGCGATGGTTTGTAGTTTACATGTGTATACGTACATATCCAAGTCTTACATTTATAACTATTCCCCGCCTCCAGTTCACTCACGCGTTTGAAGATGAAACGTCACATGGAGAGCGTTGCTTTCTGGGAAACAGTATCCCATGCAGCGTCTTCAGATGCATACATCAAATTTCAGCAAATGTAGCAGGTAATCCGGGCATTGCATGCATACAGAAAATTTACATACTATTCACAGTATTCACAGAGTTTTATGATAGTATGCCATTCAGAACACAGCTTCTGTACTGATTTCAGTGTACTTGAGTTATATTTAGCAGATTTTGGCAAATACAGTAGGTCATCCGGGTATTCCACGCATACAGATATGGCAGTATGATAGTATGGCATTTCGAACACAGCCAAGGAACTTGATTCATTTTTGAACGAATCGAATGAGTAAATGACTCAATGAATCATTCTTAAAGAAAGTCATTTGTTGCCAGTTATTCGTGTTTCCATGCGACATGCAGAAAGAATAATTTTCATATGTCAGTATATTATTATTCAAGAATTTCAGAAAGAACATACAATTCTTCCAAACTACCTACAGATCCATTAATGAATGAACAGCCCTTGAGGACAGTCTAGTGTAATATGTCCTGTTAACACATTGGGAGGGACTTTCTGGGAATTTTAAGCCTGGTGTAAAGCAGTGAAGCAGAAGATAAGGAAGGAATGGTGGAGTGACCTCTGTGTGGGTTGCGTGGAGAGCCTGCCTGAGAGGCATTCACGGCTACATTCTTTCAGAAGTTGAGCATCATGATGACGGGGGCACATATGCAAACACCTCTCACATATGGAAATGTTCTGAAGAGGAGAATGCTGAGGGTGCTAAAGAATGCCTCATCTCTTATAGCCAGTGACTCACAGGTTACTGAAAACTAAAACGATGCAAAATAGCTCTGATGACTGAGAATAAAGAATGATCCAGAGAGACTCACGAGTCGAGGAAGTTATTTGACTCTGACTCAACTATCATGGTTGCCATGGTGAAATGCTGCTTTCAGTTCTGAAAAAAACTCTTGTTTCAAAATCTAGTGAGCTGTCTCTCTGCCTACTCCCTACATGGGCGGCTGCCTTTCATGTGACCGATTTAGAAGGCAGTGTATGTAGGTATCGAATCAATGCCACACAAATACAATACAAAGCGAAGTTCAGGGCTAATTTGTTTCAGAAAACAATAATAATTATTGGAAATAAATAAATAAGATATATCATTTTTATTTTTAATGTATTCATTTATTTTATCTAAAATGGTTGTATTATTATTATTATTATTATTATTATCATTAAGAAGAAGAAGAAGAAGAAGCATTATTGTTGTTATTAATGATTTTTTAAAGAATTAAATTATAATAATTTATAATTACATTATAAATAATTTATTTTGAGAAAAATACTTTTCTATAGATTATTTTTAATTTAATTAATTAATTAATTTAAATATTAAACAAAAAATAATTAGTCAAGATTTCATTTGCTTTCCTGCTATCTTGGAGTACTTTTTTTCCTCAGTGTTCTTTGTAATGCATTCTGGGATTGCTTTCATTCATTTTTGAACAATTATTATTTTTCATTATTATTCATTTTTTTAATGATAATGATAA
The DNA here is from genome assembly GCA_036784905.1 of Acrossocheilus fasciatus. NCBI lineage: Eukaryota > Metazoa > Chordata > Actinopteri > Cypriniformes > Cyprinidae > Acrossocheilus > Acrossocheilus fasciatus. The sequence continues at coordinate 26,639,832 of CM071953.1, forward strand.
TGACAATGATTAATTATGCATAAATGAATGAATGAATAAATAAATAAATTTAATATAAATATAAATATATATATTTATGTATAAATAATGTAATTATTTTTTTTATTTATTCATTTATTGTATTATTACTATTTGTCAGGGAATCCAGCCCAGTCACCACACTCCTCATTACTGATCACCAGCACCTGTCAGAACTCATCAGCTCCACTATATCTGCACACTCTCCACACTCCCTCCTCGTGCGGTCTACCGTTCACTACCCCAAACTGTGCCTGGCTCCCTTATGCTACTAACCTGTTTAGACTTACCTTCCAGTTTCCTGTTGATTCTCCAGTGTTACTCCAGCTATTCTCCCACGTTGTTCCCCTTTGATTTTGGACTCCTCAGCTCCCGTTAACCTGCAAGGAAATAGACTGTCAGTATTCTGCAAGACTTTCCCAGGACTGAATTCAGTATCATTCACTCACCTGCTGTTGCTCTCCACGATATCCCATCTGCCTTTGTTCAATAAATCTGCCCGTGTTTCACTTACCTGTTTGTGTCTGACCTGTTTGTGACACTATTATTATAGTCATTATTAAGAAGAAGAATTAGTATCATTATTGTTGTTGATATTAGTGTTTTTAAAATAAAAAGGAAATAATTATAATAATAATAGTAATTTTATATTGAGATGAAATACATTTCTATACTATATATATATATATATATATATATATATATATATATATATATATATATATATATATATATTAAACAAATTAATACAAATCAAGATTTGTTTTGCTTTTCCTGCGATCATTTTTTTCTGAGTTCTTTGCAATGCATTCTGGGATTGCTTTGATTCATTTTTGAACAATTACTATTTTTGATTATTATTAATTTTAAATGGTGATGATGATGGTTTAAATGAATGAATGAATGAATAATTGTCAACACTTTACAATAAGGTGTCATTTGTTAATGTCACGAATCTGGTTCGTGGTCTTCCATGCGACAAGAGGTCGCATCTCCATCATATTGACTCTCACACCACACTGGACTGCATTTCCCATCATCCATTGCACTGATCAAACAGCTGTCACCAATCACACCCTCACCTGAAAGCTATTACACCCACTATATAAACCACACTCAAATCCTGCTCTAGTTGCTGAGTATTGTCTAGTGTTTATTGCTCTCCCAGTGGTAGCAACTACAGAGCCCTTCTGTGGTTTCTTAGTCTAAGTCAGGGATACTCAAATCTGGCTTGTGAGATCCACTTTCCTTCAGAGTTTAGCTCTAACCCTAATCAAACACACCTGAGCATGCTAATCAGTGTCTTCAGGATCATTAGAAAATCACAGGTAAGTGAATTTGATCAGGGTTGGAGCTAAACTGTACAGGAAAGTGGATCTTGCGAGCCAGATTTGAGGATCGCTGGTCTAAATTTAAGTCTAGTTTATAACCCGCCTTGGATCTATCTTTAGTCTTGTCGCTTTGTACTCTATTTGCTCCTGTCTGGATTATTGCTCACATTATCGGATTACCCCTCTTGTCAAGCCCTCTGGATATTGTTTGCAGATCGAAGACCCACGCTTGTCCTTGGAATACTCTTGTGTCTTGCTCTGTTTGCTGTTGTTTGACCCTGCCTGTTTTATGACCATGTTAAGGAGTAAAAGCTTGCACTTGGATCCACTCGACTCCCATCTTGTTCTCCCCGTTACAGTTAACATTAATGTATTAACTAACATGAACAAACAATGATCAATACATTTATTACTCTATTTATTCATCTTTGTTAATGTTAGTTAATAAAAATAGTCATTCATTGTTAGTTCATAGTGCATTAACTAATATTAACAAACACAACTTGAGATTTTAATAATGCATTAGTAAATGCTGAAATTAACTAAGATTAATAAATGCTGTGGAAGTACTGTTAATTCTTAGTTCATGTTAACTAATGCACCTTATTGTAAAGTGTTACCGAATAATTATTGAATAAAATACTCTCATACAGGGACGTGCACAGGAATTTTGAGGGGCAGTTGCTCTGACCTAAAAAAAAGGGCAACACCCCCCCCCCCCCCCCCCCCAAAAAAAACAACAACTCACAGGCTATATGAAGGACTGAGAATAACAGGGTCTTTATTAAAATATATATACACAAAGTAGTAAAACACTGAAATACAGCACTAAATCACCTTAACTACTACCTTAACTACTACTAATAATAACATAGAAAATCCTGACTTGAGTCATGAAAATCCCTACATCAATATCCCTAACAATACCCTATCAAGTCACTGATAGGTTTCTCCAAATTTACATACTAAACATGCAAAATTTCCGTTTGTTATACCCAGTGTTGGGCATGTTACTTTAAAAAAGTAATTAGTTATAGTTACTAGTTACTTCTCACAAATAGTAACTGAGTTAGTAATTGAGTTACATCATTATAAAAGTAACTAATTACCAGGGAAAGTAAATATTGCGTTACTTTTTAAAAAATGTTCAAATGTCAAATAAGTTTGGATGCCCCCAATATTAAATATGTTAAATTAATGAAATGGACACTAAAAAGAATAAATTATTATTATGAAACATTGTACATTAACCTACACTATTTATCTACTGACACTTATTATCAGTCAGTCAAGCATTATAATATAATATTATGATAATTTAATATTATATGATGATAGAACTTTAGTAATTAGAATAACCAAGTATGAATGCATATTTGTCATCAATATAAAACACACTAAGGATTAATGAGCTGCTGGGTTCATGAATATTAACCACGTTGTCTGCGTTTGCTCGAATTGATTTGCTGAAATCAAAACGATAATAGGTGAGCGCCAGCCAATGAGATTGTCGTTTGCTCATTAGTTCCGCCCACTACCAGAGAAACCGGTAGTTCTTAAAAGCTGAAGAATTCCAAATGAAACCCGTTATTTTGACAGGAAAATACAACAAAGAGTATCGTTTACATGTAGCGCGTCAATTCTGCATGTTATAAAAGACTCTCTTGTTCTGTATCTTTCTTTATGTGCGTGTATGTGAGAGAAAGCGACGGCGAGTCGTGCGCTTCACACTAGAGTTTACGGCACGTCAAATACAGCTACACTGTGCATCCATTCAGATGAACTAAAAAATTAAATTAAAATTAAATAACGCCGTTTATTTATAACGCCGTTATTCCCATCACTGGTTATACCTTTCCGACAACGTTAAGTCGTCTCACCCGACAACCGCGACAATCTCCTCGTGCCGCTCATGCAGGCTCAGCTCAGGTGCCGGTCGCGTGCAGCGTTGCAGCCACGTAAACAGAGTTTGCCCTTCCCCTACTGACTTTCACTTTCCCGAATATGGAAGTGAATGAGGCTTTGCGTTTTTTATTTTTTTTATTTTTTTTTTATCTAGGCTTACGTGAAATACTGCATCCATTGTACGATTTTTTTATTTACTTTTTTCCACCTCGGAAGGGCAACGTGAGTCGAGAAGGGTATATGGGCAGTTGCCCGGGCAACCTGAGCAACCCCCCTGTGCACGTCCCTGCTCTCATAGCTCTTTGTAATGCATTCTGGGATGATTTTTAATGATACATGTGATACTGCCTTACAATATGGATTAAAAAAAGAGGTATCTTAGGTGCTGGCATAGTTTACTTGCCTTCCTTTTGAACAGCACAATGTAAGCACACCTATGATGCTCTACAATGCTGAAAAGTCTCTCTTTTCAGGTGGGCTGAATAAGAAATGATTTATCCTGCTAAGATGTTTCAGACAATAGACTTGATCAATATGCCTCTTCATTGGTCTGGCTGGAGCTCTTCACAGAGAATCGAACCCTTCTGTGTGTTTTTCTTCCTCCTTCAGCTATGGCATTTCCCTCTCACCTGTCATTCATTGTCTGATCAATTGCACTGCATGTCTGTCAGTGGTGTTCACTTGTATTCTAAACAATAAACCCCATAGTCTGACATGAAGACCTCATATATTTCTATTGAAGCTATATACAGCGATTCATGGAATCCTGAGACATATACTTGCCATACTTGTTGCTTCAACCAGATCTGAATCCAGAAAGCTGTGATTGCTGAAGGTGACTGCCACGTATAATTGCCCGGATGCTGTGTTCCCACTGGATGCTTTTCTTCTGGCACCATTCTGCAGGTCCCAGTGAAATATTCAGTGTCGTACAAGGAGAGGTTATTCTCTGAGTAGTGCTGATAGGTCAATGGCACTCACAGACCCATTTGCATTTAACACTGAACGCTGTGACCTTACGCGATGTCTGAGAGGCAAAAGACCATGGCCAGAATGACATTATCACTGAGTCTAAATAAGAGATTAAAAAAGATTTCCCTCTAGACTATTATACTGAGCTAAATAAAAGAAAACAAAATGAAGTAAAATAAAATAAAATGCTATTAACATTTATTTATTTAACATAATTATCTAATTTTATATTTCATATTATTTTGAACTGCAAAAATGTGCATTTCCTGAAACAGATGGACATAGCCCTAAACGGATTGGCCATGGTCCTAAAATAGGCTTCCTATTGTATAAGGAAAATATAATATCAAATTTTTATTATTATTATTTTGGTGTGAAATATTGCTTTGTGAGATTCACCGACTCACATCAACACAACAGGCATGGAATAAAATTTGGAAAAATTATAAACTTTCTCAATCTCGTACTTTGTGCAGGATACACCCATAAAAAATGAGAAAACCCCCAAGGGAGCTGGGTCATTCATGAGATTTACTCTAAGTAAGAGGATTTCAAAGATTGACTATGTGTCCAATACACAGAATTTAGCTGGCAGTAATGTGTCCTCTTTGTTTGTGAGAGAGACTCTGTGTATTGAGCGGTAGAAACACTTTTTTCCCCTGCCATTTTCCCTCTGCATGGTTTCTTCAACACTTTGTCGATATAATTATTCCATTTATTCAGTCCATTCTAGTCTGAGATCCCTCATCACCTGCTCTGAAAGAGAAGCTCCTGTAGTAAGGACCTGAATTACAATGCAATTCATTTTAAAGACAAACTCACTTTGACATAATGGAAAAAAATCTGTTTATCCCCAGCTTACAAAGGTGTGCAAATTTAGAAACTATGATACATTATCAGTTAAATCCATCAGGGCTCAATATGGTGATGCAATGTTATGCTGCTTCTCTATCTAAAAATAACAAAATTCTTTTGATTTTTTTGAAGAATATCCTGGCCTCTCTTTACTATATGATGAACGTGAATGAAGATCTGGGCTCCAAATCATACCATAAAACTAGTCCATACTTGTCATCCGAAGCCTCATGATCGCTTTATGTGATGAATAGATCAAAACTTAAGTTGTTGCTCACTGAAAACTTTGTAATTGATTCATTTTTATGTGAACTATTCCTTTAAGGATTCTGTCTGCCAAGTTAAAGGTTGCAGGTTCAAACCTTTGTAAATCTGAGAATTACTGAGCTCCCAGCAGTGTGCCTCTGTTGCCAAGCAGGTCTACGTTTTGGCTTTGAATACAATATCAAATTATGTAAATGAATAATTTTTGCCTCAACTATACAACTTGAGTGTAAATGGTCTATTCTTTGGCTTTCTTGGGTAATTAGTAACTTTCTCCACAAAAGTTAATGGAGATAACGTAATGCAAGAGCGGCGTCAGTCTACTGTTATTCTTGGAAATAACGTGATTTCCTGAACTGTAGCCATCTGTTGAGTGGGAGGTGCCGCATCAATTAAACAGCTTTAATGACTGAGCTATAGAGAACACCTAGCTGCCACACCACTCACTAACACCAGCTTTACGCAAGAACATCCGTTCCACCCCCAGACCGTCATTCACCCTCAGCGTCAGCCTGAGACCTTCCTCCGATGAAGAGTTTGTCAACACATACTTAACTTTCAGCACCACTGTCAAAACACCATTCGAAACCCACCAGACAACTCTGAGAGTAAGTAAAATGTGGGAGAAGTGGGAAGTGTTTTGCACTCTTTGAGTTGAGACTGAGAGGTTATAAAGATAACAGTTATACAATGAGCCGTTAATGTGAAATTTTGCCTATTTTGATCCAGATCAAATCATTCAGGAGTGTGATCCCAGCAGGAAGGTTTAAAAGCCTCTGGCAGAGGTAGTGCTGATTTATGACAAATGATCTCTGCATGAAGGTTTTTGGGCCATAGAAGAACCTTTTTTTCTAAATGGTTCCATAAAGAACCTTTAATATAGAACCTTTCTGTTTCACAAAAGGTTCTTTGTGGCGAGAGAAGGTTCTTCAGATTATAAAAAGGTAAGAAAGAGATGGTTCTTTAAAGAACCTTTGACTGAATGGTTCTTTGTGGAAGCAAAAATGGTTCTTCTGTGGCATCGCTGTGAAGAACCTTTTAAGCACCTTTATTTTTAAGAGTGTGTGTGTGTGTGTGTGTGTGTGTGTGTGTGTGTGTGTGTGTGTGTGTGTGTGTTTTCCACAATGATAACATGCCAAAGTAATCCAAAATTCAGATTTTGCATAAAAATGATTTATCCAAATAAACTGTATTACAATGAGTTTAAAAATAACAATATAATTAATTACTCAAAATAACAATATAAATTATACATCAATTGGACCTATTTAGTTAATAATTAATGATATAATTATATTTAATTGTTTAAAAGATAAAATGAATCATTTAAATAATATATCACTTTCACATTTGAATAATTAATGATATAATTATATTTAAGTGCATAAAAATACAATTATGCTGTATTAATTATATATGAATTTAACTTCTTTTATTAAGTCTAAATAAAAAAGCTTTAATTTTACAAGATCCTTCTCTTATAGGGTTCTGTGGAAAACCAGGTGAAAGGAAAGACAAAAAAGAGAATTAAAGTAGAACAATAAAAATGACTTTCAGAGAAAAGTGAGCCATGACAATAAAACAAAATAAGCTGAAAATATCAGGCTGCAAGATGCACTGCCCCTGTATTTAGGATATATTGAGGCAGTGCATCTTGCAGCCTGATATTTTCATTGAAAGGCCCTTTTAGGTCTGTCTCACTGTGTGAGATGGCACGTACAAGGAATCTGACAGAACACAATAAAAAATGCTGTCTGTAGGTAAAAGGGTGCAAAAAAAAGATTTTTTTTTGCCATGTTATGGCAGACAATATTACATTTGTAACATTGCTATACGTCATTTCTCTGCAAGATTGCTCTGTGTATTGCTCACATGTCTTTCAACCATTTAAAATGCAATTAAAATGTCTGTTGTGAGCTGACAAATGTCTTCATCTGACTCGGCAAGGATAAATCTCTTTAATGCGTATAGTGACGACAGTAATTTTATGTACGCCCCAAAAGAGGAACACATGCAAACTAATTTGTTAAAGCCTTCTAGAATACATTTGATGAAGTGTCATTTTTTTTGAACATTAAATGGTGTGCCATTATTTGATATTAGAATACTTTCCCTTGTGTTTAATACCCAGAGACAAGTCATTTCTAGGTTGATTTTCCTAAAAAAAACAACTGGTGCAACAACCTGTTTGTCTGACCAATAGACAACTTTGAAAACAGTAATTTTATAGAAGTACCGTTTGGTGTTGCTCCACTTTTGAAATGATGACCCTTTCTTTAAATGTCATAACATTATCAACAGCTTCCTCACCCTGAATTTACAATGCTTAGTTGTTGAGACGAAAAGTTCCATAATACATTTATTATAATGAATGATCGTGCTACTAGCTATCATCTGTAATCTCTGCACTTCAATTCCAGTCATTAAGATGTATTGCAGTCTGAAATTACTAAGCATTAAATACATAAAGTGTGTGCAAATGCAATTTACTTCCTGTCACTTGTGCTTTAAAAACTGGTGTATGGTGTTCTTGTTCCTAAAAAGTAGTAATTATGATGAAATGAGCTCAATTAGACACTCACCTAACACTGTTTCTTACTCTTCAGGTAAATGTGTTCTCTTCAGAATAGCCCCCGAGATGTGTTTGAAACTATAAATATACATATTGTATGAATACATAATTACATCTGTGTGTATTTCCAGGTTTAAACATCACATGATACATCACATGGTCATTTTCCTTACATCTATGTGTGCTGAATGCAAGTAAACACACATTCAGGCGGTTGAATAATTGCCCTTTGGACAGGATATTGTGTTTTACAGGAAATGAAAAACTCAGAACACAAAAGATGAAAAATGTACCCTCAAAGATTGAGTTTCAACCTTCATATTTTTTAAACAACGTCCACGTCCGTTTCTAAAAGCAATAAGGACGACCCTTGTTCCCCATGTAAACAGGCTTTCACAGGCATGCGCGGCTGATTATTGGCCACATCTCCGCTCTGTTGACTAACGGGGTGCGGTAATGGAATATCGTTGTGTCTTTATGAAGTCCCTTTTAAGTCAGCTCCCCTTTTCCAGGTAGAAATTGGGCTTTGACGGTAACAAAATGTACGGGGAATAGGCTGGCTCTGCTGCTCCTCATTACCGCCAGAGCCTAACTGTGCTAGTCCGACCGCAGCCCTGTGACTCATTTCTACAGTGAGTGAACGAACGCCACCGCTCCACTCTCCTTTATTAGCATGAAAGCTTTTCTGGCAGATCACGCTCTCTGAAGAGCTCCCTTCGCAAAGGCATCCATTTGTAGCTTTAGTGACGGCATTATTCGAACACCTCGGGAAGGTAGAGACGTCATTATTAGTAATTGACTGCTCACGCAGTGCATTTTATTTTGATTTTGTGGAGTTAGTGTAAGCTGATGAAGAATGTTGGCTTGGAAAGAGAGTGCCACTTGTGCTTCGTATATTGCAAATGTTTAAATGCACACTGCATTTTCATAGAGTTCTGGTCATATGTCTATATTGTGAGCCTCTAATGACTGAATCATGGTTCATTCAGGTTCAGAAGGTGTATGGCAAGGCTACTTGTAAGATGTAAACACTAAACAACTCGGGCACAAAAACAATTTCTACTCTCAAACTAACCCAATCTCATGAATGTGCGTTTCAATGGCATGATTTTCTGTTTCTATTTGGCGTACTATTTATATGCAGAAAAGGACTTTGGCGTGCATATGATACGCAGTTGGTGCGTATTATATGCATACCAAAATGCACATTATATACACGCCAACAAAGTGCATGCACACATTAAATGCATGTCAAACGTGTGTATTGTATCACTCTAAAAAATTCTGGGTTAAATACAACCCAGCACTGGGTGAAATATGGACAGACCCAGCGGTTGGGTTAAATGTTTGAGAATCTCCCACAAAAATAAGTTGAGCAAACTCAAAAATCTGCTGAAGCTGGTTGCCTTAAAATTTTAAGTTGGCTCAACTTTTTTTCTTTTTTTCTTTGCAGTGTGTATAGTATTTTATGCATTTTCATGAGACCAGGCTCTCTCAAACGCAAACATTTCTGTGTTTGTTCATAAAGCAAGACAAATAACAGAAATACATGCAGGATAAAACAACAACATACCTATTTAGAGATAATCTCGTTGGAATTTATTGTTAGCTTTGTTTAATTTTTTTAACATTTATTTTCTTTGTCCAAGTACACAACATACATCAAGGGCAAGTTATTGTTATTGAATAAAAAAGGGTATAGAATATTTCCACCTCTTTCATTCCTTAAATGACTAAAAGAAAAATACACTTTCTTCTTACGTAAAATAAACATCACAGTTTCATCTTCTATTTTGGATGCTCATGTTTCAGCTACAGTATCCTGAAAAAGTGACTGATGTTTGACTAATAACACTATGCATACTAAGTATTCTTGTTCATTTATTTTTAATAGCTTTTCCAATTATGCAAGCAACAATATCCATTATAAGTTATTGCTGGTGTATGCTGGTGCAATTGGACTCCATTGTTGAAATTTATGTTTATTGTTGAAATTTACGCTGAAGATGATTTCACCAAAGATGATTTTCTCCTTTGCTGGTGTACAGCCAAGACTAGCCGATCTATATATGGACAATTCCAGCACGGAAAGACATTGTCTTACTCAACACTATTTTTAATAGCTCTAATTAGTTTTTATTTCTTCTTGATATCTGTACTCCCCCTTTCTAAATAAATACTTGGCCCCTAATCTTAAAGGAATAGTTCAAGCTGAAGATTCACTCACCCCCAGGCCTTCCAAAATGTAGATGAGTTTGTTTCTCCATTGGAACAGATTTGGAGAAACGTAGCATTACATCACTTGCTCACCAGTGGATCCTTTGCAGTGAATGGGTGCCGTCAAAATGAGAGTCCAAACAGCTGATAAAAACATCACAATAATCCACAAGTAATCCATACATCTTCAGTCCATCAGTGTATGTCTTGTGAAGTGAAAAGCTGCATGTTTATAATAAAATATGGTGCAAAATATGGTGCCATGTTCCATAATAATGCTTCCCAGTGAAAAAGTGAAACAGTGTCTGTACATCTGTACATATTTCTCTCCTGATGAAGACCCATTCCCTGAGCATTCGTAAGCAAGTGATTTAATAATAATTTCTCCAAATCTGTTCTCCAAAACAAACTCATCTACATCTTGGATGACATGCAGGTGAGTACATTTTCAGCAAACTTTCATTTCTGGGTGAATTATTCCTTTAATGAATTACATTTGAGTGGTAGTAACATGTAGATCATTATGTTTATACACACTTCCTGTAGTACTGTATCAAATTGTTTGTTACTGTGGCGGTTTTGATTTTGTAATACACAATCCTTCACTTAGGACTTTTGTGTCATGTGTCAAATATGAATGAGCCTGTAGAGTTGCGTGCAAGTCTGTGTATCCCCATCTGTCAATGAGTGTGCATGAATGGATGCGAGTGTGTGTTTTCTGAGGAAGGTGTTAAAAATAGGGTAACATTAATCACTGACTGAAGCAGACACAGATCAGTTTGGATGGTCTGTGGCCGGGCGTCTCTGGCAGACCTCAGTGTCTGAGAGTGAGACTGACAGGCTTTAAATCAGGGCCTGTCTGTGGTTGTCACAGCAGATGGATTCGAGACAGATTTACCACCGGAGCGGACCAGGAGGCTGGAGGGAGGTCAGTAAGCACAGACAAAAATGCTGAGTGGGACAGAGGGAAAAATCCCAAGGGTGAAAATTTAAAAAATTGCTTTTGAAAGCTCTCATTTTTCCACTCATTGGAAAGGTTTAGAAAGGTTGGGAGCAGACTCTTAAACAAACAAGAATCAATGAGCATGCAAAATCCCCTCTAACCTGTAAATGGATGTGTGATGCATTGCTGGCGTTCCACAGGTCGAACACCTTGAATTTCTTCTTAAAACACGATCGAAGTACATTGTAAAAATGATTTTTCTAAATGAGAACTACTGGAGTGCGTTTTACAAGAATACAATATTTCAGTCTTTCATATTTTATGTGTGGTACTTGCTGTTATTTGTAATTATTTCTGAGTGAAAGTTGTTTCAAAGTCAATTCTACACCATTTCTACTACCAAGCAAAAATTTGGTATAATTAAGAATAATAAAATAATAATTTTTTAAATGTTTTTGAAGAAGTCTCACCAAGGCTGAACAGAGTAAAAACAGTATTATTGTGAAATATTATTACAATTTTAAATAACTGTTTTTGATACATCGTCGGGGTAGTTAAGTTTTAAAAAAAGAGAAATTAATACTTTCATATTAATACTTTCATATTAATACTTTTATTCAATGTATTTGATTGATTAAAATGACAGTAAATACATTTATACAATACATTTATTACAAATATGTCAAATAAATGCAGATCTTTCTATTTATTGAAGAATCCTGAAAAAATATCACAGTTTTCACAAAATTATAAGCAGCGGAAACTGTTTTTAGATTGATAATAGTAAGAACCGTTCTTAATAATTGAGCATTATAATCAGCATATCAGAACGATTTCTGAAAGATTATGTAATTTCTGAAAATTCAACTTTGCCATCACAGGAATAAGTTTGCTCTTTTAAACTACAATATTTCACAATATTACTGTTTTTAACTGCATTTTTGCTCAAATAAATGCAGCCTTAGTGATCATAAGAGACTTATTTAAAAAATATATATATTATTTTAAGCCTTTGACCAGTAGTGTGCATCGCTAACAATTACTTTGTTAAGACTCATTTTTGCATTCTCAAAATCTCAAATAACCACATACTGCTTCTCCAGCTTCCTGCTTACAAACTCTGGAAATTAATGAATTAAAATATCAACTTCAGGAGAAACTGCTGAAGAGCCGCATATAAATAGAGGAAGATGAAGCTGCAAGTCAATTTTGATACCTTCAGACAGCACCTATCTATTTTTAATAATGCAATTAGATCGAGCTGGTACGCTCATTTCACTAAATTGGTCTCTGAGAACCAGAACACCCCAAGGGTGCTATTCTGGACCACTGACAGGCTTCTAAACGCCTCTCTTAGAAGTCATCCTGACATAATCCCAGGCTTTAAATGTGATAAATTGGCAGTGTTCCCCAGAAAAGTATCAACAGTTAGGCTGGATATAAACAGAACATTTGAAAATAGTACATTTGAGACTGTTATTGTATCATTTACCAATGCAAGAAGCTAATTTAGTAGTTTTCAATGTTGTTAAACCTGATGCAATAAGGAAAGTGATTTGGTTTGGGCCTTTGTATAGAAACTGTTAATCAGTTTCAAGACAAATACAGCACCAGATATTACCTAAAAATGATTTAATATAGCTAATTGCTTTCATTATTTAATGTTGCATGATGAATTTTGCCTCCACAGTCCAGGATTTCATTTTTTTGCAATATATATATATATATATATATATTTTTTTATTGTCACTTTTAAATCATTTAATGCATTAATGAATAAAATGAGTAAAATAAAATAATAATAAAAAAAGCTTACTGACCTCTAATTTACGGTAGTATGCATGTAATTATTTGAAATTATAAATGTTGATTATTAGACAGATTTTCTTGTTATTTATTGATTTATTTTAAATCCCTTTTGGTGCTGTAATTGCACTGCATGAAATGTGCAATATAAAGTTGCATGGATTTATTGACGGAGCTGCATCAGATGAAAACTAATGAGAATGACAGCAGTGAATGCTTTCCAAGTAATTTTGTCAATTTTACCTGATGAACAAACACATATGGAGCGAAATTGCACGGCTGGAATACTGAGAATGGTGATTTCAATATAATTGAATCCAGATTATATTTAATTAGGCTTCATCTGGCATGACTGAAAGCACATCCCTGGAACACACACGTATGCCATGTAAGGCTTCAAAGAAGATAATTTGCTATTTAGATGTTATAATATGACTTAAATGGAAATGTAAACTGTTATTTCCTACTGACATACTACAGCAATTAAAAATGTACAAATTATAGTCCATTACTGATTAAAATTAAAATTGTAAACAATTGTGGTTAGTAATGTAATCTGACGGATTACACACATTAGGTAATGTATTCTACTAACAAGTCCTATTTGCCATCTAAAACTATTATATAACAGTTATATGCAAATTTTATACCAGTGTCTTTTATGGCCTCATATACATTTAAAATCATTTGTCTTGCTAAAGGACCGTTTACAATAAACTAGCCCAAAAAGTCAATTATTCAAATAATGCAATGTTGCAGAAAACGCTATAGAGAGTATTTTCAAATAATGGCAAATCTCTCTCATAGCAATATGTGGAAAGCGTTTGAGAAATATTCAGTACACAAAAGCAATGACTGACAGACGGATGGGTGATAAGCTGTAGTCTGTTATCGGACTTCCCATAGTGCTGCACTCCATGCTATTTAAAAATGAATCCAGACTTAGTTTGTATACATGGGTTATCAGGTTTTTTTTTTTTTTTAATGCTGTTGGCCTATTGGATGTTTATGATAAAATGTCAGTCATGCAAGTTGCCAAATTAACTCGCATGACTGACATTTGCAACAGCCTGAAACGAATCAAAGTATCCACCAATCACTTCCACACTAAACAACCCGAAGCTTCATTACATATAGTGCATCTTACTTCTGCTTATATAATTAGATGGTGTAATCAAAACATTTCATAAGGTTACGGAGATCCTATAGCAAACACCTCATAAACGTATGAAAGGTGTTTAGCAGTACTGTAACTGCTGCTTTGCACAGGCTCCATGGGCTTGTTTATTGGTCTAAACAGTTCTGATTACTGAGCTTCAGTATATGGGGAAACTTTGAAAACAGATGTCCTCATGCATTAGTGAACCCATTATAAAAAATTAACACACAGCAATGAGACAAAGCCAGTGGGGTTATGTTCATTTAATTATTACTTTGATATTCCTCTGCTGTTATTTTCCCTCTCAACTGTGTTTATGCTCGTCTTCGGTTTGAGTATAATTTTGTTTACACAAATCATATATACAGAATACATGGACCTCCTAAAAAAATAATTGAGCATGTTCACAAATTCAATATTAGGCCATACCTTAAATTTTAAATAATGTTAATAAAATTGTCCAATGTTTATAACACCAGTGTGTATTTTTATGCACTATTTATTATTAACTAATACATATAACAGTTCTAATATTTTTTTATGTTTTATTATTCATTTACAATTTATTCATACATAATTCATCAATACTATTTGTTATTGTAGCTGCAGTGGATCTATTAACATGCATTTTATGGATCTATTTTCTATAATATTCATCTTTCTAGTTTATTGCAAGCAGCGATGTATTAAAAAAAAGTGTTGAGTAACTAATTCTGACATAATTAGGTTCAGGACATTGGGTCGCTCTGTGGTGACATGAAATTAATGTCCTCCATTTGCAGCATGGCCACATTTTCCCTCCCACTACATTCCCTTGACTCCAATCCTAATGTATTCTTTTAATCGAATAATAACACACATTCATTATTACAAGCGTTTACGATTGGTTAAATCTTTATCAGTGGATTTATAGGCTCATCAGATGAAAATGCAGCGTAAAGAACATTAGCACATGTTATTTTAGTATTATTTATATACTATAATATTTATTAATATTTTGAATGAACATTTATTGATATATCTGAACAGTTCATTTGCAAAAACAAATTACAAATCAAAAATCATGTTTTTTCATTGTGCATTCCAATTAATCTCAATCAAACTGCAGTTGTGTGATTTTGATTAGGTTAAAAAATAACTAAAAATACAGCTGGCTAACACAATAAAACCATGATAACATAATAAAAAACATGATTTTTGAAAAAAAAAAAGTTACGTTATCTGTTTTTGCAAATAAACTCTTCATTTTTAGTTTGAATTTCAGTTGAAGCTTTAATCATTATGTGCATTTTTATTAATTTTTGTTTATATATTTGTTTGGATTCATTTGTATTAGTTTACATTTTACTAATTTATGTACATACATTTTTCAGTTAGTAATCATGTTTTAACATTTCAAAACTTATTTTATTTAAGCTAAAATCTATCCATCCTTTCATCCAACATCTATCTATCTATCTATCTGGACTCTGCAGCTGATGAGATGTCAAAAAGTTTCACAGTGCCATAAATACGACATCTAACCCTTTATTATATAGATATACTTTTTTTATTAGAAATATGACACATTCATTTTGTGCTCTGAAAACTGTACAATAACAAAGAAACCCCAGTAAACTTAAAAAAGGGAGTGTGGAAAGGCAGGGAGAGGAGGAGAAGGAGGGGTTGATGGTGGAGAATTCAGGCAAGTACGTATCATCTGGAGTGACAAGTCAGTGATACTGAAATACACACTGTTACATGATGTTACAGAACACTGATAAAGTCCAGTAACCCAATGAGATTTTAGGGGGGACCTCAGAATCGCAATGATATCTATAATAATGTTAACAATATTCCCCAAGCACAGTAAGAAAGATATTTATAGGCTAAAATTCATTTTGTAGAACTCTTCAGGAAATAATTACAATGCTGTACAACAGGACTCTGAGGAGTGAGTCTTGTGCTTTCTCTGTGTGCGACCACAACCTAACCAGAGAATAACACCCCTCTGCGGTTTCATATATAAGACTATTTATAATATATATATTTATATATTCATATTCATCTCCATTTTCTCTTTCGAACATGATTCTGCACGTATTCTGAGACTCAGCAGTTTGTTTCAGGTCTCTCAGCTCCAGTGATTCTGATGAAAACATCAAGCAAATGAAGACGTGTCGGTTCTCATGAACCCACCAGCTGGACCGCCGACCCGCTTCCGAGCTGAATCTTACGCTGAAGTCGCTTCAGCGTCGACTGACTTTTGAAGGATCCCGAGGTCGGTGCGGTGCATGGGACAGCACAGAGGCTAAGCAGTGGGCTGTACTGGCTCAGAAGGGCGTTTGAGACGGATTAACAGTCAAATGGCTTTGGGCAATCACGTTGCCTCTTGCGCCCCAAGCGTCCCAAGCGTGCGCATGTGTTGTGTGTCACACTGATCAACAACGATGATAATAAGACTAATAATATTCAAGAATGTAATTTTGAATGACGTGTAGCTCACCTGATTCCTACCGGGCAGTTTGAAAGCTTTCTGTTGTAGCGCTACTTCTCTCTCTTCCTTAAATGTGATATGATCACTAATATGCATGTTGTGTGTGTGTGTGTATCCAGAGGTGTAAGAAATTGAAGGCCACTCACTAAGGCTCATCTGCTCTTAGTCTGAATTCCAGTCCTTCCCTTCAGTCAGTCACTCCCAGCATTCAACTTGCCCAGTTCAGCCGTTCTTGGTAGCGCCAGCTCATTACCACAGCAACAGGCTCAGACCTGGATTTTCGAAAGTGTTATGATTCGCTTTGACATTAAGGAAAAGGCCATTCCAGGATTACAAAAAAACAAAACAACAAATAAAAATTGCACAGCCATGTTGCTTTCTCTCTCTTTCTTGCATACTTTTATTTGTCCGCACTCTCAAATCTCATTCCTTTTCTTTGTCCCTTTTCCCTGCGAGTAGTTTGTTCTGTTTCTCTGAATGCTCTGGGGGTCTCTCAGACCTCCGTCTGCAGGTCCATGATCTCTTGGCCCACCAGAGGGATGGTGGCACTGGCCTTCTCCCATTCCACCGCTTGCATTTCCAGAGGAGAGGCCTGTAGGGGCTCCAGCTCCTTACGCACCCATGACGGTGGCGAGTGGGTCTTCCTGATGCCCTCCCACGCCCGCTTGCTGGGGGTCTGCTGCTTGTCCTGCATTAACAAGAAGAATTATATTTTAGGGTGAATTTTTTGTAAAATGTCAAGTAACGTCCTAGTTTGGTGCAAAATCAGGTCACCCGAAGTGCAACTACACTGTACTTGTCGAAGTGCTGCCTATGAAGCTATCGACCTAGACGAAAATGAATATTATTATTAGGACATATTACATTATTATTATTATTATTGAAAAGTATAAGTAATTCATTTCATGTCTTTGGGTCATTATAAAGTTAGTTATATTTTGATTTTGAAAATACAAAAAGTAAAACAAAATTACAATAAAAATTAAAGCTACAGTATGTCTTATAATTAGTAATGTCAGGATAAAAAAACACTAATCAAATTTAATACATTTTTAAATAGATTAATAAAACGATTAATATAGAAAAACTGAACTGAATTTGATTAAATGCTGCTTGCACTGCATTAAGAAGAATGATTATTTTTAAATGTATTTTTATTTATTATATTATATTATAAACTCTTAATTGTTAGGAAAATTTCACAAAACCTGCACACTCCAATTTCTCAAATGCAAAGTATAATTTACACTAAACTATAAGACTGTACAATAAGTCTAAAATAATTTTCAATGTTTTAATGTTTTATTAGAATGATTTCTGAAGGATCATGTGACACTGAAGACTGGAGTAATGGCTGCTGAAAATTTTACTTTTGTCGTCATGTGAATAAATAGCTTTTTTTTTTTTTTTTTAAATATTTGCATAGAAAATTTTAATTTGTAATAATATTTCATAATATTGTTATTTATATTGTATTTTTGATCAAATAAATGCAGCCTAGGTGAGCATTAGAGATTTTTTTTCAATCAATAATAGTTATTCTGAAATTCTGACTGGTAGTAGAGCTGCACGATTCTGGATAAATTGAGAATCCCGATTTTTTTTTTGTCTCGAATTGAGATCACGATTCTCCCACGATTCTGAACTAAACAAAATAATGCGTGACAAAATATTATTGCTGCAGTCTATTTAAAAGTGTTTAATTAATTTGAATGAATTACTAAACATGTTAATATATATATTTTCAACATATATTAAATACACCAATTTTTAATATTAAAATTTTGAAAAAATGGTTTGAATGAATGATTCATTGACTCACTCATAAATACTTCACTTGTTTTATTTATTAATGGATTAATCAGTGTTTTTGAACAAATCTCTTGAATGAAAGATTCAATGACAAATATATTTTTAACAGTCACTAGGTGGCAAAACAATGCAATCGACACATTATTTGAAGTGTCAAAAGGGGATTTACTCTATTTTGATTGCTACCATAGACATCAATGACTACGTTTACATGCGCACGAGTAATGTAAGGACTTAACCGCATTATGATGTTTACATGTCAAGAGCAAAGCTCTTTACTCCCGTTTACATGCAATTTCCATTATTCTTACTATTCGTGAGCTGTACTTATTTTTTTTACTGTCTCACGTACCACACTGCACAGCACAAATGATGGACTCAGAAAGAGCAGGTGTGTTACTGGCCGCTGTTTTAATTTACTTAAGTCTAAAGCAAAACACTTTTGTATGGTTGTATTCCATGCTTTGGCGCCATATAGAAATGTGAAGGCAATTCGTTAGCTTACGCTGCCATTGCGTTCTGCTCGCCGTTTCTGGACGAGGGTAAGGAACAGAGACTGGTGGCAGCGAGTTGTGTTTTCTCGAGAAATGCGATGCTTTCTTCCCCGCCATCGTTTCTAATCTGCATATTATTAGAGGTGTCGCGTCATTCTGTGAACACAGATTTGGGCGTTGTATTATTTTTTTTCAAAGGTTTAATAGACAAGGGGGAATCATTGTCATTTAAAAATGGGATTGCGTGGGTGTTTGAATCGAGATCGTGATCTTTAACGATTAATCGTGCAGCTCTAAATGGTAGTGTGTATTTTCTTTTGATTTATATATAATATATCTTTTTTTTCCCCATGAGATCCTCTTAATGACAAATAGAAAAGGAGGGGGAGTGATCAATATAAGTTCATACACTAAGATTGGTTTTATCGCTGCCTCCTGACGACACGCTCCATCTCTTCCCAGTCTTCCCGTCCACTGGGGGAGAATCTCTGTCCTTCTCTGCATGCTGCAGCTTCCTGTTTAAGTCCTGGAACATGTCTTGGTGGCGCTTCCGTGTATGCATGATCTTCTGCAAGACAAAACCTGCATTTAATCCTTTGCAGAGATTAATGAAACTGCACCACACAAGACTGCTGTCATTTGTGGAAAGATTTACATTACACTGACCTCAAAGTCCAGCTCTGCATAGCGTGATTTTCGTCTCTAAAAGGGCAAATAAGAAAAGGATGTTATTGTGTGTCCTTTTCAGAGTCGTCTTGGGGAGAAAACAGCAAATGGGTCATTCCCAAAATATAGTGACAAACATGTCCTTAGACTTTTCAGTCATATATTTCAAGAAACTCCATATAAAAGACATAATTTCAATACTGTACATAATCAATTATTATTATTATTTTTACCTGGTATACATTATTTGTATATTTACTATTTATACTAATTTTGCTTTTCTTTTTTTTAAGTGCAAAAAAGCAACATTTTAATTGAAAACATTTAACTTGAGTACAAATAAAAATGAAAAATCAAATAATAATATAATTTTATAAATATAACATAATAATAAAACTTTTTTTTTTCAGTTTACACATTAGTGCACAATACAAAATATAATTTAATATGAAATAAATGTTAAAAGCAACTAATATAAAAGCAATTAATATTATAAATAATTTCATTATCATTAGTATAAATTTAAGCTATTTGGATTTTGAAAATACAGAAAGTAACAAAATCAAGTTGTGTCTTGTGATTAGTAGAAATGTCAAGATAATAAATGTATAACATTAAATAAATACTAATAAATCCTTAATATAAAACTGAATTTAATTTAAATACTCAACATTTTGTATTATTTTGTGAATCAGCACTGTTTGAGAACGACCCAAATGCAGTAAGTAGAAAAAAATCGATTGTAAAATTTCAGGCACGTAGGACAGACTTTATGAAAGCATTGTGCCGCTTTTATATTGCACGTTTCTGCCGAGCTCCTGGCATGAGCGTGCGGTAAACAGCTTGTGACCGAATGGCCTTTCTTTAGCCTGTCGGAGAGCGTCTGAGGGCAGTCTGACATTCTGCCTGCGCTGTGCGTGGCTGCAGCTGTGCGCCCGCAAAGCATTCTGGGAGCATGTTTGGCCTGAGGTGAGGAGGAATCCACGCTTGTCATCTGCTCCCTTTTAAAGCATGAGCAAAATCTGACCTTTGCAGAGACTTTCTTTTCTAAGAGGGATAATTGCAAATGCAAAGAGGCATAATTTATGTAGCCTTCTTTCATTCCTTCCTTTTTGAAACGGCATATTTTTTCGACGCGGTTTTTATTGAAGTGCATGTGCATTGGCTGATGTCAGTTGAAATGTAACTCTGAGCCACGTAATGACAGTCCTCTATGCAGACACTCTCCACAAACATGCTTTTTTCACTCCGCACATAAATTAGGACACTTGCTCCCTTGTGGCAGATTTGACAAACATTGATGTGAATTCACAGCCTTGTAGGCAGATGGGTCTACAGCAAGTTTCTTGGACCAGAAAACAAAGTGTCCATCAGTTATTAGAAATAATCACAGCTGAGAAAAAAAGGTACAAGATGAGGATGAAAAGACAACGTGATTTAAAAAAAGAGAGCAAAACCAGCATCCACAGAGTTGTAAGACGCAAGCACATTTACGCTGATAGCCATTAAATGTTAATGAATAGTAATTTACAAAGCTGTTGTGTCACTGTGGTTCTGATTCATTTAGGCTGTGAATCTTTCAATACAAGCTGTGATGAACATTTTCATTATTTAGACAAAATGAAGTCAAACAAGCTTGTCTACAATGAGGAAACAGGTGCAGGATGTATAGCACTTTGCAACCCTCTACAAACAGCTTAGCAAAAGAATCACCAGACTGTGCCATTTAATGTTTCTGTAAATAAAGCTAACAATAATATTAATAACCTAATACTAATGAAAAAATTAAATTTGAAAACAAATTTCACTCAGAAATTGATAGTACATTTTAGAAATTTATACAAAGAAACACTGAATTAAACATTACATTTTGAAGTAGAAAGACTCAAATGGCATTTTCTGTTTTATCTGCAACTTTGAAAAATCTTTTGTTACAGTGTACTAATTATACTACTAATCATATATAATGAATTAAGGTCTGATGAGTTGCTGGGCTCATGAATAACCACATAGTCTGCGTTCGCTCAAACTGATTTGCTGAAATCAAAACGGAGATGGTAATACGGGAGTGCTAGCCAATGAGATTACGGTTGTGCATTAGCTCCACCCACTACTGAAGGAACTGAGAGTGGCTTCTGCTTAACTCATTTTGACAAGAAAAAAACAAGAGGATCATTTGCATGTAGCATATTGTTTCTTAAAGGGGTCATATGATGCTTTTTTAAAGATCATTATTTTGTGTATTTGGTGTAACAGAATATGTTGCCATGCTTTAATGTTCAAAAAACACATTTTTCAAATACTGTACATTATTGTAGGCCCTCTATACCCCGCCTCTCTCAAACGCTTCATTTTCTACAAAGTCCCTCCTGTCTGCTCTGACTGGCCAACTGGCACAGTGCATTGTGATTGGCTGAACACCACAAGCACTCGCCAGAAATGTAACGCCCCTTTCCATAATCGCGAGCTTCAACTTTCAAAATAAAAGTAAAGACAGTTAATAATGTCCGTAGTTTTGCCATCAGTTCAAGCCTGAGAGAGGAACAGAGTTGCGTGACAGACACAGTGATGAAGCTCTTATGTATTTGCACACAAGCCGCGATTAAGACAGCTGACTCCACTGTTATGTGTGTGACCCTCTCTCGCTCTCGCTCTCTCTCTCTCACTCTCACACACAAGCCACGATTAAGATAACTGACGTGCTGTGATGTGACCCTGTCTCTCTCTCTCTCTCTCTCTCTCTCTCTCACACACATACACGATGCGCAAAACTCCACATTTGAACAGTCATTAGCAAATACTTAAAATAATAACAAAAAATACATACAGTCGCTGATTCAGAAGCGCCAGATTGTCATAGCAAAGTAAGAATTGCCTCCACTCCTAGGTTCACGAAACGGTCGTCCATAAAATGCGTTGTGATAACATCTGGGTTGTGCTGTTCTGTTGTAAGTAATCTTAATGATTCCTAAATGCATCTACTTTCAGAAGGCGAAATAAAGTGCTTTTGCTTTCACATAAAAGCACACAGTGTCTCCCCGACACAGATGCATCAATACTACTGCGGTTACTGAAACCACGCCTTCTTTCTTTGCATGAACATTTGGGCGGCGTTACGTAAATATTTCCACATCGTGACGTAGAAATGTGGGGGTGTGTTTGAATGAGCCATTTTAGGGGGGCGTGGCAGAGTCTTAACTTTGATAAAGAATATCTCTTTGGTTTTGAGACTTTAGTCTTTTCATCTTCAGGGATCTTATCTATGGACAAACAGATTGTAACACTCCAAAGAGAAAGGAAAACTTGAAATCGCATCATATGACCCCTTTAATGGTATATATATACACGACTCTCTCGCTTTCTCTCTCTTTGAGTGAATGTGAGAAAAAGAAACAAAACAATGGAGCAAACGTTCTCAGCAAAACAATGGAGCATCGGACACCTACGCACTGGAATTTACAATCTGTCAGAATACGCTGCACATCCATTTATATGATATCAATAAGAATAGTGCACTATAATGACGGCAAGAGGACAACCTCTCAAATGCTCAGAATGTTTGTGTACGTGAGTGAAAATATAACACCAAAGATGATAACTATAACATTAAGGGAAACTATATCGTTTTTAAAATCATTCTAAATGTAAAAGAATAAGAGTTCACAACACAGTATTCAGACTATAACAATAATAACCTAACGAACGATAAAAATCATTGACAGCCAATGAGAATCAATCCTGCTTTACAGAGCTTGAGCATTTAAAGCAGCAAATCGTAAAATAATAATCATAACGTTATCATGCATTGTTGTGGACACTGATATAGTTATCATTATAGTAAACATTCTTGGTCTTCTAACTCAATCATTGGCGAGTGAAATAAAAAAAAAAATTGTTACTTCAATTATTGTTGGCCAGTGGCTGATGATATGCATAATTTAGTCGTCTAGTGCAAAGTTTTGTCATGTATGTGAGTGATTTGATTGCAATGTAGAGGGTTGCATTGTTTGATCTCATTATTATCATTGTTTCCTACCTCCAGAGAGCTCATAGACAGTGTTGAGACGGTCTCACTCTTAGACATCATGCCGGAGTTCCCAGAGTCCCCTTGCTCACACGTGTTTGTCATCTGGGACTCGCTGGAGATGTTCTGCACTGTCTGCACCGGGGAGTCCCTCTCTGCGCAGGAAACGCTGACTCGGTCGGTGGGCAGGCTCTTCAACCCGAAGCCTGGCACGGGATCAGTGCCAGCAGGGTTGGCCAGGTGGATCAGCCTGGTCTGGGGCAACTGTTCGATGCTGATGTTGTACTTGGTGGCTTGGTCGTCCTTGCTGCTCTTTGCGGGCCTAAGGGTGTTGTTGTTGTTGGGCAAGAGCACGTAACCCTGTCCCGACCCACCTCCTTCGGGACCACCGCTGTCTCCCGGGGCTCCATCCAGTTGCTTGAAGAGCTCGCCGTCACAGATGTAAATAGATTTGGCTCCGGGTAGCTCGGTACTGACCCCAGCAATGCCACCTTTGTCGCGGCGCATGGTGAGAGTGTGGCTGGCATAGTCTGCAACGTTTTGCAGGTGGACCTTTGCCATGCTGGCAGGAAGGGTGTTGAAGTTGGAGCCTTTCTGTACCGTTATCTGCTGTGAAGCTACCTTCTCCTCACCTTGCTGTGAGGAACGCTTTAGGGTGCCTGCAGATCAGAAGGGAAAAAGCCTTAGTAAGTGAAGAGAGATCACAGCAGAGAAAACACATGCTGATTTGAGAAAGCGGTGCTACATTTTGCCACTCTTTTATCAGCTCAAATTATGAAGTAATTAATTTAAATAAAACTTTGTTGAATCATAAGAATAATATGGTATATGGTCTAACATGGAATAGAACAAAAACAAAGAAAAACCAACAAATGCAGCTGACTGCAAAGGGCCTTAAAATCAGTTTTACTTTTTCCAAATTCTGTATTTTGTAGTAATCTGTGTTAGTGTTCCATTTGAACTGTTCCATTACATTTTAGTCATTAAACAGCACATCTAATCAATTAAATTTAATAAATATTTTACAAATGAAATCACATAAAAATATAACAATTAATTTACAATAAATGTTTTTAAAGGGGTGGTTTACTGCTTTTTTTCTTTGCTTGATTGTGTTTATGGGGTGCAATATAACATGTCTTCATGTTTCGTTTGTTAAAAAACGCCTTATTTTTCATATATTTCACCTTTATTGTAAGCCGCTTTCTCCTCTGTCATATGAACGACCGGTTGACTTCCTGATTCTCTGAAACCACTCCCTCAGAAACAGGCGATGGGCTCAGATTGGTCAGTTGGGCCGGTGTGTTGTGATTGGCTAAACTGTCCGGACACTTCACACCCATTACCTTTACGAGCGACAGTTGCACGTGCTCCGGTCAAATGTAAATAATGGTGTCAATATTGTCAGTTTGAGCCAGAATCAGACCCAGAAAGCGGTAATGAAGAGAGTCACGCAGAACTTCCGCAAGCACGGCTCTTACAAAACGTTTCTGAATAGAAGTTTGCTGTTGTGATTACATATCATTTTTTGAAGTTTGTACACGTTTGTCTTATACACACAAAATAGCATCGAACTGGCTACTAACCAAACCGCGTTGGCTTGTGTTTACGTTCTTGATCAAATCGAAAATTACGTCATAAAGTATACATGGAAAATACATTTACAAAATTAGTACATAATTACAAATTCGGGTCCAAAATGTTTGTACGCGTTTGTCATAGACACACGAAATAGCATTTAACTAACTGGCTACTAAAGCCAGCGTTGGAATTTGATAAAACTAAAACATTACGTCTGAAATTATACATTCAAATACATTTAAAATTATGAAATCTTACTTACAGGCTGTGGCCAACAACTGCTGCCTCTGGTTTTAAAGTTGGAACTGCTCCATGTTTTAGTAATAGTTTCTGTGTGAATCCGGCATTGAACTCATGTAGATTCTGGAAGCTGTCTTCCATAAAGTGTGCAGCACGGAGAGCTAAGATTGTAATTGTCAGGAACATAATCAAACATAAATTTTAACCATTGCTGACGAACTACAGCGTCCGTAGGAAGCCCGAACACAGAAGACCTGACAGCTGGGTGAAAATAGCTACAACTCTCCACTATAACTCTTCCTCTTCGACAAAGCCGCAGAACATGGCCTTGCCCCCTTTTTTGCATGTTCCAGAGGGAGGGGTTGATGGGTTTATTTCGTATGCAACCCGGGAAGTATCTCCTTGTAGTCCCATATGAGTCATTTTTGTAGGCATTAAACTTCCTGATTTTTAAAAGACGATATCTCCGCTTACATTGAACTTTCAGCGCAGCAACTTTGCAGATACTGTTCATGCACCAACAGCAACATTACACACTATTTAAACTGAAAAAAGTGAAATCGCAGTAAACCACCCCTTTAAATTTTGCACAGCATACATTTACTGCATAAATCAAAACTAAATAAAAATCTCTTAAGAATCTCTTGAAAAATCTCACATTTTAACATAACTTTTATAACTTTTTTCCAAATTATGTGCAAAGTATGTGCAGTAGATGAAAACATGGCGCTCATTCACTCAGAGGCAAGCACATTCTATATTTCAGATTCCTGTTTAATAATTACTGATGCTAGTCAACACTTTGAATTTTATTAATTTTACAGCCCTACTTTTGATGTATTAATCCAAAATTTGGCAAATTCGGTGACATTCCACACTACACAGTAAATTATATTGTTATGCCTGGATTCCGCAAGTTCACCCAAGTTTTCAGCATCAGAATATATAAAGCAATTTTATGAACTAGAAAGCTGAAAGCGTAGACAGTAAAATTATAATGAAACAGATAACGTATTTGAACTTATAACAGATGAGTCCTAAAGATTATTTTGATATGTTTCAGAAAAAAAAGAATCATCAAAGATGGGATCATAAAGGAGTAAATACACAAAGGATCAATCTCTCTTCTTATTTTGATTTTCCCATGAGTACCAGCAAGCTAATTATACATCATGTGAATTATCAGGTAATAATTGGCTGTGTTACAAAAGGTCAATATAAAACAGAAGCACGCAAAGTTGCGAAATTGTTTGAACTTTGAGGGTCGCATTTTGCTTTGCACAATAATCCAGCCAAGAATTAAACTTTAGCTTCAGCAAGACGTGAAAAAGTCTTTAGTGCAACTAACTGAAGGAAGGCTGATTGAAGGCTTAATTTTTAGTTCTTCACACTTCAAAAAAGCAAAAAATATCACATCACAAGTCTCTATTTCCAGATGCTAGCTTGATATGTTGTCTTGACAAATAATCAGAATCCCATTTCCGATAGTTATCAGAGAAGAAAGCTGCTATCTGATAATGAAATGTCGTGAGGGACTTAATTAGGACAGGCCGGCAGATCTGAGGCACGGCAGGGGAACAGACAAGTCTATTTATCTGCATTTTGCTTCACGCCGGCTATCAGATCGTGTTCTGAATCTCCTTGAAGTAAATGCCTTGTGTGGCCTATAAAATGGCACTTGTCTTGTCTTAACCTCTCAGAGGGACGTCACAACAACTTTAAGTGACCGGAGCGTATGTTGTGTGAGACTCACCTGATCGACAAGCCATGTCCACATCCTTTTCAAAGTCGGTCTGGAGAAAACAATGAGAGTGAGACTTTTAAACCACAATTTTATGCTTAAAGTGCAACAGAAATACAGATATTTAGTCGCAATTCACCATCAGCTGAGCATGGCCATTCTGGAAAGAACCACCAGAGTCACCGTTTCCATCCTCTTGACGGTCAACAACACGACACTTTACTGCTTCTTGTACCTAATTGATTGAAAAAAAAAAAACAGGTCTAAGTATGTAATTTGCATCTATAATTAGAAAGTCCGCCAATTTGAAACCAGATATCAGACAGGTTCTCTCACCTCTCTGCGTAGGATGCAATGCACCATCACAATAACGAAGCCCTCGAGGGAGTCAAAGACAGCAAAAAGGATCTGAAACAAGGCTGAACGGCGGTCAGTGATGGCCAGGACCGCCGACATCCAAGTGAGAGCCAGCAGTGGCAGTACAACGCATGAGCTCCACAGCGACGCCCTACAGGACAGGAGTAGAATTACACTGAGTGACTGTTCATATCATAATTGCCATACAAAATGACAAAGAGGGCAAAACTAAAGGATAAGCCTCTCTTTCTGAGTGACTTTGGTTGATATTTAGAAATTTCTTATAGAACTAATTAATATTTAGCACACATATTATTGATTACTTGGATGACTGAGGAGTGTTTTACAAATATGAATGTGGTATTGCGCTAAAGAGTATTAATATATGAATACACAGATCAATGCAGTGTTCAATATGAGATAGAGTTGCCCTTTTTGTTGATTATACTCTGAACAATATCAATATACCGGTACTCAAAACATGTAGGTTCAATCACAGTTCAAAACATATGTGAACAGGTGCAACAGGTAAAAATAAGCCAAAAGAAGCAATAAAAAGGTGCAATGGACTATGAAAAAAGAGGAAGACAAATGAGAGGATGAAAGAGGAAGGAGTGTAGATATTTCAGTGGTCTTTAGAGAAGAATCAGAATCCTCTGATCATGGATTTGGAGGAAGGGTCAGCATGCTCAGCAAGTCCTACATCTCACTATTCTTACTATTTTATTCCTGCCTATTATTTTATTTTATTTTATTTTTTAAATATTTCATTATTTATCTGCTCCATTCTGCTGCATTTGTATCTTTTTGATGCACCAACAAACACACACTCTGACAATCACACATGCACACACGTCAGGGATGTTCATATAAACACAAAAAAAGTGCAGTGGCTATACTGTTGTGGGAAATAATCACAATTCATTTTTTTTTAATACATTATGGATTTACAATAGATGTCTTTCATGAACAGATACACAGACCCCATAAAGACATGTTCATGACTGTCTTTATGAAGTACTCAGTTCTATAAAGCTTTCATCTGACATTCTGTACACAAGCACTGCTAACCGCAAATGTAGTCAACCTCAGACATCTATACATGTATGCAAACACATAATGTGGTAAAACCTCATTGACCTTTAACTCTACTCATCTGCTGAGGTATGTTTACAAATTGCTGCAATTCACCAGCAAAATAAATAAATGTATATGAATTTATATTGTAGGTTGCATGATTTTAACCTCTCTTATTGCTTCTTAGCTTCTGCCACGTACAACACCATCCTACACATACTCGCAAACATTAATAAATGGCTGGTCTACTTTATCTCGCGTTGCGGAGCGAAACACCCGGCCAGTACCAGCAACAGGCTAATGACAGAGACCTGATAAATATGGCTCATTGAAGCCTCACAGTCAGATAAGCCATTCTTGACATATCTGCTATTAATAGCCCTTTCAAAAATGTCTCATGGCAACCATAGTTTCCACCAAAATACCACAGAGTTCAAGCAACATACCATACAGTTGCTGTCACTACAGAATATTTGGCCACCACTGTCATTACAAGAGAAACAGAGAAAAAAAAGAAAAATGCAGAGAGATGCAGAAAAATTCCGGTAACATTAAAGGCTACACTGTTAGACATTTCTGTAATTTCTACAGTTATTTACTGTATATCACCCAGTATAATACTGCAAATTCCCTTTATAGTAAATAACTGTAATGCCCTTTGCATCATGGGAATTTTCTGTGACCTCAAACCCCACATACAGAGACTTACTGTATTTTTTTTTAAATTGCTGTATACTACTGTATTTGCTGTAACGGCCTCTTTGGCGCCATTCTATTGAAGTTGTTTTATTTTCCTCATTTCTTACATTTGGATTGACACGATTTGCCCAACACCGTTTCTACAACGCCACAACAGCTTGGGACTGACTACACATCCATTATTATGATTGGAAAATCCGTTTGTCCTTCATGTCAGAAACAGCGCGAGCACTTGGAGTACCATCTGCATGGCAGAAATATACCGGGGCATCACTTTACTGTCCGCATCCACTGTATAGTATATATAATGGGTTCTGTATTGTCTTTTCGAGTCGTGCCGCGCTGCACCACTCGTGTCCGAGGAAGATAGGGAAGCAGCAGGGCTGCGCCGCGGGTTGTTCCCGGGGATGAACCCGCGAGAGTGGAAGAGTTCCAAAGAACATCTACGCTGTGTGTTGATGCACTTTACGAGAGAATAAGACCTGTAAGCAAGGTAAAAATATATGTACGTTTGTCTGTGTGTTTTTGTCAGATTTTTGCACACCAGTTTAACCTGACGTTAGTAACATTTACCCGTGAACACAGCAGTAACCAACTTTACTATAGTAAACTGCGCTGTCGTTTCAAACGACTTTTGTCAGCTTATTGAATTAAGTTGACTGAATTTAAACTATTTTTAACGAGCAACGCTTATCTTATATTAACATTAAGTTAACTAATGTGAAATTTTGTTCAGGTGTTAGTTAATGTTGGCTAGTAGCCTATTGAGAAAATAAAATCGTTTGCTAAGAATTTTAATAGAAAAAGATTTACTGCATTTTTTTGTATTTGTGTTTTAAAGGCAACTGCAATGAAGCATCAAGAAAGGCATGAGCAGGCCAGCCACCCCGAGACTGATAATTCATGGTAAGAGAACAACTATGGTTTTGAGAGATTTGTGTATTTTATATGGGGTTCGCCTTTTTAAAAGTGTGTCATTTCTACTACTTGTTTTTCAGAGAATACATTTCTGTCACTAACAAAGTGGATGGTGTGCAAAGGTGGTAGCCACGTTTTGGAGCAGCACCTGGGTTTTGCAGATGCCATCTGTAAGGATAAATCCAGAGAATACAACATCATGCACTGCAAAACATCCTAAGACAGGAGAAATGGTGAAGATGCACTGTTCCAGCGTTGGAAGACTGTATTGTTGAGTGTTATACATACAATGTTTTAAATAAAAAATTATTGTGTCTGTTTTAATTGAATGCCAGTAGTACCTATGTAGAGTAAAAATAAAATGAATTATATATTAAAAATGATCATATCTAATGAAATCTATATTAAAATGAATGAATTACAGTAGCATACTGATTAATTTTATATTTTTACAGTAATTTACTGTAAAACAGTACAGTTTGCAACTGTAAATCTTAATTACAGTAACTTACTGGCAACACTAAAAACCCTTTGTAATGTCTAACAGTGTACACCATAAAAATATCTATCTATAATACTTCGAATTTGAAAGTAAAACAAAGATAACTGGGGAACATTTGACAAGAAAATACTATTTGAATTTGTCTACTTTATTTGCGTTATTGAATAACAATTTCTGAGTGAAAACTGTTTCTACATGTTTTTATTTAGTATAGTGATTGACCAATTTAAGTTTTCAAATCTCTGATATACACTATATACAGTATGTAATATGATCTAATTCATTTGAATTATACCAACTGAAATTAGCATGCTTTACCAGTGTTTTTTTTTTTTAGTATTACTTACATAGTATTATAGTATATAATTTTGAATAAGCATTTATTTTTATATTTTAATTTTGAATTTTTGTCATTTTGTTATGTGCTTTTGTCATTTTTATTTTTTTTTATATTTCTATTTTGCTTCATTTTATTTTACTTGAGTTTAAGTTTTGGTCATTTTTGTACTTATTTCAGTTAGTTGCCAAAACATTTTATTTTTTTATCTAATATTTATATTCATTTTTTTAAAGCCTTATTTCAATTACAGAAACCCATTAGTTTTAGTTACCAATAGCAACACTGAATATTACTCAAAAGTTATTAAAAATATCTGAAAGTGCCAATGCATCCGTCAACCACATGGCAGATTTCTCAAATTGCTGATTTAAAGGTGATAGATGATGCCTAGATTATATATTGATCTTTCACTAACCCAGTAACTAGTAGAGCATGATGCTAGCAACACCAAAACCATGGGTTTGAATCTTAGGGAATGCACAAACTAAATGCACTGAAAGTTGCTTTGGAAGAAAACATCTGCCAAATGCCTAAACGTCATTTCTTATAACTAAAACTATGCTGCTTTGACAGAAATTATGGTTACCATGGTAATCTCTAGCAAGGAACTATCTGGTCAAACACGCTTGCACACTCACACAAACATACACAGCAGGGCTTCAGGATGAGCTCCTATTGCATCTGCATGATTTAGCATTGCGACAACATAAAAGCTCTGTCTCTGCTGATCACTTTTGACATAACAGCTAAGGAGCAATAGCAGGGTGAGGGAAATGAATGGGGGAGAAACCAGAAAAGCAAAAAGAAGGGTGAGGTAAGAAATATGCAGAAAGTAAGGAAAACAGAATCGAAGGCAGAGCATCAAAGAGTTGGTAAATAATTAGCGGGACTAACATGGCGTTACTGGTAGCTGTGGTGGAAACGTCAGCCGACGAGATAACTCCGCACTTGGCACATTTGAGCGTCATATTGTACAGTGGCACTGTCATCTGACTGCAAAGTCAAATCAACACACTGAAATACACATGTACGCTGACATTTAACCACACACACACTCTCTCTCTCTCTCTCTCTCTCTCTCTCTCTCTCTATCTCTCTCACACACACACACACACACACACACAAAGAAACACATACATCTATATCCACGCAGATACACACAACTAGCGGCCACAGAATCCCCTTCCAGCTCTCACTCAGGGCAGATCTCAGTCAAGGCTTTGGGAAGAGTGCTGGAATAATGGAAAAGATGCCGTCACGTTAGTTTCGTATCTAAATAGGCCTGATTGAACATGTGGGACAAACAGCTAGCAATAAAAAAAAAAAAAAACTCTATATGCAATGCATGTATGTATAGATTATCATCATTTATTTCCACTGACAGTCTATGTAAAATGCTACATGATAAGATTTTGATTCTGTCATATCAATGACATCAAAATCTTCTTTTGCATTAGTATGCCATATGGAATTTGCTTGATTTAGGCTGCGAGCGGTTTATCCGTCCCACTCTGCATCTGTCTTTGGGCCCTGGAGAGAGACATGGGAACTCGAAAAAAGCTGGCTGAAAAACATACACACAAACATTCATGCGTGTTGACAGCCGGAGATCGTGCATTCACAGACTCGAGCTAAATCACGGTCATTTTAGGAGACACATTAAAGTCATCCACAGCCATAACTGTCAATATTGAACTCTGCATATATATGTGTGTGACTTTTTTATTATTTTTATAAACTGCAGCACAAAATCTGAATTTTCAGTACAGCATACAACCATATTTGGGATTTTTAAAATAAGCTTCTACAGAGGATCTTAAATGCATTTTAATATTTGCTTGTGACATGTGAAAAATATGCAAAATATGCATTCCCTTTTCAGAAAATAATAAAAAAAATATAAGTGAAGCTGCATTGTTTAACATAGTCCAAAATGTTAGTCAAAATACAGTAAAAAGGATAACATGGTTAAAAATATTATTCCAATTTAAAGTTACTGTCTTCTACTTTCTAATATATTTTAAAATAAAATGTATGTCTGTGATGGCAAAACTGAATTATTAGCAGCAATTACCAGACTTCAGTGTCACATGATCCTTCAGAAATCATTCTAATATGCTTGGTGCACAAGAACCATTTCTTATTATCAAAGTTAAAATCAATGTGCTGCTTAATATTTTTGTAGAAAATGAATTTTATGACAAATAAAAACTATGAAAGAAAAAAAATACTGACTCCAAATTTTTGAACGGTAGTGAATGTAATGCTGTTGTACACAAAACAGCCACTTGCAAAAAAAACAATTAAAGCCATCAGCTTGGCATGGCTGCCCAAACAGATAGGAAGCTGATTCCGCTACTGGCAGACATGTAGATTAAACCCCACATAAGAAATTCAATTCCAAGCAAAATGCCAATGTGACCAATAAAACCCCCCTAGAGGCAGTGATATTAAAAAGCAATCAGCATTTTTTTGAATTACATGCTAGTCCTCGTGGAGGTGGAGGGACTTGATAAGACCGAGCTGATATGATCCTTTACCAAATATTGAAACAAACTTTCTCATTTATTGTACCCTCCATTATTGAAACGTTTCATCTTTTGATTTGTCTTGCCTCAGGTAATAAAGCAATGCATAAATTCTTGATGTGAGCCACAACAATTTGTCAAAATGCACTTTGATACTCTAAAACTGAAGAAAATGCCAGGATTTACAGGTGAACAGAGACTATCCAAAGTGCTACTCCTTAACTAAGTGTAATTAACAGCAGCGCTTATTAATTAGGCTAATGAAAAATACTGTGTTTAAGAACAAGGGCGAAGGAGGGAGGGAAAAGGAATAAAAAAATCCTCCCTCTAAATCTAATTCCCCCTTCCCATCTATCAGCACCAAACAACTGCATCCAGCCTTGAGTTAATCGGTTTCTGCAGAGAACGCAATGCGGCTGGAAAACATCTTGATAAGAGTTTTGGAATTGCAAAAATATTTCCCATTATTACTTAA
This sequence comes from Acrossocheilus fasciatus, assembly GCA_036784905.1. Taxonomy (NCBI): domain Eukaryota; kingdom Metazoa; phylum Chordata; class Actinopteri; order Cypriniformes; family Cyprinidae; genus Acrossocheilus; species Acrossocheilus fasciatus. The sequence goes on from CM071953.1 coordinate 26,673,804, forward strand.
GCACAAACAGAACTTTTGATTTCAAAAAAAAAAGAAAAAAAAAAGATATCCAATCCGATCCAAAATGTCCAGACAATGAAATCCACATACAAGCATTCTTTCGCACACTCCAAAACACACCCACACACCCACAAACAAATGTATGGATCCACACAAGAATCAGAAAACTGAATCTAAAGCTATTCTAAATCTAAATGTATAATCTAAAGCACATTTAATCTAACCAGCATGCTTCCATCAGAATTATTCAGAAATATTCAGAAAATTGACAGTCCTAAAAGCCCATTATGATGGCATCAGGCAAATTTAAGCACTAATTTAAAACTGTGTATTGTGGGAGAGGCTAAATTAGAGGGTGGACGGACCTGCATCTCAGCCAATCAGTGTCGGGTGGGCGGGGCAGAGAGGAGAGCCCTGAGTGTGAGCGAGGGGATGCTGTGGTAACTCTGATACAATGTTTCAAAGAGCACAAAAACAAACACAGTCGATCAGAGAGATCATAGCAGAGGCAAACACAACATAGTTGAAATGAAATATTCATAATAATAATCTAAAAACACAAAGGAAAGATAAGGACAAGGGAAAGAAAACAGTCGGATGCAAAAACGATGCCAGTAAGGGCACGCGTCAGCCTGCAGGCAGTGGAGCACAGCCCAGAAAAGGAAACACAGACAGTCAATCATGAGTCATAACATGAGTAATATTCGTCTTCTCGGTAATAAATCTCAGGCCATGTTTCCGCTCTGAAGCCTGATTGGTAGAAGGCATGTGAATCTTGGAAGATTAACAATTCCAGTGTGTAATTGATGGTCCATGGCACGGAGATGGACAGCGTACGATTGTGAAACCCTTATAATGAGGTCTATAATAACAATTCTCGCTTCATACTTCAGCTTCAATGACATTTAACTCACACGACTGAAAACTTGTCAAAATCAATGGATATAAAATGAGAAATTCGCTCAGCCTGAGTGCTATCGATCAGACGCATGAAGCTGACGTGTTATGTCAAATTTCCTTTGCTGGCTCCTTTGCGACTGCCCCTCAAATAAACATTTCACACACAGAAACATGGCACACATGATTTAAACAGCTTTGTATCAAGATGCACAGCAACACCTAAAAATCAAGAGAAGCTGGAGAAATGATTAAGCGACACATGGCAAATCACCAACGGAAATGCAAAAGAAATGCAATGAGTGAGCAGAAATGTCATCTTGCTTTTGACGGGACCAATAACCAGCCCTTTGCGATCTCTTCCCCTCTCTTCTGATGAAAAAACGTAGGCTTGTTCTACTTTTAAGCACAAACCTTGCTAATTTCGATTGCCAATTTAGCTGTAAAATGCAAGGTATAGAAGAACTCAAGGAATAGTTTCAATCATATGTGATGTTTCCTGTTTTAAAGATGTTAAGGTCATTTTAAGATGATTATTTTAAGAAAGTAATTTTTTGTAGTGCTTCTAATTCATTCATGATAATACGTGTCCTTCTGGAGAGGGGAGAGATGTTATGAAAGGTCTGGCCAATGAATCTCTTTCTCAGATCTGGTTAGAGGTCAGCCAATGAGATGAATGAGTGCTGTGAGGCATACCCGGCCCTCTCCTTGAGTTTCATATCAGTTATGCCATCTTTAGACACCAGTTTGTTAAAAACCAGAATCCCGATAACCATGTTAACCTGGTGAAGAGAGAGGAGAAAGGTGAACACATGTACATATTAAGATCCAGCCCAGTCTCACAATAGAAACATGGTCCTATGGTCTCCAACGTGATGTATATTCCTATAAAGGCTCATTTAACTTGTGGTTTTGTTCTATTGTAATATGTTGTAACAGTACCGTCAATAAAAGTATCTGAATATGTTGTTATTCAAGCTACTTCTGCACTAGGATTGTGATAATACCAATATTTCCAAACGTTATGATTTTGAATACCAATTTGAGACACTACAGCAAATACTAATACTAAATATAAACCAATAATAATATATCGTTTTAAAAATGTACAGAATCTTCTGAACAATTAAAAAACTAGCTACTGAGAGATGTTTTGGTTGAACAGAGAAAAATTGCAGTGGAATGGCATTTCTTATGAGACTGTATAGAAAATTCACCATTATATTGTCTGACAAAATGAAACCTGTTACTGAATAAAATAGATATCGCTGTAATCCATGTTAATATAGTCTAAGCCCAGATCTCGTTTAATTAATCTGCAGTGGTGTAATGACTATTATGTCCACATTTGGCACGCTTAGCACACGCTGTGTTTAAACAGATCTACTGAAACACGTGTTTGCTGGATATTATGTTGTGGAGTTATGAGGGTGAAATCTGGAACTGTCTGCATTCTCATTCACAAGAGCTTGTGGTGGTTTATTTATTGTAAAATTCTATGTTTGGGTGCAGTGATGCTAGCAACATTAAACATTGAGTCTGGAAATGAGGGACAGAAGATTTCTGTGAATAAATCAAACAGAGAGAGAAATTGTACCAAGACGACAGCAGCAGCTGGTCCCACAAATGCGTACAACAATCCGCCTTCCAGAGACAGCCAGCAACTAACACAAAACACAAAGAAAGAGGGAGTGAGAGCAAGAGAGACAAAAGAAAGAAAAAGGATAAAGAGACCAGAGGGAAAGAAAAATCAGTGATGGGGTTGTCAGATAATGTCGCTGTCATTAATTATTTTTAACATTTTGAAGTGTCCACTTGAAGAATATAATGCAGGGACCGACCGGCCATTGAAAGCACAAGGAATTACCGTATATAGGCAAAAATAGATGATTGATCAATTTCATCATGATCATACTTACTAGTTAACAGTGCCATATCCCTTTGCCTTTGTAAATCCAACAGAAATTGCTACAACAAGAGCAGGTAAACCTATAAAAAGGGAACAGAAATAATTGGAAAGTAGTTGAGTGCTTGAATACTTTGATTAAATTCAGTTAAACTTCATCTAAGATTTTAGACTACAGCACATAGTACCACACAACGCTGCTAAAAGTGAAATTTGACATCAACTACCCAGTTGGGTAATTTTTCAGAAGAAAGAGATTATAAATGAAGATACAAGCCTAGAAGATACTAGACAAGCCTCACCCCAACCAAGGCAGAGGAAACGTTTGCGTATGATGCGGTTTCTAAGACGGCCAGTCACGGCCATGTAAGACTGCCATGCCTCCGTGAGAACCCAACAGAAAGAGGACAGGAAGAAGAAGTGCAGAAATGCAGCCACAAGAGTACAAACAACCTAAGAGCAAGAAAATAGTAAGAGAGAAAGAAAGAGAGTCCATCCATCAAAGGTAAGGACAGAATGTAAAAAGAAGATAAGAGGAAGATTAAGAATATTTTGTTGTAGATCAAGGGTTTTATCAATTTATTTGTGTTTGTTTAGTCATACCTTGTTCCGTGTCTGAGTTTGTCCAATAAGTATGAGTGCATTGGAGGAGATGATGGACAGACAAAAGTTGATGAGGATGACAGAGCGTTCTGAGCGGATGTACCTGAAGAAAAACACACGGAAACACTGAGCCAATACATCTGAATGACGTCTATTGCTCGCTATCATTCAGCCACCATGCTTTCAATAGATGGACACATAAATGGAACCTGAACTGATGTATAATTTCTAGTGACGACCAAGATGTGACACTGACCAAGTGAAAGCATCTGTACAGATCATTGAAGCACAAGATGCAAAGGAGGAAATAGCATGGTGAAATAAAAAAAAAAGAAAAGAAAAAGAAAAAAGAAAATTTTGCAAACTTTCAATTATTTCAAATATATTTTGTATGACAAAAAAAAGGGATTTATCAATGCAAATGCAAGTATAAGCAAAGATCCCTATGTACTGTATATACAGATTCAAGTTTGCATTAATTGATCAAAAATAGTAAAAACAGGAATACTGGGTAACATTGCAATTTAAAATAACTGCTCTCCATTAAAAAAAAATATATATAAAATGTAATTTATTACTGTGCTGCAAAGCTTAATTTTCAGCAGCCATTACTACAGGCTTCAGAGTCACATACTCCTTCAGAAATCATTCTGATATGCTTATTTGGTGCACACAAATATATTATTTATCATTATGTCACAATGTTGAAAACAGTTGTGCTGCTTAATAATTTTGTGGAAAATGTGATCCATTTCTGTCACGATTCTTCTATGAACAAAGTTAAAAACAACAGCATTTATTTGAAACTGATTTTTTTTTACTGTCATTTTTTGATCAATCAATACATTCCAGCTAAATGAAAGTTCTAAATAAAAAATTTATTTTAAAAAATATTTTAAAAATTACAAAATGTGCACTGACCATGGACAAGGCTGTTAGTAGCTGACACTAGACAGAATGACCACTTTTGTGAATGAGCCAATTGAGAACAATTATCGGCATTAAATGGTCTAGCTGATCAGCCTTTCACTAATAACCACTCTGAATAGTAAATAACAACCTGACTTGTTTAGAATTACATCACGTCAAACAATTGATTTGAATCTCAAACTCCAAAGCATCCCAAAGCGTTTCACACAAATACATGCTGCTGTCCATGGTGCTGAAACCCCTATTGCTTCCCATCAAGTAAGTTCCTTTTACTGGTGAACAGCCAGATTGCGTTTCATCAGAGGAAGATCTTGCTTACCTCCAAACAGACACATAGATGATGATGAGAAGGAGCAGGGTGAGGGACGAGACCCCGCAGCCCACGATCAGAGTCACAGATGGAAGCTGGGTCTTATCCATGTTCTGTCAACACAAGAAATAGACTCAGTTAGTGCTCACAGATGCTAACGGTGCATCAGGATAGCCGTCTGCTGTCCATGCGATTCTGTGTAGAAGAGAGCTGGGGAGAGTGGGCTGCTGTCCGTGTGGCTCCGGCTAAGGAACAAGGTGAGATGAAGGTCACTCGGTAAAGAGCTGATACTGAGGACTGAGATATCCAGAGGGCACAGCAAAGACCTATAGTATAACAACCTATGACTGCTTCTAATGATATATAGACCACCGGAAAAGCTAAATGCTTGATGCAGTGAATCACTCATACAGTGATTGTGAACCAAAAGCCTCAGATATAACACATTTGCAGGCTTGCGCAACCATTGTCTTGGTTGCCATGGTGATGTGGTGGAGAAACAGCGGCCACTGCAGTGGTGTACGCAGCATTAACTGTACCATAGGTGTGAGTAGTGCATGCCTGTGTGTGTTTGTGAATATCTGCATTACTTGCCTAAGACTTACGCCACTATAATACACATCTAGAAACATGATCTGTTAAACATTGTAAATATGGTACAGCAGAGTTAAGGATGTCCATGGGTGTTACATATTCACAGAGGTGTGCACTTCTCACCTCAAGTCGAAAACACACAGACTTACACTTACACACAAAGATAATTGGTTGAGTTTATAGCCTGTCTTGTCTCCAGGTTTAATGTGCGCACAGGGCCAAGTTAATTAAATCCCTCTGATTAATCTGCACTGCAGTGAGGTCCCCACTGACAATCAAGAAAGAAATGCATCCTCTGAGACTAAGTTTGTCTTCTCCTGGCCAATCAAACACTTGACTAAGCCTAAGCTGTGGAAGACAGGTTAGTACTCGGAACAACCACTATCGAACCAAGGGAATTATTTAGTCCATCAGCACAGACAGTGGGCCTTAGCAAGTTGGGAACGAAAACTATCAAGTATCAAGTATCAAGTCCTGTCAATTCTGAAACGTTTGATTGCGAGACAGTAGGCAAAAGGAGGCTTAGAAAGTCACGATGAAGTCAGTTCTGGAAAGTTGGTGCACTTCATTTGCATGAAATTTGTTCAGTTTAATAATAATTTAAGCCTATATACTGCCATTGGTATTAGGACAATAAGAGGTAAGAGGAAATTCGGCAGCATTTAAAACAAAATGGATCAATATGCAAAATAATATATATATATATATATAATCAATTAATCAATCATAGCATTAGCTCTGGCAGGTCACGTCAGTCAAGCTCGCGTCAGCTGATCCACGTCTACCTATAGGAATTTGATGCCTATCTCAGCATTCATACATAAGGTCCTTAAGTATAATCAGCAGCTTTCACGTTGCTCAATAGCTAATTACCCCCTCCATCCCCAGCTCCTTCTCTCGTCCAGTCATGATTCGGCCTTCTGATTCTCCTTTAAATCAGATTAATTTCAAAAATGTTATTGCATATTAATGATATCTGCAATACATTTATGTTGTTTCTGTTCTGTTTACCCTAGTGGGGTTATCGGGGCTCTCTTGCCCAGAACAGAATCATACGGCCAATCTAAACTATATATTAACTGCCAATCATCTTTGACGATAGTGGTCCTGACTAGTAGTGGCTCCTGACTGTAAATTTAAGTGGGGCAGATTATTTTGTAAACTTTATATTCTAATCTCTGAATATAACATTTTGGATGTCCTTGGGTTGTCCTGTGGGTGGCGCGCTAATGTTGATTGACAGGCTCTAAGTAATGTTACATTGCATACAATGCTGTATAATAATTGCCTAAAATATAGTATTTATCACCTCCAAATGTTGATTTAGAATGTTACAAGTTGTGGAGCAATTCGGGTGAGGAAAAAAGATCATATGTCTATTCTCAGAATGAACAAAACAAACACAACAGAACCATATAAAGGCTATTCATGTGAGCATTTAAACTAAAGGATTTAACGTATAGCCTGCTTTGTTAATTTGATCCACTACTCCACGTAGAAAAAAAAACAAAACAGACATGCTAACTAGTTACTGACCTGATGCAGACACAGAGCTGAAGCGGACTGATATCATCTTGGTGGAGCGAGGTTCACGTAAGGTAACGTTAACGTGAAAATAAGTGGGGCAGTCTCAAATCTGCCCCAGTAGCTCTCAATTAGAGCGCGCTGCAGTTCCCCTTTTTACCACAGATTTATGACCATGGACCACAAAACCAGTCTTAAGTCACTGGGGTATATTTGTAGCAATAGCCAAAAATACATTGTTTGGGTCAAAATTATCCATTTTTATTTTATGCCAAAAATTATTAGGATATTAAGTAAAGATCATGTTCCATGAAGATATTTTGTAAATTTCTTACCGTAAATACATCAAAACTTAATTTTTGATTAGTAATATGCATTAAGAACTTCTTTTAGACAGAGTTAAAGGTGATTTTCTCAATATTTAGATTTTTTTGCACCCTCAGATTCCAGATTTTCAAATAGTTGTATCTCGGCCTAATCTTATCCTATCCTAACAAACCATACATCAATGGAAAGCTTATTTATACATCTCAATTTAAAAAAATTGACACTTAAGACTGGTTTTGTGGTCCAGGGTCACATTTACGTTGCAAAATTGTGGGGCGCTGTTGAGCTCAGGAGGTCTCAGGCACCGTCTGCCCCACTTAGTATCATGTACACATGCCTGCTAAAGCCATGTGTGGGATTTTAATATATACTGCTTACTTTACAACTTAAAATAGTATAGAAAATCCGAAAAATATTTGTTGCAGAATGCTGAACACATTTACAATTTATTATTGATTCAGGTTATATATGTTTTGTATGAATATTTTGCCCATATAGACGAGCCGCACCTGGTCCTGACAGAAATGAGTAAATAAACATAACTAAACCACAGTGTACTCGGAAATGCATGGTTATTTAAAAAGCTATAAGCTAAACAATATATTCAATAAGTACTAAGGACATTGATCTATTATTATTTTAAAACTTGCCAAACAGTATGCAAATCAAGTAGGACTACACAAACATAAATAATAGACTTGCAAAGGCAATCCTGAATCTTTTACAAGTGACAAGCAAAAAGATGATGGCCTACCTCTGAAGAATGTACTAACATGAAACATCTCAACACAGTGTGCGGTTTCCTTCTCTCGCCATCTTCACTGACCCATATTTGGGAATGATGTATTCAGAGCTTCATCCAAGTACAACTGCAGCGTAACTGTGCATTTCTACAAGCTTTAGCTCATAAATATTCAGTCTGGGCAAAACCACAGCAATTTTCTCATATCAAACTGCTTATAAAGCGTAAGACAATCTGACCCATGTAAACCAGAGCCTGGTTCAAAGCTGGAAACATCTGTAGAAAAACTGGAGTGCGATTAAAATAGCTGCAGTGTACTATCTCCCTTTATTTCTTTTTTCTCTTTCCATGTGCACTGCAGCTGACTGTATATTCAGACTCAGAATGTGGGAGGGAAAGAGAGGAAGGGAAGTGTTTCTCTGACTCTTTATCATTCTGAAGCTGTAGGACGCTAGTTGCCAGCGGAGGGGCCGTTGGATGGGCCATTTTGAGGTGGCAAGTGGAGCTGCAGGAATAATTAGCGGCATAGCAGTGGGGGTCTGGAGCGAGAAGGCTAGAGAAAGAGAGAGACAGACAGGGAGGGGAGCCAAGGGGAGGAGCGGTCCTCCCTTCTGCTGGCACACGGCTACACAAATGAAATCCCCACAATATGCTTCCCATGAGGCATTGAACGTGCTAACTGCGACACTCCCTTATTCCGCGTCCATCTGACCAGGTACAGCGGGACAGGCAGCCATCATAAGGCGAGCAATTAGCATACAGCTATAGCTCTCTGGTTCACCATGAGGAGAAATGCAGATCATGCAGTCTTTACACACACATCCATGAAAGCAAATAGCAGTACATATGCACAAAGGAGGCCTCTGAAACACAGATACAAATGTGCAAAATTTAAACTGGCTATCCTAATAACAGTGCTTGAATGTACTGTAACATCAGCCTTGATCAGCATGAAATAAATATAACCCTATTTACTTTAATGCACTTTCCTGGTATTATTGTGAACAACCAATCAGTGCACATTTGTCCCAAATAAAAATAGTTTGTCTTTTTAATCTTTAATCAAAATGTATCTCCTCTGAAATGACTTTGTGGATATTTTGGTGGAATTTAAGCAAATTATGGCTCCTAAAGCCCACATTTCCAATCCAGCTGATTCAAAGAGTGAAGTAGCAGCACCCTACATTTTTTCCTTGGATATCCTGTTTAACTTAGAATTTCACATTAACAATAACATATGGAAAACTATGGAAGTTGATGGGCTCCATCAACTGTTTGGTTACCCAAATCCTTCAAAACATCTTCTTTTGTATTCAGCAGAAGAAAGAAATTCATGGTTTGGAACAACTTGATGGTGAGTCAGTTTTTGGGTGAACTATACCATCAAGCAAGTAAAGTTTGTCGCAAAAGGCAATTCACACTTGTAGATTTTGTTGAACAGAAATTCCATATTTCCATTTTCCAATCCAACTGATTCCTAAAGTGAAGTAGGATATATATATCTTTTTTGCATTGCATTGCAACAAACCACATTAAGCCAGTAAAATGTGCTACAAAAAGCAATTCATGTTTGTTGTACACTTTTTGTACCCCATATTTGCAGCTTTGTGCACAGTATGTAATGCTGTGATCCTAACTCGATGTCACTTTTTCACTTGGTTTCCCAAATCAAAACAGTGTCACAACAGTGACTTCTGTTCCTGAAGCAGCCAATCTGAAACATCTTGGCAGAGCAAATGAGAGAAGACGTGGCCATTGTTTTGGCCAGTAGGGTGTCAAGCTTCCTCTTCCTCTTTTTTTTTTTGGGGGGGGGGGGGGGGGGGGGGGTGCTCTCTGGCTCATATCTGGGCCAAGCTGCACAAAGAGAGTGTTATAGCGTGTTCTATAGCTTTAAGAACTTCCACTGCCCATGCTGTTTCCACGGCAACTGGTGAATAAACTGCTTCAGAGGCAGTTTCCAGTCTAATAATAACTAATCACACTGAATGAAAATTCCACACAAAGACACAGCCCTTTCTTGCATTAAACCAAACCAAATCTCATCATTTTAAATAAAGATGCTATTTTAAAGGAAGACATATAGATTTACACAAAGACAACCCTCTAAAGCCCAAAATGCACGGATGGTGTGTCATCAAGATATATGTTTTACACTCATGGAAAGGCCAACAAATCCCCTATGCACATCTGAATGCACCAGGAAAAAATGTATGTGACGTGTCAACACAGCAAAATCCAACAGAATAAAAATATATATGGGAATTTGTATGTTGGTGTGTTTTAAACAATCTGCATTTCTTTACAAATAATAGATATTGTAATGTTGGCAGTTAAGACAGCTATTTTGATCTATTATATTATTAATCACATGCATTTTCTCTGTACAAACATTTAATGTATGCAAATCCAAAATGAAAGCCAGCATGTTTCATGCACTGCGTTCTAGCATTAAACACAGCTAGCAAAACGTTCCTTTTTGTCACATATATTTGTGTCTATATACTCAGAACACACGAAAAAATGAAACATGTCTTAAATTGTTTGCATTAAACCTGCTGTATGGCTCTGGCATGCCGTGGAGAGGAGGAGAGGGGGGAGTGAGAGAGAGGGATCTGTTGATACACAATGACAATGACGCCTATGACCAAAAAAAGCGGTACATTAAATCACACAATGTCACACAAACGCGTCTTTTGACGTTCTTCGGCGTTAAAGGAAACAATAGAAATGGCTCGACTTACCACATCGGGATTGAGGCGTGCTAAAATGGCGAAGGTGGAGAGTCTGTCACACAAGCATTTGGTTGTGCTGGAGTCGACGGGCACGGCTCTACAGCCTCGCGCAGACCAGGAGCCCAGCAACGACGAGCTGCGGAGCGGAGACACACAAGAGCGCGGAATGAGATCAAATCCCTGCGCGATAAAACAGCTACTTCTCTAATCCAGCGCACACTGAGCCCGCCGTATGAGAGCCGGAGCGCGAGAAAAGACAGTGAAAAGACAGATGAATGGACGATGTGATGCAGCGCACACCTCTGCTTTCTGCATGGCCAGGTTAGCTGATGTAAAAACAGTTACAAAAAATGCAAAAAATAATCAGGTCCTGAAATAAAATGAAGTAAAACGTATTGTTTAAGTTAAAAATTGTTTATAACAAATGTATTTTATTTGAATATTTTATTTATTAAATTATTATTATTATTATTATTATTATTATTATTATTATTATTATTATTATTAAATATGCAGCCACACAAAAAGAGTGCATGTCTGCAATTTCTAACCCCGGGTAAATATAATTCTGGGTTATCGCTCCTGTTGCACACTGGCCACATTTGATCCTGGGTTAGTCGCTAATTAATCTTAGTAGCTAATTATTCCTCTAGCCATGCAGGTTTCGATTTTCACATGATAGGCTAAATTTGTAAATCCTTAATTTAAACCCAGCATATTTATGAAACTAAAAACATTCAATGACAGGATGCGACTAGCACGCGGAAAAAAGATGTCGGCAAATAAATTCGGTGGTTGTTTTAAGTCTACTGAAGCCTAGAAAAGCACAAACAAAATGACAAAGTCTATTAACTGTTGATAATACATTATCATTACAGCCCAACGCTATTTTCAACGTTCAACGCTGGGAAAAAAAACGCGCCAAAGTTTCTTCGCACTGTAGAAAGAGCATGAATAATTAATGAGGGAAGCGCTGACTCAGTATATGATTGGTCTGTTGATGCACAACACGAATCTAGCACCGCGACCTTTTTCACATTTCGGGGTTTCTCAGCAGCGGAAGTGTTATAAATGCACATACATAAAAAAAATAAATAAATAAATAAATATATTAAAAAACTTGAGGATTTATGCTGATGACAGTTGAAACGCGTCATCACAGTCTGATGAAATGTGTCCATTTTGACACGTAATTCGGTGCTTTATTTTATAATAATAATAATAATAATAATAATGTTAATTTAATAATGTTGAATAAATTATTATTTTAATTATGATTGTTGTTGTTGCAGTTGTTGTTGCAATAGCAGTAGGCCTATTACTAGTTTCTTGCATTCCAAAACACACAATAGCACCAAATACACAGAATCACTTTGAAATGAAAGTTCCCAAAGGACAGTTTGGGGTAGCCTTTTCACACCGTGTTTAGCCTGCAGCAAGCCTTCCAAGTGGAGTAAAGAACAGTCTCTTTTACCTGTCAAAACTTTGTAAGTTTATAAAGTGTGGAGGAAAAGTGCAATGGAGCAGAGGACAGATATTGCACTGGGACATTGAGACCTGGAGCACAACATGAAGGGAAAAAAAAATAAAAATAAATAAATAAACACAACGACTTCCGAACAGGGCAAAGTGTCTTATGTTTTCTATTTACTATCTTGTGAATGTCAGATATGCATATGATGTCTCACGTGTTCAGATATAGAATAATGAACATAAACTAATCAATTACTGGTAATACTTTACAATAAGGTTTCATTTGTTAACATTAGTTAACAAAACTTCATTTATAATTTATTAATCTTAGTTCATGTTAATCTCAACATTTACTAATACACATTACTAAAATCAAATGTTGTGTAAATATTATTTAATGCACATGAGCTACAGCAACACAAACTAACAATGAACAGTTGTATTTTTATTAACTAACATTATAACAAAGGTTAATAAATACTGCATTGGTCATTGTTAGTTAATACTAGTTTACTAATTAACTAATTGGACCTTATTGTAAAGTCTTAACATTTACTCAGTGAAGAGTAAATGTTCTGAATTTCTGAATCAGTATTGGTTTGACTGTGATAGAAAACTGTGAATGATATCAAAATATCACAGAATATTATACTATATGGAGAGATTACACACACTAAGTCATACGCTAAAAATAAATGTCAAAAGCTGAATTTTCATAAGACCCAAAGGAACATTAATCCACATCTTTCTATTCTTTGCAAGAAATTTATTCTGTTTTATGCTTCCCATGAAACTTGCATGCACCAAAGCAGATGACAATAAAAGCATGAATATCATAAATACAAGTGAACCTTTAGGTTGCAGTTAGTGCCGCTGCCCAAAGCTACTCAATAATTAGTCCATTACGCCACCTACACAAATTTCAATCTCATAATCTTGACGAGGAATCCTCTTGACAGCATGATTCGGCTCTGTCTGATCTAACGCTCCAAAAAAATTGTAACAAAGACCTCATAATGACATCAATGAAAGTGATATGAAAGTCATATCAAAACATACCCACTCCATGCACAACTGATCCTAATAGCAAGCCATCAATCCTCTTCATGCAGCTGCAACGTGAAGTCAATATACTCACTCACACACACACACACACACACACACACAAACCCGGGGTTACCGGCAACATTCCAAACCCACTGTGCGGTAGAGCTCTGCAGTCTGGGATACCCATAATGCACTGGGGCTTGAAGAGCGCTGAGGGCCAAACAGTATAGTGCTGGAAGCGCAGTGTGTTGCAGCCCCAGGGGAGGGCTCAGTGTTAACATTAGCACATAAACCTGAAACTCAATATATTATCACCCACTGCACAGACACTGCGCGTGATACGATTAAGACTTTGTGTCGACCACACAAATATACAGACAGCGCAGCATGGCTATGTAATTGGATCATGGGCTTCCAGTCCAGCTGTAGTGTGCATGTTTGCAGAGAACATGCCAAGTGCAGAAAAGCAAGCTTGAAACACACACACACACACACACACACACACACACACACACACACACACACACACACACACACACACACACACACACACACACACACACACACACACACACACACACACACACATATATATATTGTCATTTTAATGGTAAAAGTCTGCAAAAATGAATATTTTAGTATTATTTATATGCTATTATACTTTTATCCACATCTTGAATTAGCTTTTATTTTTATACTTTCAGGTTTCATTTAGATTTTTTGTAATTTTGTTATGTGCTTTTGTTATTTTTATTAGTTTATGTCTTTTTTAATATTGCTATTACTTATTATAAATTAATATTACTTTATTTTTATTTCAATTTTAATTTTATTTAATGAAATATTGATTAAATATAATATGAAATATTGTCTTAGCAAGTTACTAAAAATATTTCATCTAATGTTTATATTATTTCAGTTCAGCTTTATTTCAGTTAACAAAAATATTTTAAGTTTTGGTTTTAATTAACAAAAATAACCCTGTTAATTGGGTAAAGGTAAGTGCCCTAACCATATGTTGAAAAACTGCAATAAATATAATAAAATACTGTTAAATGTAGTTTATGGAAGTGAAAAAAGAACAAGTAATCTATTAATTTTCAGTGCAAAATCTAAATTAACATTCCTAAAATTCCATGCATGATTTTTTTTTTTGTTTTTGTTTTTTGTAAATTTGTTTAATTCATAAAACCTAAAATGTTGCTACTGTATTTTTATAGTAAATTCTGGCAACCACAGCTGCTGATTTTTTTATTGTAAATTTCAAAGATTTTTTTTTTTTTTTTTTTTATGCCTCAAGGAAATCCATGAATGAGATGGATCATGTAAAAGATCATGTAAAAAAAAAGGGCTGGCTTGTAATGCTAGCGTGTGATTGAAGTGTGAGTCAACAGAAAGCCCACACTCTTTAAAGCTGTTAACTAAAAGACAGTCGGTGACAAGGACGCCTCCTCACATTCCAATTTCTCTCCCAAATATGAACTCATTAATCATAGCAGCTGTCCAAGATGGATTTTAATTTCGCACCGAACACACTCCCCTTCGCTCAATGCGGGCAGATTACATTTCACTGTCCTCTTCCTGTCTCTCAGCCTCTCTCTTTCGCTCCCTTTATCTCACTCCTTCCTCTCTGTCACCATTCTCCTTGTCTTTTCTTTTCTTCTCATTTATCTGCATTATTGTGTTTTATTCTTGTGTTATAAGTGGTGCTTGGTGTACTATTACTCTTCTAAGAAATCATATATATATATATATATATATATATATATATATATATACAGGGACGTGCACAGGGGGGTTGCTCAGGTTGCCCGGGCAACTGCCCATATACCCTTCTCGACTCACGTTGCCCTTCCGAGGTGGAAAAAAATAAATAAAAAAATCGTACAATGGATGCAGAATTTCACGTAAGCCTAGATAAAAAAAAAAAAAAAAAAACGCAAAGCCTCATTCACTTCCATATTCGGGAAAGTGAAAGTCAGTAGGGGAAGGGCAAACTCTGTTTACGTGGCTGCAGCGCTGCACGCGACCGGCACCTGAGCTGAGCCTGCATGAGCGGCACTAGGATATTGTCGCGGTTGTCGGGTGAGACGACTTAACGTTGTCGGAAAGGTATAACAAACGGGCGATCATCATCAAGTTTTATGAAATCAATTTTTTTTGTGTGTGTGTGTGTGGGGGGGGGGTTGGTAGGCGAGTGCCCTTTTTTTAGGTCAGAGCAACTGCCCCTCAAAATTCCTGTGCACGTCCCTGCATATATATATATATTTGTCCAAAAAGATTGTTCATAGTCTTATTTAAGGTATATACTACTTATAAGGACTAAAATAATATACACATTTTTAATGTTTTTGAGGCTGATAGTCTCTTTTAGCTACTGTATATACTAAGGACTAAAACAATATTCACATTTTTAATGTTTTTGAGGCTGCATTTATTTGATCAAAAATACAGTAAAACAATAAATTGTCAAATATTATTACAATTTAAAAGAACAGTTTTTATTTAAATAAAGTATAAAATGTAATTTATTCCTGTGATGCAAAGCAGATTTTTTATTTATTTATTTATTTTTTTTTAACAGCCATTACTCTAGGCTTCATTGTCACATGGTTCTTCAGAAATCATTGTAATATGCTGATTTGGTGTTCAATAAATCTACTTATTCTTTTAATTATGTTGAAAATGGTTGTGCTGCTTAATATTTTTAATTTTTTTTCCCCCTCCAGGATTCTTTGACAAATATAAAGTTCAAAAGAACAACATTATATTTTCAAAATAGATTTTTTTTAAAAACAATTTACTTTTGATCAATTTAATGCATCCTTGCTAAAAAAAAAAAAAAGCATGAATTTATCTTAAGAAAAATGACTCCAAACTTTTTAATTTTTCACCAGCAAGAAACCACACAGGACACTCCAGCAATGCGCTAAAAACCACATGAAGCACTTTAGCTCTGGCACAGCAATGCCCTGATTACCAATAACAACACCAATGAGTTTTGCACTTTTTCATATTTTTTTTTAACAGGATTTTTAAATTCTATTGTTCTCAGTCTGTTCTCCCTTGAGGCAATGGCAGAAAACTTTATATCTTTAACATATCTATATGTACCCATCTAAATGCAAATGTTCCACCCACACTGCATTAAGTGCTATGGGCATAAACTAGTCTTTTGCAGTTTTAAAAGAGAGCGCAAACAGATGGATGTGTAGGGGGTGAAAGTACAAGCATGACCAGGAGGCCCACGGTTCTTTGTTAAAGTACAACGTAATTCTGGTGCTCGTCCGTCTGATCGTCTGTTTGTCTCTTTCAATAGAATCTGGCTTCAGAGACGTAGTCTCAATTTGCTTGCTCTCTTTGCAGAGGAAAAAAAAAGAAAAAAGTTTCTGTTCATGTTTGCTAATGAAACCGAACTTATTCTCATGGTAATATAATGATTCTCCTATTTCAGCTCTTCGGTGTGTATTTTGAATGTGACAATAATAATTCAGATGTAAATTGCGCAGCTGAAGCACTTAGAGTGACGCTGTCAGGATTTACCTGTTATTTTTCTGGGCACTGGTAAAGACATACCAATCATGTCTGTGCTAAGCATTCTTTCATTTAGATGATTGAGATGATTATTGAGATGACAGGATGGATTTCCATTTGAATGGCAAGTGCCAATCCTTCAGTTCATACTTTATAGGGCATAAAACGTCCTGAGATCTGAATGCAGCTCATAGGAGGACTGTTTTTTATGATAAATAGAAACATATAAAGGAAACATTTGATTAATTCTACATCTGTGCAACTGCTATTTCTCTAACACACTCACAGAATACATACTAAATACATACTAAAAATTATGTATTTAGAATACTAAAATACAAAAACACTTTACAATAAGGTTCAATTTATATTAATGTTAATTTCTATGTATACTAATACACTTTTCACATGTAAAGTTCTAGAAATTATCGTACACCAGTGTTTAAAATTTGGGTTCAGTTAACATTTTTTTAGTTGTCATATGTTCATTTCCTAATTTATTTGTTAAAAAATACAGTATAAAACAATAATTGAGAAATACAGCACAATTTAAAAATAACTTTTTAATTTTTTAATATGTTTTAAAATATATTAATATATTTATAAATATATTTTAAAGATTCCAGTGATTGCAAACAATACAACATTTATAAATCAGCAGTAACCTAGACTAATAAAAAAAAAAATGCTGCAAAAAAAAAAAAAAAGTTCACAATAGGTTCATGATTATCAAATCGAGCCGTTTTGTAAAGTGCTACCAAGACAATAATACAAAAATGAAAGTTTTCATATTTTTGGACAATCTGCAGCCAAACTAGTTATAAATGAGCCAACAGTACTGGTGGCCCTCAAAAGCAGTTGGTCTATTGCATCTCAATTTGCAAGGCCAGCATCACAGCAATCAGTTTAAATATTTGTGATGCACATTTGGCTTTTACCAGTACTAGTTGTGTATCTTGAATATATAAACCAACATAAATATAAAAATAAAATGTCTACACACCACCAAAGTACCTCGTGTTAACATGCTAAAACACTTATACAACATTATCCTTGCAACATATTTCCGTTCTTCTACAGAGAGTGCATGTCTGCAGCCAGAACCTTCTTGTCTCTTTCCCTCTCTCTGCTCATTCTAACTGTTTTCTCTTGAAGCCTGCTTTGTGTGTCTCTTCTCTGCTTTAATTGGAAGTTTGTTTTCCATAATTGCTGCTGATGTGTATACAGTACAGAAGGAATGTGGCATGAAAAAATCATCCGGTGTCAAAGTAGAGTCAGTGCTGGGTCAAGTGAAGATCAAGGCAGCTATCTGCAGGATTCAACATCTCCTGTCACCGACATTGCATCAATATTTTAACATACTACAGCATGTTGTCTCTAACCCTTTATAAACACACACCTTCCTAAGCCTTGGAAAATACACCCTACTGGGTGACTGAAGATTTCCCGCAAAACTCAGCAGACAGCAAAAACAGATTTAAATCAATAAACGGCTTCTCACCTGTCATTCTCATCCCATGAAATGCAGGTTTGGTTTGTGGTACCCTGTGGAGACAGTAAGAGGGCGAGAGGCAGAGAAGGATGTCACCTTGTGATTTTGCCTTGCAAATATGTATTGGTGATTCTTCAAGTAGGGGCACTTTTGACTACCTGAAATCTTAAAATATTAAACTTCTTCAAAACATTTTTTATTTTTATTTATTGAAAGCAGTTCTTTTTCATGTCCTGGAATAAAGTTCTGATCATAGCCATCTGCTTTTAAGTGGACTTTTTCAAGTGGTTTTTGATTCTG
This sequence comes from Acrossocheilus fasciatus, assembly GCA_036784905.1. Classification (NCBI taxonomy): domain Eukaryota; kingdom Metazoa; phylum Chordata; class Actinopteri; order Cypriniformes; family Cyprinidae; genus Acrossocheilus; species Acrossocheilus fasciatus. The sequence continues at coordinate 26,692,215 of CM071953.1, forward strand.
TGTGTGATAGTAATGATAAGTGATTTATTTTTGCAAAAATGTTGAAATCTTGGATTTTCTAACAGTCTATACAAAGTTTATACAAATTGAAAAAAAAAAAAAAAATCCACTGACAATTAAAATTAAAAAATAAAATTGATTTACATATAAACACAACCTCAATTAAAAATAATTAATGGAATAATAATAAATTTAAAAATAATAATAATAAAAAAATGATAACAAACAAAACTGAAAATTATTAAAATATTTTGGGGGAAAATATTTTAATAATTTTCAGTTTTGTTTGTTAGCATTTTTTTTATTTGATATTTAATTGTAATTAAATATCAACCTACAGTTTGTAATAGAAAAATTCACATGCTTGAAGAATTCTAATACAAGAATACAATTTAAATTGAATTCATTTTAATGTGTCAGAGTGACAAAGCCATAGTTTGAATAATACTGGAACAAGACTGCACACATATTGCGTTTGATGCAACATATGGGTTTAAAGGGCAGGCTGACTTACATTGTAAAGGTGTGAGAACTCAATCTCTAGTGGAGTTGAGAGGGAGCTGGGAGTGGGTTTGATTGTCACAGAGATCATCCTGGAGTTCAGCACTGTGCTATTTCTGTGAAAATACAGAGAGAGATGAGACAAAACATGAGGAGGACTGCAAAAAACAAACAAACAAACAAACAAAACAGAAGGGGGAAGAAGAGAGGAGGTCATGACCTTCAAAGAAACTGCCATGTTCCCATGTGACAAATATATAGTATGAGACACTTCACTTTGTGCTGTGGTAAATGTGCATGTCATTTGCTCATAGAGTATATTCTTTTTTTGACACTTTTTGATATCTGATTCAAAATCGCCACATTCCAGGAAATAAGAGAAAGAAAAAGAAAAAAAATGAGAAAGACAGAAAACAACCTTTCTGTTGAACCCTAAAAACATTTAAAAAAAAAAAATAGGCATTTTTTCAAGTATTCAGAAAGGCTATAAAATTACTATGAGGCAAATAGTGTTTTTTTATGTCTTTGTTTTAATGTAACTCTTTCTGATATTGCACTGTCCTTTTAAAAGTCCCTTTAAAGGAACAGCTCACCCAAAAATGAAAATTTCATTCACTCACTGCCATGTCATTCCAAACCTTTATGACTTTCTTTCGTCTATGGGCATAAAATACATTTTGAGATTTTTTTTTTCTTCTATTCATTAGTCAGTGTTAACTGTTTGGTTAGGCATACACATATAGCTCTGAAAATGTTTGACAAGATAAATAAGACATAAAATCTGACTGTAATGGTATGAAAACTATCACTACATTAGCTCAAATAATGCTAAAACTTGAAAAAGTGTAGCAGCTTGGTCTTTCTTTAAAACCAAGAAAACAGCAACAGAGAGAGAATCCAATTGAAATGAACAAAGTCTCAACATAAAATGAAAGCAAAGTCTCACCTCTGTAGAGAGAGAATGCTGCCCAGGTTTCTGTACAGTACGATACCAGTCACAAATGCCGAGGCGTCATCTTCGTCTATAACACAAACACACATAACAGATATACAGTATCACCTCAGTTCCTGTTAAATAAAAAAGACGTAAAGCAAAGCGATGAGGAAAAGAAATGCTATAAGAGGTCATTGAGATACAGACTTGATTGGTGTGTAATCAAACCCTTTATTTAGAGCCCTGTAATGTAACTGGAGGTGAGATTGCAGGTTGCTCTCTCTCTTCCTGTTTCTTGATATTTTACCCTGCAGCTTCTCATCTATGAGTTGGGCAACATGACTAATCACTTAACATATGCTTGCACAGGCCTTCATTACACACACAAATACACAGTGTGTTCCAAGTTATCCTTTTTTAATGAACACACGCACACACACACACACACACACACACACACACACACACACACACACACACACACACACACACACACACACACACACACATGTTTCCATGTTTTATGGGGACATTTACTGAACCTCTGAAACCTCACACTAAACTTTCTGCTATTTTAGATTTTCAAAAAACTTAATTCTGTATGATTTATAAGCTTGTTTCCTCATGGAGACCAAAAAATGTCCCCACAAGATTAAAATTTACTGGTATTACTATCCTTGAAGGGACATTTGGTACACATAATGTAGGGAATCCCAGGTGTACACACACACACACACACACACACACACACACACACACACACACACACACACACACACACACACACACACACACACACACACACACACACACACACACACACATCCAGTTTTTATTCAAGAATGCATTAAATATATCAAAAGCGACAGTAAAGACAAACAAAAATATAGATATTTTAAATAAAAGCTGTTCTTTTGTACTTTATATTCATTAAAGAATCCTGGCGAAAAAAATGTATCATGGTTTACACAAAAATATTAAAACAATTCCTTTATTCAACAAGAGTGCATTAAATTGATTAAAAGTTACAGTAAAGAAATTTGTTTTTCATGGTTTCCACATAAATACTAAGCATTACAACTGTTTTCAACATCGATAAAAATAAGAAAATATAATTTGAGCAGCAAATCTGCATATTAGAATGATTTCTGAAGGATCATGTGACAATGGATGCTAGAGTAATGGCTGCTGAAAATTCAGCTTTGCCATCACAGGAATAAATTACATTTTAAAATATATTCAAATAGAAAACAGCAAATTGTAATAATATTTATCAAAATTGCTGTTTTACTGTATTTTTAATCAAACAAATGCAGCTCTGTTGAGCATACAAGAGACTTCTTTCAAAAACATTAAAAAAACTTACTGACCTAAACTTTTGAACAGTAATAGCATATATATATATATATATATATATATATATATATATATATATATATATATATATATATATATATATATATATATATATATATATATGTGTGTGTGTATATACATATGTATATATATATACACGTACAGTGAGGAAAATAAATAAATAAATATATATATATATATATATATATATATACAGTGCCCTCCAAAAGTATTGGAACAGTCAGGACAATTCCTTTATTTTTGCTGTAGACTGAAAACATTTGGGTTTGACATCAAAGGATGAATATGAGATGAGAGATTAATTCCATTATTTTCCAGGTATTTTCATCTGGATCTGATACACAACTTGCAAGATATCACCTTTTTCTTGAACCCACCCATTTTTCATGTTACCAAAAGTATTGGAACATGTGACTGACAGGTGTGTTTTGTTGTCCTGGTGTCCTATTGTTTTGATTATTCAAATAATAAATAGCACTGAATGTCTGCGCTCAGTTTCAGATCCATGCAGACTGCATTTATAGTTAGTTAGACATGTAACCAACATGAAAACCAGAGAGGTGTCTATGGGTGAAAAAAGAGCAGTTGTGAAGCTGAGAGAAAATGAAAAATCAATCAAACCATTGCACAAACACTGGCAATAGCAAGTACAACCATTTAGAATCTCCTGAGGAAGAAAGAAGCCACTGGTGTACTAAGTAACACACCTCAAACAGGTAGATCAAGGAAAACATCAGCAGTTGACGACAGAAACATTGTGACAGCTGTAAAGAAAGACCCTAAAACAACTGTAAATGAGATAAGCAACAACCTCCAGTGGGCAGGAGTGAAGGTATCGCAATCTACTGTTCGCAGAAGACTTCATGAACAAAAGTACAGAGGCTACACCAGAAGATGCAAACCACTCATTAGCGAGAAAAATAGGAGACGGGCCTCAAAAATTCTGGGACAAGGTTTTATGGACTGATTTTATGGACCAAAGTGATGGAAAGGCAAAAGTTTGGAGAAAGAAAGAATCTGCTCATCATCCCAAACATACAGGCTCATCTGAAACACAGTGTACACAGGTGTACATTATAGTACACATTAGGTAATGTAATGGCTTGGGCTTTCATCGCTTCTTCTGGGACAGGTTCAATAATCTTCGTTAATGATGTAACACATGACAGCAGCAGCAAAATTAACTCAGAAGTCTTCAGAAATATTGGCACCAAACTGATTGGGAGATCCTTCATCATGCAGCAAGATAATGACCCAAAACATAGTGCCAAAACAACAAAGGAGTTCATCAGGGCAAGAAGTGGAAGGTTTTAGACTGGCCAAGTCAATCTCCACACTTAAACCATGTAGAGTATGCATTTTTCCTGCTAAAGAAGAGACTGAAGGGAGTAACCTATGGGATCAGATTCCCGCCTAAAGTATTGCAGTCACGGATAAAAAAATAACAAGCGTGAAAACAAAATTAAAAAACGCACGTAAAAATATATTGCACAAGATTTATAAACGAAAGCAACATTTTCAGAATAGCAAACAATGGTCAAGGATAGAAAAATGATAAGCTTAAATCCAAAAATGAATAACACATTTTTAAAAATAATAAGCAGGAATCAAAACTTTAAACACATTTAAAATTATATTGCACAAAACTGAAATGTTAATGCAAAATTATCTGACTTGCGCACAAAATCATGTTTTCCTTGGTTATATTTCAGTTTTTTCTGCTCTCAGACATTTTCTGCTCATATTTTTATTTTTTGTTCGCTTTTGTTTCCACGTTCTGCGCTTGCTTTCCCAAATGTTGCGGTTAGAATTTTATGTAAATCAGGGCGGGTTTAAGACTCATCGTTGGTCCAATAGTCCTTGATTGACAGGTCCTCCTCAGCCAATCAGTTGAAGAGGGGCGGTGAGGTCACTCCAGTGCGCCTCATTAGCTGCCGATACGCGGCGTTCACTTGTACAGGTGAAAATGGATAACTGTCCGCTGGGAAACATTTTTCCATACAGGACACCGTTATATATGTGTCTGTCTGTCACTGCTGTACGTCTGCCTGGCGATCCGTTAACGTTAAATGAGCCATCGTAGCGACCCGTCATGGTTATATTCACCTGTATTTAATCGGCTATGGCCACATCACGAACGGGAGCAGCCACAATATACACTGGCCTCGCGAAGTCACCGTTATATGTGCCTGGCTCACTCATATCTGACTAATAATAACTCTTATGGTTGTACTGTTAGGAGAGGATAATATGAGTAAGAGTAATACATTCCAGTCACAGTTGTTTAGTTTGCTGTATATTGCTCGTAATTGTTAACTGTCTGTAGGCAATAATTTGCTTATTTATTTATTTTATTTTTTTTGTAAACAGCTTTGCAGCTTTTTCTTTCATGTACAGTATGTAATTGATAAGGTTGATGGTTTTGTAAGATTTATCACATTTTGTGTTTACAATGATAAGGAATATCACAGGAGGAAAAGTGTTTTCCCTGAATATAAGCTCCATTGAAAATCTTTATTGAACTGTAGTATAAAATCAATATAACAAGTAAATTTTGAATGAGTTATGTTGCAACTATTTTCTCATTTTGCTCTATTTTGATGAAGAGTCCAAAACAAAGCCACAGCTGAACAGTGTCCTACAAGCAACACACAGCAGCCTTTCATACTGAATGATTCACTTTATTTCTCACTGAATGAATCTGCCGTTTGAATGAATGATTTAATGTCTTACTCTAAAGATACTTGCCGCCACCTACTGGGTGTTTTACTTTCATATTTTTGCTGTATTCTAACTTTATATATTTAAAACGTTAATTTTATGCAATTATATACGTAGCTTGTTGCATAGTGTTTATTTAAATACACATAATATGCAAATAAATCATTGTGTACATATCAAATCGACCTGTTCTCTGTAACTGTCTCCTCTGTAACACTATCACTTTCATTGATCAGTAGTCAAATCTAGCCAAGTCAAAGCAAAAATATTATTCATTCATTCATAATTAATTGAGCAATTTACTCATTTAACGTTAACGGATCGCCAGGCAGACGTACAGCAGTGACAGACAGACACATATAATGGTGTATGGAAAATGTTTCCCAGCGGACAGTTATCCATTTTCACCTGTACAAGTGAACGCCGCGCATCTGCAGCTAATGAGGCGCACTGGAGTGACGTCACCGCCCCTCTTCGACTGATTGGCTGAGGAGGACCTGTCAATCAAGAACTAGTGGACCAATGATAAGGCTTAAACCCGCCCTGATTTACATAAAATTCTAACCGCAACATTTGGGAAAGCAAGCGCAGAAAGTGGAAACAAAAGCAAAGGGAAAAACAGCATATAAGCACATAAAAAATAAAAATATGAGCAGAAAAAAAAACAGAAATATAACCAAGGAAAACATGATTTTGTGCGCAAGTCAGATAATTTTGCATTAATATTTCAATTTTGTGCAATATGATTTCAAATATGTTTAAAGTTTTGATTCATGCTTATTATTTTTAAAAATTAGTTATTCATTTTTTGATTTATGCTTATTATTTTTCTATCCGTGACCATTGTTTGCTATTCTGAAAAATGTTGCTTTCGTTTTTAAATCTTGTGCAATATATTTTTACTTGCGTTTTAAAATTTAGTTTTCACGCTTGTTATTTTTTTTCATCCGTGACTGCAATACTTTGGGCGGGAATCTGATCCCATAGCAGTGGTCCAGCCTCTGTCACACTCACACTGCATCACTTTCAGCAGAACCACCTGAAACAATACACACACACACACACACACACACACATACATACACATGCACATAAAGTCCATCTGGTCTTCAAGCTACACTGCTCTAAATCATGCCAAAACATGTGGCAGACTGGCATGTGCTGTAAGGGAGAGAAAGAGTGAGAGTCCGTAGGGGGCTGCCAGGCTGTGGGCAGAGGCCACTGCTCCAGGGCTGCAGCTGAGGTCCCATGGGCAAGAACACAGACCGATGGAGGGGGACAGGGGACAGGGGGCTGGGGGTGTGACAGTTTCAAGCTCCCTCGGGGTAATCGGGTTTCTGCTTGCCCACCCTTCTTCCCCTCCTACTAATATGCCAAAGCCATGATAATGCGAACAGATGAGACCCGAGAGGGCATTTATGGACAACACAAGGTACTAGAGGAATGTACATTGTTAAAAAAAAAAAAAAAGTTTGTAACTTTAGAAATTAAGTTTTTCAAGTCCACACTAAATATTTTCCAGTTTACGGGACCTTTGAGTCACAAAGAAATGTGAATTACTTGAAATTACATAAAAACTCATGTTAGACCAACATAATTCCCCCAAATGCTGTTCTGACTAGTCTAAAACAGTTAAGATAACAATTAAAGAAACTAGATTTTGAATATATCGAGTTATATTGAAGTTTTAAGTTTTCTCAATAATTCTTTTTTACATTGAACTTTAAAAAAATGGTGTAGGATTTACTTAGAAACAATTTTGACTCAGAAATTGCTAGTAAAGTTTACAAATAATTACAAAGAAACAGTAAGTAACACACTGAATTAAATGTGAACTTTTGAGGTAGAAAGACAGAAATAATATTTTATAGTAAAACTTACTCCGGTAATGTTTTAATTCACAATTTTTTTTTTTTTTTTTTTTTTACAGTATAATATTTTAAGACCTCTTAAGAAATGTACTTAATTTACCTAAATGTATATATATATATATATATATATATATATATATATATATATATATATATATATATATATATATATATATATATATATATATATATATATATATATATATATATATATATATATATATATATATATATTTGACATTTTTACTTTTTATTTTAACCATGACTTAAAACAACAACCTAACACTATAACAGTTATGCATTTATATTAAGTTATTGAGAACATATTCACAAACGAATTGTTACATGTAACAATAAGATCTGTAACATGCATTTAGAAAATCAATCAGGTTTTAATAGAGTTTTAATTTCATGCCAACTTTAATAGTGGTGGTTTGTTGGTGAACGAATCATTTTGGCGAAATAATCATAAAGTGTTCTTTTCAAAAGCAGATCCTTTGTAAGAATGAAAGTGTTTTGTTCTCTTGCAATGTGTTTCATTTGATTTAGTCTATCAAATTCCTCTCTCACTAGCCTCATTCTAAAGCATCTTTAATATAACAGATCATCTCAGCATGTCCAAAGCTTGACGACCTGTCAATCCAGCACTGGTGGCATGGCAACAGATCTCCCAATGGGAAAGGGAATTAAACCTAATTGCGCCTGATTGGCTCCTGCCGACTCCTGATTAAGTAGCAACTCCTCTATTAGCATAGTCGCGGGGGAAGAAGCATCTTAAATGGCCTGTAACGTCGGACATGGCAAGGATTAAACAGCCTACAGCAATCTGCTCTCCAGCGAAGGAGATAAAATCCGTCAAACAAACTGAGATTTGTTACGAATACAATTTTCTACTGTTTTACCAGAGTAAACAGCAGAGAAGAGACATTAAATTATTCAGAGAGAAAAAAGGCAATGAGATGAGTAAAATCAAGTCATAAAAATGGAATTTATTGATTAAATTGTTACATTTTTTTAATTCGGGAAATTTGTTTTTTATGTCACAGATTTCATAGTGTCCTAGATGAGTGCACAATGCAGGCCAGATTCAAACCTGTGCTTCCCATATGAGCACCAAGGCTCAATGTGTCTGAAGCATGTGTAAATATCACTAAGCCACTAGTGCTTACAATCATATACGTATGTGTGCAGTTGTATGAGACTTTGTGTTTCTTACCTGGTTTTCCAGTGACCAGGATGTTTTTAGCCACTCTGACTTTGTCCTCTGAGTTGCGAGCCCAGTCCACCATCCCTCTCCACCCCTTCATGGGGAAAGTGATATCTGCATTTCCTGCGACAGGCCGCTTGTGAATACTCAACACTGGAGAGAGAATCCAGAGGGAACTGTAAGATCCATGGCAACACCAATATCCTGACTCACTGCACAGCGATCACATCTCAACTAGAGAAAGTGTCATGCTGTCAGACGACTCCCCCATACAAACTCTCTCAGCTCAAACGCTTTCATTCTCTTATGATCTCAGCCTTCTGCTGCCAGCCATATTCTCTGTACCACTTCACGACGACAGCATTTTAATCACTGAATGAATTCCCAAAACTTGCAAAAGACCCATTTTTATTTATGAAACTCGAAAAATAAATCTGTGCAAATCTTTTCTGAAGCCATTTGTACTTTTCACATCAATGTAATAGAACAATTTACATACCAATGGTCTTACTTATGATTTATACATAAATTTGCACTGCTTGTGTTTCAAGACTTTCAAACTAACTAAGTAACCAACTAATTAATCTCAGCTTCAGAACTTGTGTTTACAAGATACAGGGCCTAGATAATGTTAGACATCATGTTTTTCTTCTGCTAAATACAGTAACTAACTAAGTAGTTTCACTTTTTTGACAGACAGTACAGAGGAAAACTATTTTAAAAAAAAAATCTTTTAAACTTTCTATTCATTAGAAAATACTGAAAATGTTAACACAATATCCACAAAAATATTAAGCAGCTCAACTGTTTTCAACACTGATAATAACCAGAAATGCTTATTGAGTAACACATCAGCATTTTATGATGTTTTCTGGATGATCATGTGCTGAAAATTCAGCTTTGCCATCACAGAAATAAATTACATTTTAAAAAATATTAAATTAGAAAACAGTTCTTTTAAAGGTGCCATAGGTGATTGTCTTCAGAAACATTTTTTGTTATTCTGGTTGAAAGTCTATTCTACGGTGCCTGTGAGGTGACATGGTCAGTTCACTTAGTTTTTGAAACTAAAAAAAAAAAAAAGTTAAGTGACCTTGACAATTTAATTAACTTATTTTTTTAAATTATCATTTACTTAAAATTTTTAAGACAATTTTTAAGAAAATGTTTTTCCTCAATTTTTTTAAGTTAAGTCAACTTATCACTTTTTACAGTGTACTACTAAAAATAACTATGCACCCGTTTGTAAGGAAGCTTGTAAATTAACTAATTTCTCTGTCCAGTGCTGTCATGTCTTTTCGGCTCTGACTGCATAGGTTTATTTTATGAGGCTGTCGCGTGATGAACGAATGACTCAAACCCGAAGACTTGAGAGATGAACTAATCAATTCTCTTTCCAGCTCAGACTGCATAGGTTACGCTTACGGGGCTGTCACGTGATGAACGAACCACTCAAACCCGAAAACTTCAGATAAGAGAGGTGAGCTAATCATAGACAATGAATTAATCTTTTCTGTTTCTTATAGCATTATATTTTTGTATTGTTTGTAGTGTGATCAACATTTGCGTAAGTAGTAGACGTGTTAGGGAAGTAACACATAACATTTTAATTATATTTTGCTAAAATGAATGAAATGACTCGAAAAAAGATTCGTTCATTTTGCTGAACGAGACTCAAAGGTCCGATTCGGCAAAATTATCCGATTTTCCCATCACTAGTATTCTGCTCTTTGAGCGTATGTGCGTGCAGGGGTGGTGGCTTTGGACGGCGATTGCAGGGAGGGTGGGACGTTCACTTTCAGGCTAAAGTTAGCATTTTCCGAGATCTCCTATTGCACCTTTAAATTGTAATATTTCACAAAATTATTGTTTTAAACACTAGGCCATGGCCCTGACATCACATTTGTGACCCTGAACCACAAAACCAGTCATAAGTAGTGCGGGTATATTTGTAGCAATAGCCAACAACACATTGTATGGCTCAAAATGATCAATTTTACTTTTATGCCAAAAATAATTCAGATTTTTAATAAATAATTACGTAAAGATCATGTTCCAAGAAGATATTTTGTACATTTCCTACTGTAATTTTTGATTAGTAATATGCATTGCTAAAGACTTCATTTAGACAACTTTAAATGCGATTTTCTCAATATTTAGATTTTTAGCACCTTCAGATTCCAGATTTTCAAATAGTTGTATCTCAGCCAAATATTGTCCTATCCTAACAAACCATACATCAAGGGAAAGCTTATTTATTCAGATGATGTAAATCTCTTTTTTTTTTTTTTTTTTTTTTTTTTTTAAAATCTAGGTTGGAGCAGAGACAAGTAATTAAATTACTTGGTGAAAAAGAAAGGAACTGGTAGGCCAGATTTAATCAATGTATGTGTGTGCTAATTGTTACTAAGTCTGTTCATGTTCTTAAGTTCAAGTTCTTGTGCATTATCTTCCATCTATTGATGAATGGGTGGTGTTACATATACATCTGCGTCTCAAAGGTTTGTGTGGGACTGATAGGTCATTGCTGTAGGACAGGTGTTGTCACTAAGGGAGAATCTGAGCTCATGGGCAGCTCAGTGATTTAGAGGCAAACAGAACCTCTCACACCCCCTTTTAAACTCTGCCAGCTGTGGCCCACAACGTATGACCATGAAGGTTCATCTTCCCGCAGTTTTTGCAAACCTGGGTGCTGAGTAAAACATAGTCCGTTCTGTGTGCAGGAGAGATGTGCGTGGTTTAGAGTGTGATTCCAAAGCTATAGAAATGCCTAGAGCTATACATATTTGGAAATCAGTGAGGCAGCATATCAGAGACAGGGACAACTCAGGGACTGCTCATGATTTCCAAAGGGATATTGTGTATTACTGCTTTCTGATGAGTATGAAAATGTTCAAGGTATGAGAAAGTGTGTGTGAGTAATAGTATTAGTGGTAATTTCAAACAAATATATATATATATATAGGTGAATTTGTGGTGCTGTAACTAAAAGCACAAGCACAAAAAAGATGACAGTAAAAAAAAAAAAACTATGAGAAAGGGTCGTAGGTAATCACCCATGAAGATTTATATACATTACCACACCTTAAATGATTAAAAATGCCTTTTAAAAGACCTTTCCACAGTATTGGACATCATTCATCAGATGGTTAATTACATTTCAGTACAATATTCTCCAGTTCTTTTTTTTTTGGATGGCTTCAACTTCTAGGCTGCCTGTCCAAACATTCAACCACTTACGTACATGACCATCACCCTCTGAAATTATAGCAGAGGTGTGAACCTAGCTAAATGTCAGTGGAAACTGACCCAGATTGTCGGTGACCTCATAAGTATCCTGGAAGTCCTTCATGCGAAGACTGATGACGTCCACAAAGTCCTCCACTAGACGAAAAAGCTCCTTAACATTGGGCCCAAGCTGCCAGAAAGAAAATCATAGCTTCATGTTAAAAATTTTGTTAGTTATTCTTTCAATAGGCTATGTGATTCTGTAAGTGGATTTTAAATGCTATTGTAATAAATATTAGATTTTTCTAAAAATAACTGCTGGTGCTGCTCAAGCTTAATGATATCCTTGCTTCAGAATGTAAACTGAAGCTTGCGTTAAGACAAAAATTGTAAACTAACTAATGATCTAACTAAACAGCAGGAGACAAACAGCTGAAAGAAAGATGTGCAGCGAAGAGAAGAGAATTAGCCAATTAATCACCTTTAAAACCAGCTGAAACTTGCATAATTACTAAATGAAAGAGAGTGAGATGATGCCAACATTAAAAGAGGGAATGAGAGAATGATGAATGAGTGAGTGGAAGAATGAATGAGTGAATGAATAAACGCACAGACATGGAGAGAGAGAGAGAGAGAGAGAGAGAGAGGGAGTGAAGGCTGACTCACCAGCTGTGCTTCCTCCCACTTCTCCCTGTTTTCTTCCATCAGTAAGTTACTCACTGATTGCACAAAATTCTGTGAACAAAACCACATGACAGAGAAACATTCAGCGGCATTCTGGGTCAAAACTGTTTTTTTTATTTAGAACTAAGCAAATAATGCTTGACTAACCCTCATGTCTGCATTACTGGGGCTGTAGTAGGACCTCCTAAATATCTCTGTCATGTTTTTCAGTACGTCAATGATAGCCAGAAGGTCTCCGCTGTAGCTTGTTCCATCACTTGACGTCACCCTCAACTTGGTCATGACTTCAGAGACCCCATCTCCCACAAGCCCTCGTTGAGCCTTGGACAGGTGATCTCTAGTCTGGAGTAGGTAAAAAAAAAACAACCTTAGCTTTGCAGACACCATTTGGTTTTAACCTAGCTAGAGCTTAGTTTAGACATCACCTACCAGTGTTTGGATACTTCGGTAATCATTTGAGACGCATTTAATGTACGTTGGGTTCTCCCAGTATGCAATGCCTTCATCATCCAATGAACATCGCCGAAGAATTAGTCCTGCGTCAAAGAAATGGGTCGTCATTACCAGATTTTGAACAAAGATTGGTTAAAAACTGTATACTGCATGTTGTCTTGTTGGTTTTCTTCTTTAAACCAAGCTTGTGGACCTGTCCATGGTCCTGAAAATGTCTCAGTATAGCTTAGAGGCTGATGACTGTTTAGGAAGTTATTGCAGCGTGTTCCTGTTTGCATGAGTCATGTCTTACCTACAGCATTCGGAGGGCAGCGGACAGCTGCAGTGTCCCCTGCAGGAGTTTTCTTCCAAACTACGTTAGAAAAATTCTCCTCATCACAGATCTCATGCGGCTCTGCATAAAACCGAAGAAGTCAAAAGAAAAAAATGCAAAAACCTGACCAATGCCACAAAATGTGAACAAAGAAACGTAAAAAGTAAAGTACAGAATTACAACACAATTCTTGTTAAGTCTATAAATAGGGGTAGGTGATATGACCAAAGGAGTAACTGTATTTTACGATAATGATATATATATATATCATAATATATAGTTATTTTTTTTGCTGCAAATAAGGTTGTTACAATGCCAACATTTGAGATGCCATTATTTATTATTATTTTTTTTTTTTAATTATGTCAGTGCCATAGCAAAAACCAATACTAGCCTAACTAATACAAGTTAGGGTTGGGCGATGTCTATCAAACTGGCATCAGACGATGTCTCCTAAGCACCAGTGATGAACATCTAATCTTGTAAAATATGTGGTAAGTACTGCCTCTCAGTAGTATAGTGTCCATGTGACCGCGAATCTCGAAAGTGAAAGGCAAGGCAAGGCAAATTTATTTATATAGCACATTTCATACACAGTGGTAATTCAAAGTGCTTTACATAAAAGGATGTGAAACAGTCATAAAAAATAATAATAATCACAACAATAAAAACAAAATGATATAAAAATTGATTTAAAAAGAATTTAAAACAGTTAAGAATAGAGGATCATTATACATAGTACAAAGCTAAACAGATGCACAGCTAAACAGATGAGTTTTGAGTCTGGATTTAAATGTGGCTAATGTTTTAGCACATCTGATTTCTTCTGGATGCTGGTTCCAATTGAGGGCGGCATAACAGCTAAAAGCGGACGCCCCTTGTTTTGTGTGAACCCTTGGTATCCTAATGATCTGAGTGGTCTGTTAGGTTTATATTCAGTGAGCATATCTGCAATGTATTTAGGTCCTAGGCCATTGAGTGATTTATAAACAAGTAAAAGTACTTTAAAATCAATCCTAAATGTAACTGGGAGCCAGTGTAAGGACCTGAGGACTGGTGTGATATGCTCAGATTTTCTGTTTCTAGTCAGAATCCTGGCAGCAGCATTCTGTATGAGCTGCAGCTGTCTAATGGTCTTCTTCGGAAGGCCGGTGAGGAGACCATTACAATAATCCACCCTGCTAGTGATAAAGGCATGAACAAGTTTCTCCAAGTCTTGACTGGAAACAAAACATCTAATAGAGCTCACATTCAAAAGCGGTTTCAATGCCCTGCATATTAATAGCGGCTCCCTGATGCCTGCAATTTATATACTGTATAATTACACAACGATATAATTTCGAGATATTTTTTCCCTCCCAACTCGTATTTATTCCCTTTAGAGGTTCCGTAGTACATGTAATTTCTTTTCCAAACACGGAAAAGGGATGCAGTGGATTGCGGAAGAGGGGTGGGGCAAGGAAACACTATGCTGGCTCAACATTGTGACAATGGCATCGTCTATCGGCCCAACCCTAATACAATTAAAAGGTTCATGAAGCAGTTATATTAGGCTGCTGTCACTTTAAGACTTAATACACGGGGCTAATGTTCTAACTTAAGACAGATCTTTTGACATAACTTTGTTGTTGTATATTGCATATTCGAATGTTTGAGTGAAATAAATTTCCAAAAATAACTCATGCTGTGTGAAAGGCAGCACAATAAGTTGCAAAAGACGTCTCAATTAAATACATGCGCACTGTTCTGACAGACGGTTTTAATTAAACTGTCTCTCAGAAATAAAACCATCTGTCAGAACAGTGTGCAAGAACTGAATTGAGACCTCTTTCACATATTACTGTGCTATAGTGGTTTATCTCTTCAAAGTTTAAAGAGTCAAAATGTAAAAAGCATGAAAAGGATAAACATGTGCAACACTGCCGTGATAGAGATGGTAGTAAAAAATGTAGCCTAGAGTTTTGGCTACATACATGTGTTTGTCTCACCTGGACATCTCTTGTCATTGCAACGTCTAACTTCCTCTCTGTCCCCTGGGCATGGCTCCCCCCCAAAAAAGGGACCGTAACACACCCTCTGCCTTTGCTGGCTTCCTCCTCCACATGTTTTGGTACAACCAGCCCAAGAGCTCCAGAGCTGCCATTGGCCATCCACAGGACACTCTCGGAGGAAGCAGTCTCTTGTCTGACGCCACTCGCCCTGACACTCCAGACCCCCATACGAGGGCCCATTACACTCCCGAGTGCGCTGCATTGTTCCATTTGAACAGGACGAGGAACATGAACTCCAACTGGACCACTCATTCCACACACCATCCACTACAGAGCAAAAGACATAAAGTTATAAGAAGAAACTGAAGAATTTTCTAAATGTGAAGATAGAGGATACAAAGCAACATTAGGTTAACAAAAGAGAGGAACTTAAAGTGGAGCATGATAAGGGGACATTACTGAAAGATATATTGCAGGAGAAGAGAGGAGCTTTGGGTTGCCAAACTCTAGTCAAGTCCACAGTGATTTAAAGCCTCACTTAATCACCATCATTTGCTGTGAACTTCACAATGGTTCCTTTCAATCTCTTTCTCTACAGTGCCTCATGTTAAGCTTTAATTGTGCTGCTTGATGAAAGGCATTAAATCTGTATGAGACAGTCTGTATTTAAAGACCCAAAGATCACCTGGGCATACAGCAATGTTGCAGAATTTGGTCTGTTTCTCTGGACCATCGCAGGGGTTTCCTCCGAACTGCGGCTGCTTGCAGGAGCGAGTGCGGTCCCTGTACCCACGGCCGCACGTTGAAGAACACAAGCTCCATGGAGTCCACTCATCCCACGACCCGTGCACTGTAATCAGAGCGGCTAGGGTATGATTTATAGAGAGAAAAATGGACCTCGACAACACACAAACACACACGCACTAGGGTAAAACTAAAGAGGGGTTCACACTGACAACGATCTGAATTAATTTATTTTCAACAGGAGTTGCCAATTTCCTGATAGCATAAGCAACTGTTTGGGATGAGATAAAGTTGAGAAAAGTTTAATGAGAGGCCACATAATGGGAAGACTACCAATAAAAGTGAAGGCATTGGAGCACATTGAACAGTATGCATTGATCATTGTTCATCTTGTTCATGATATGATGTATTGCTGCAATTTTACGAACATTTTCCACTCCATTTTTTTAGCAGCAAGAAAACTGATTCCCTGTCCAAACAGAAGAACATCTTATTTTTACCAGCAATACATCATATTTGTGATCAGATGTTCAGAAACAGCCATTTACATAGCCCACAAATAATGTTATGTCAGGAACACCTACTAGGAAAGACTGTATGATACCCAAGACGGTTCACTCGTATTGCTATAAATTGGAAAAACTGCAACACGCAATATGGCGGCTCTAGTAATAGGAGTGACACCATCGAAATCAAAGAGTTGTTAGTCATTTTGCACTGCAGCTACTGTTAGACACTCCGCTTCCCACAGAATGCTGAGACTTGTGCTAATGACTGCGCATGTGCATTGGCATTAACCAACCAGAAATATACGCATTTAAATGTCAATTGAGTGCAAGAAACAACATTTACAAGATAGTTAATGTCAAAATATTTAAAATAAGTTTGGCAAGCAGTTTTTGAAATTTTTCCACATTCGATTAGATCTTGCATGCCAGGATGTGCATTGTGAATACCTGCCATGTGAACTGACTCTCGTTCCAAGAGGCTTTGCTACTAGCTACCAACAATACAGCAAAAACAGCTGTCAGTGTGAACATAGAATTACGGGTAGCATAAAACACAAACATACATGGAACTTTTAGTGTGCAAAATGTAAAATATTTGGCTGCAAGTTCTTAATGTTAAATGTTAGATGTTAAATGTTCTTAATGTTAGAGCTAATCATTCTTTTTTTTCTGCATAAAGATATTAGCACTTAATACAACATTGTGCTTGGCTAGACACATGTTTTTATCTAGGTAACACTTTTGTCGGGCCCCCTGAGACGCTGAAATGGTAGAATGAAAAGAGACAGAGCAAGACCCTCCTACATGCAGTGGGAACTATAGGGAGTTAGCTGACAATGCAACGCTTAAACCCATTAACATCTTACCACGGCTCTCCAGCATCCAGGGTAGAGGGGGGAGCAGCCGTACATGGAAGCCCAGGAAGAGTTAGCCTCAGGTGGGCAGCGGTTGGAGGGTGAGTGGGCAAAGCTAATGGACCTGAGTGGACGTGGGACGGGTGATGGGAAGTGGATAAGGAAGATGGTGGGGGTGAGGAGAGGCCTGAGGTGGGCTGTGCTTACCTGGACACACAACAGTGTTATTGCAGGGTCTCTGTTCACGCAGCGGCCCGCTGCACTGCGTGCTGTACGGCACCGAGACGCATAATCGTGTGCGGCTCTGCCAGCCCTCACCGCACGTGGTCGAACACACACTCCACGCAGACCACTCCCCACCCGACGGAGGATCCACTGAGAGGGACGGGGGGAAGTGGGGGTGGGGATGGGATGGGGTAGGGTAGGGAGCAGAGGAAAGGGTAGGAAAAGGGCCAAAACTAATTAGCATGCAGGATTAGCCACCTTATTTAACAGGGGAAGATCTTTTCGTCGATGACTCCATATCTTCAGCATTTACCAGTAATAGAAGTTCATGCTTTCAGTTTTGGGATATGTAAGTCAGCCATCTCTACAAGGATTTCACAAGGCTACCCAATAGATCAGACTTTACTATCTGAGCAACTGGGAAAGCCAAGCAATCATGTGTAATCCCGAAGGAATGGGAACATTAAATGTCCAATAGGAAGCACTTGGTTGTCTTGACAGTCCAATAGATAATATGGGCTGTCATGGCTGTCCAATAGAAAGAGTTAGGCTATCATTACCTTCAAGTGGAACGAAATGGAGAATCAAGAGTGCCCAATAAAATGATATTGAATGTCAAAATGAAAAGTGATAAGGAGGGAAGGATTTCACCTCATTCTGACAACATTAGGGGCTAGAAACGTTTTAGTTTTCATACTAAAACCCTGTATAAACATATTTAATAATATGTATATACATGAGCATTTTATTTAATCTCTGAATCCATCAGTACACAACTTGTTTGTGTACCATTTAGTTTGGCAATTTGCATAAAATAACATAAAAACTGATAAAATCATGCACATCATTTTTTGAATATACTTTCTGATTCATAGAACAACGGATTTTTTCTTTTTGATGTACAACTTAAATGTTAAGCCACAGCCTCCATTTATGGATTCACTGTGATTTCTGATCTGTAACAGATTGGAATGAAATAGAGGAAAATTGTATTTATTTTGAAGTGACAGGCTCATATCGGTGTAACTGTAAAAATGAAAGACAAATTCATGCAGTGCTCACAAAGAAAAGACAACATACTAGGGATTACATCATATTAGTCCAATATGTCTTTTATATTGAAGCATGCAAATCATACATCACCACCCCCAAGCAAGGTGTGTCTTGTTCTCGTTTGTTTCATAATAAGAGGTTACAACCCTTTCAAAATGCTTTTAACTTCCTTGTAAGCAATGGTGTCCATGATTCATGGATATCTCGATGTTCCTCCATGAACCATGCCATAATACACATGACAAAGACAAACAAAACATAAATCACACTGACAGGAGCATAAAAAAACAAGGCCATAGCCACATACGCATCCAGTCTACTCCCCTGTATGTGGACTAGTGAGCGAAACGGTTGCAAGTGTGTGTATGTGTGTATGTGACCCCAAGCTGCAGAGGAGGCTGATGCCACCTGTCTTCTTACCTGTTTGGGAAGACTGCTGTCCGTTGCGGGTCTTATCAGAGTCCTCTCGTTTACGGCTGTCCACCGAGCGCAGGGATTGGCTACGAGTGCCAAGTCGGCCTCTGCCTGCAGGATGGGGTGGGGTTAGCAACTACAGTCGAATTCTGATTGGGCAGTGCTGTGCGACCTGAACATCTAGACCAGCATCAGCCATGCTTGGGATTTTGTGTGAAGTCTAACGTTACATAGCTGAGAAGAAGTGAACCCGTGTTTGGTTTGATACTACTCTCCATGCGAAACGCGATACTCTGTGAGAGTTTGGACACTTCTAGGCTTGCATGACGTCGAAAAGTGTGCTTTGAACACCAAAAAAACGGCAGGAAGTGTGCAGAAAGAGGGCGAGATGGAGCGAGCAGTGGATGGCGGATGAAAAAATAAGCAGACCATGCGGAACGGAGACACAGACAATCGAGGTGAAGACATCTGCAGCCGATGGCCTTGACCATGGAGTGGGTTATTTACTCATGGCCTCCATCCAAACTGAGTGAAGATCTACTCACTACAGTCACATTCAAACTGACTTGACCTTACCAAGCATGGCCTCTTGCATTCCTTTGTATTTCACTGGACTTAAACCCTTGCCTTTAGAGGAATACTGCCTGTAGCCTATGGGTCCAATGAAAAGCACACAAAAACACTCATTCTATCATCAGTCCAGCATTTTATTATCGTTATTGCTCTATCATTGTGTCACACAGGAAGCAGAACATCTTTTTTTTCAGTGAAATGTGAAGGATGTAAAAAATGAGGTGTCAGATAGTGATAGAGAGAGAAAGCTAAAGAAGAAGTGGATGTGCGAACGGTCACGTGCAATGTGCATGAGCCTAGAACGCATATTACCGATGCACGGCTGAGAGTTGCAGGGACGACCTTCTTCTAGAACGCCCTCGCACAGGTACGCCTCCTCAGGTGGTGATTGACAGGTGCGTGTGCGCGTCTGGACTCCGCCTCCACATTCACTGCTGCACTCTGCCCAGTTGCCCCATCCACTCCAGCCACCTGTATTAAACCCACACATAGACACGAGCACAGTCCATGTGAGCGTAATTCCCAAGAAAAAGCCATTTATTAATACATTTTTGTGACACAAATTAAATTTCCATCCCTGCTAAGCAATAATGTTCTGATTTCGTAATCCATTATGATGGCACTAAGATGTAGAAATGGACCCATAAATACCAGTAGGATATGAGTCCCTGTGTTCTGCTCCCTCATGAATGTTTAATAGCAGACATTGCTGCCTGTCTGATCCCGGAGGCCCCGACAAATATGTATTAATCTGCATGAATAGAACATGAAGCTGGACCATGTCCAGCTGCAGACATTTTTAATTACTCACAAATCAATTGTACGGGGGAGGGTATGTAATTCTACACTCAGTGCTGCTCTACCCGGAAAATGAAAACTGAAATGAAAGTGAGAAAGAATCAGATACAGCCTATATTTAAAATGTCCATCAGAAGATTTTAGCATATATTACATGAGGATGGTCCATGCAGACAATATAAAGATCAGTTATTGGAGCCAATATTAGCTAAATATCAGAGATGATAAAAGAAAAAATCTCAACAAACCAGTCAAAATAGAAAAAAAAAGATTTTTTTTTTTAATGAAATGCTTAAAATCTAGTTAAAAGAAGATAATAAGAATTATAAAAGAAGAAATCTAACTCGACAAAACAGTTAAAAAAAGAAAATTAGCTAAAAAAAAAAAAAATGCTAAAAATCTAATTAAAAGAAGCACCAAGTTTTGGTTAATATATTTTTGAAAAATGTTTATGGCATTTCCAAAACTGCATGAAACCAACATCAATTACATCATTAAAAACTTTTTTTTTTTTTTTTTTAATTTTTAATTTAAATGTTTTGTATTAAATTTAATTACTCTATAAATGTCAAGTGGTGTATGTATCACATAAAACAAAAAACAAAACAAACAAACAAACAAAACCGTGTACTTTTGCGTCCATTCATTTTTTGTTTTTGTTTTTTTAACCCAGAAATGAAATACGGAAAATGCGGTTTCTTCTATAATGGTCGAACTCTGATGAATAGAATAAGCAGGAACAAACTAATTTTCATTATTCAAAATTCCTATTTCATTAAATATCGTAAAAATGATATAACACTCTTTTTTTTTGTAATGTATGTAAATGCTAAGTTTAATTTCTACATTTTTTGTGTTTCTATACAGACGCACCCTCTCGCGCTACTGACGTAGCTACCATAACTGCTTTATGAAAACATTTAGCTTCGATATTTTTATGATCTTAATAATTTTTCATGCCTAAAAACATGTATGGAATACACATTAGATAGCCCATTTCTTTGCAAAATGAAAGAAAGTGTCCTAAAGATGAAGATGATGATCCTGACTGCCCATCTCCTCATTAGACGCGCTTTTAGAGAGAAGTGCATCTTAACGGATTACAGTGAAAGAGTTTTTGTTATCGATTCTATTTATTTAGTTAAGTAGTAATTTAAAGCTTTCTATAGATATATTTATCATGTCTGTGAGGCATGTATTTGCTGACTTTCGGTTCATTTTTGTGAAGTGCTCCTGTTCAAGACTAGATGGCAGAAAGCGCATCTTTTTCTTAAAAGCAGAGGTTTTGTTGATATTGTGAGTGCACACAAATAAAAGTAGACCCTTTACAGTTCCGAATGATGTATTACTCTTACCTTTATGAGCAAAAATTACGGCTTAAGTTGTTTCCATTGAAAAAAATGCAACTGATTGCGCTGGCGCCTCCATGTCCTGCGCTTTAGCTTCAACTCTTGGCACAAACTATTTGATGCAGCGCACATTTATCTAGGTTTAACGTTTAAACATTGTTATATGCTTGAACTGTTTCAGTAGGCTATATCTATAGATTTTATTTTAGACAAGTCGTGATGATTTGAGAAGGCTAAATTGATCAAACATAGGCTATGATCAGCCTGCCGATCTGCCGCTGGCCGCTTGGTCGTTACTTTAAGAAAGAAAAAAACTTATTTAACAAACACAAAAAATTGCCCCAAACGTTTTTCTAAATTAACTTAGCCTAATAAAAAAACGAAACAAAATATAATCACTTTGACATTACATACAAAACTGAACTATTTTAATAGCTGAAACAGTAGGCTATTATAATCTAATTTGGGAGAAGGGGAAAAAAAGACAATGATTTCAGATTTTCAAATGATTTCAGAAGCACCCTCAGTGATTTGATTCAGGAACCAGGCCTGCGCCTGTATCTGGAGATTATAACTTTATATATTTCTATATTTACCCCATATATTAAACCGTGTGTAGCACTCTAACACGATATAGCCTACTGCACTTTGAGCAACCATGCATGGTCCTCTCTGATACCGTGGCCCAGATAGCACACAAAATTTAGACAAAATTATATCCCAGTATATAATTTCATGATAATAAAGTTCCCAGGATTCTGCTGTGTCTATTTTAAAAATCATATTTGTATTAAGTCTCTGCATTGTTCCAAAGATGGCCCTAGTTCTCAACTGAACGTGCAGAAGAAGCATTACTAAATTTGGCCAAAGAAAAACTGTTAAAATCTAAATTTTTCTATATTAATTTGTGCATTTTTCATATGTTTATTAAAAGTGCAAAAATTCATTCATTCAAAAAAAAAAAACATCTGAAAAGAAGTCAATATTTTACTTTTTCGGGTAACATTTTGTGTGTACGGTTCTAATTTCAGTTTTGGTTTTCAACATAGCATTTAAAAATACAATAACCGTTCTTTTTTATTTTTTTTTTATTTTTTTTGGTCTGGGAAAAACGAAAAACGAATGGACGCAAAAGTCAGTTTTTTAGAAGGTGAAAATAAATGTCAAATATTATGTTGTATCATATTTATTCATATTTATTCATTCATTCAATGGTTGGAAAATAAATATCATGAAGTTTATAACATTTTAAACAAATCACAATAATTGCATGTCAAATATTTGGTAAGAATGTTTGCCTTTGTAGTATTTATTTAAAGAATATTTATTGCATGTATACTAAAAAAGGTGTAGGATTAACTTTTCACTACTAAACAATTTTTACTCAGAAAATTCTAGTAATTGCTAGTAAATTGCACAAATAATTATGAAGAAATGGCAAGTAACACATTGTATTAAACATGGCATTTTCAAGTGAATTGTACTCCACAAAAAATGTTTGTTTATTTACAACTATGGAAAATAATTTTTTACAGTGATTTATATTTTATTAAGATTTTTTAAAAGTAGCAGACAAAATTAGACGACTCACACATAAAACTTAATTTAAACACTAAAAAATTTTAACTCAAAAATTGAAAGCATGTTCATTAGAAGTGTAATAATATGTATGAATTGTGGATTTAATGTATTTCTGCATACCTTAATAAACCCAGAGAAAAAGAACGGCAGCCATTGACCCCAATATCAACTGAACTCTTCCGACCGTTACATTCCAAGCATCCCTCATGCAAAGTCTGAGTTAATACATTACGCCACATAAAGGCCAGATATAAAAGCAATTTATGCCTTTTCTGCAGCACTGATACAAATCTGCTGGCAAGCAAGTGCTGAAAAGCAGAATCAATATCTATTTGTTTGAGCAGGATGAGCGATTAATGGCAAATTGTTTACTTGGGGTGTTGAGATTGGCTTTGCCGCATGTTGCGCGAGACACATTCACCTGATAAAACATAACGGATTCTAATCTTCAATGCCTCGGCCTTGAATATACAATCAAATGTCCTCCTTGCACAGCAAGTGACAATCGCATGCAAAATGAACCGGGACGGCTCTCAGTGCGCTGCCCTGATTAATCCCATCCACCAATCACGCTTCAAGTCAGATGGCTTCATCAACCAATCGCACGTGGCATAAACAGCATGCACAGCCAATCCCTGCTCCACGGGGGACCATAAGTGGTAAAAAATCAGTCTTAAATAAGCTTCTCAGTTTCTGTGCTGAATGACTTCAACCTTATTTAAAACAAATGTGAGTAAGGAACAGTGAAATGAGTAGGGTGAGAATATTCGTAAGGCAAACAATCTTTAGAAAAGCGAATAAGAATAAAAAAAAGTTCAGATAGGAAAAAAATAATACTCCATTTGGAGATAAGATTTTCTCTCTTTGTGAAAAACGATGGGAGAGTATGACCTTTTTTTTGGCTCAATAATCACGGGCTGAAGGAGAAGGGGGGGGGGGGCAGAATAATATAGTGTTTTCTTTCTGTGTCCCCAAGGACATTTTATTATGCTTTCAATAATTTAGTGTGCTTCTCTTGTTCAGTGGTTTCTCCCTTACATCCAGACTCTTTGCAGCAGACGCTATATCATCTTTAAACTCTCATATTCGTCCTCTGCTCGGATGTTTCTTTCTATTCATCTGCCCTTCCTCTATCATTCTGTCTTTTCGCCTGTTTTTCAGATTGCAGATGCAGCACGCACCTGCTTTTCAAAAGATGAGTGTGTGGATATACATCATTCTGCCCATTAGCAAATATCATCTTGGCTTACGGGAACCTCAAAGTGACCTTCACTTTCCCTCAATGGTGAGCAGAAGGTCTAATAACGGCTCAAGTGACAGTGATCTGAATTCATCAATATAAGATCTCACCATAATCTCACCCGCCACAGCCCACTGCGTATCTGCTAGGAAACCAAGGTCAGTCGGTACATCTAAATTACACCCTACATTCGACTTCATGCATTGTTTTCTGGTTGCTTGCGTGCATTAAAACACAGACCGTGGGTCAGTGATGGAAAGCGAAACATGGGAAGTGCTGACACCCAGAGGATGCTACTAGTCATTGGCATCCACGTCGGCAACAAAAGAGTGTTCAAGCAAAAGAAGAGAGGGCTTTAAAAGAAAAAAAAAACAAAAAAACACATGAATCTACAAAGACGAGAAATTACAAAAATAGAAAAAAAAAAATCTCTTTAAAAAAAGTTTTTTTTTATTTTATTTTTTTTTTATTAATATTGGAATGAAATGGATTTCTGGAAGTGTTTGAGCAAAAAGAAATGAGCCATTCATCATCTCACTCCTTTTTCTCTCTGTCCGTCTCTATCTGTCCCTCTGCTGGCTGCAGCTCACAGGTCTAATCCACTCTTCTGTGTGTGTGCATTTCTGCTGTCAGTATCCTGCTTAGAATAAATATTTGAACAGCTGTGCTTACACATCTCATTGATTAATCTCACTCCAGGGGCAGGAAACACAACTTCGGTTTGCACCCTTGCCACTTCGCATAATCTTTCCAGTCTTACGCCGCAGTGCTCAAAATGGCCCACGCAAACCAATTATCAATTAAATGACCACACTTTTCCAACCCATGAATTTTAACATGCTTTCTGTCAAAATGTGGGGGATTATATTGACCGACAGCTCCTAATAATTGCACAATTTTCCTTTGAGATTTTAGTTGACTTGAAACTGTGGAATAATATCATTCTATCATATTTTGACAGTTTTATCTGAGACATTCAGGCAGCAGGTGATGTACAGTATTTGGCTCTTAACTAAATTTTTTGATGTGTATTTAATTAGCAGTGGTCTGGTTGGGTTTTCTGATGCCAAACGACTATACTGATATATCTAGAAATGATATTTAATGCAGATATGACCATCAAACAAAATAAAGGCAGCAAATGAGATTAAAAGAAAAATTGCTGAAATAACATCAATACTTTTTTATTTAATAATAAAATAAATTGTATTTATTTTAAAATATTATAAGCTCCAGCATCCCCACAAGAGAGGATAAGCTGTTTTTGATAATTAATTTTAATTAATAATATTAACCTTATACATATTGTTCACATTATACATTACATACATTTTTTATAATGATAGATGAGTGTATCCTGCTACTGTTTATTAAATGCTTAGTTTTTTTTTATCAATGAGCCAATGAGAGTGTAACTGATCATGTCACCAGAGATAATAATAAAAAATGATAATGAATAATTCATAATTGACTTAATTCATTTATTAATGATTCACTTCAGATGAATAGTAGTGGTTAAAGCAAACTAGCTAAATGCAAATAAATACTCAATAAAGCAACGAACACCAATAAAATTAGGAAGAAAAAGTAAAAAATAAACAAAGGGAGCATTTTTCATTCATCTTACAATGTCTGTTTACACTTCATAAATTTCAGTGATGGAAATGGTTACAAAAAATCTGTATGTTTTCCCCAATACACTTACATTTATGCATAAAGAATTTACTCAGGATCATCATTGCTTTAATGAAAAATTCAGCTTTTTTTGTCATCCAACAATATTCAAAATACAATGTGGTTTCTAGAGAAAAAGTATGCATTGATTGGGCTATTGTTTCCAACCGATAAGGCATATCTTCCCAGGTAATATTTGAGTGCTGCAGCAAACTGTCTAATTGATTTCTCAAAACTGTTCACTGACAAAAATGCAGGCGGAAGTTGATGACACTACTAATTCAGAGTCGGATGTCATTATATGTCTATTAATCTCAATTAAAACACAACTATATATGTTTTTATTTTCTAATAGTATAAATGTATAATATTCCCAAAAACAGCTGTCAACTGTCTATATCATCCAAGGTTATTAGTAGATTTACTAACTGACACAAAGCAAGTCTAACACAATCAAACATTTTGTTCTGTTGTTTCTTCAATCACATTCTCTGTCTTTGGCTCATTGATGTTCACTAGTCTTAGGTTCATCCTGGTCATTGCGATTCATGTTTAGTGATGATCACTACTTCTGCTCTGTCTTTCAGTGGTCACACAATGACAAAACCAGTGACTTCTCATCAGCAGAGTGCATACGCTACAAGATTACGGCCTGTGTCAGATGGGGAGCTCAGAGTCTGCACTGTTTACCGATGAGCAAGTAGATAAACAGATCAAAAGTACGACAGAGATATGAATAGGGGTTTGGTTGAATGTTCTTTGGTTGCAGGTGCGGGTCAGAGAAGTCGACGTTTCAATTCCGAAGATGGATGCCTCTCCTCAGCAGGAACAAAAGGGGAAAAATCTAGCTCGAATCAAAAACACCTTCACTAAAAGGATCAGATGGGCCTCCCACTTTTCACAGGCCCACAGATGAGTGGAAAAATAACAGGGTTTTTTTTTTTTTAATTTATTTTCCTCTTGCACATCAATCTTCAGCAGAGAAACATCTGCTCATAAGACCAAAAGGACGTGGGTGCACATGTGAACACACACATACAAACATACAAAAGAACACGCCATATTGCCCTCACTTCCATGCACTTTCAGCTCTCAGATCAGTGACCGCCAAAATGGATAATCACACTGGGGCCAAACTAACCGGAACAACATCAAACTCTCTGGAACTCCAAGACCTTTACAAAGAAATAAGTTCATCTAATTTTAAATGCTAAGAAAGAAAACACTCTGCCTATAATACTAAATAAGCTGCATATGAAATTGCAATTTTGATACTGAGATTACTTATATTTACTATACATTGAGGGTGATTAAAAGACAAATAATGAATAATAGCATAATCATTCTAGCAGTTAACTGTGAGAAATAGTTTTACTTAAAAATGCTACTTATGAATGATTTACTTTGTGAATTTCAGTGGGTACATCTAGTAAACAAGCTTTATTATTGCAGCAAGTTAGTTTAATTGAATTCTCCAAACTGGCAGCTGTCCACTATTAAAAATGCAGGCAGACTTTTAACGATGATACTATTCATAGCCATATGTTATGGTACGTGGAATGCAAAGTCTATTATTTAATCTCAACTAAAACACAATATATGTCATTATGGTATATGACATTTAAGGTGGCAATCTAAAATCATAAAAGGGTTTTGACAAAATGAATATGAATACCACTACACTGAATGACAAAACTAAATCAGAGCTGTCTGCTTTGCAATTGCCCATTGCAATGTGCCTTTTGGTTGATGAATGCTGCTTTTCTATTTTTGACATGAGGCACAGCTTTGGACTAAATTAAAATTATTTTATAAATATCATAAATGGCTTTCTATGAATTCAATTTTTATATATATATTGAACTTTTGACCATTACAATAAATCTAGCTCATTTCTGGTCTGTGGCCTCAAAAACTGAAATCATCTTTTAGTTCTCTTTGCATTTATATACGCAAATAGAATGTGCTTTATTATTATAAGTATCATAAAATAGCCCATAAAAGTCATTTTATACCAATTAATTTACATAAATAAAATAATATAAATTAAAACAAACACCCAAACTACTTTTGGATGCTCCACATGTTTAATATCAGGTGCTGAACTAGACTAAATTAGCCTTTTTTTACTGCAACAGCGGTTATACTTTAATATCAGGTTGAGGAAAAACGAGAGAAAGAGTAAGAGCGAAGGAGAGAATATGCATTAGCCCCCATATGGTTAGTAAACTTGATTAAAACAGCCTTCAGATTGGGAATTGACAGTGTTCATACTGAGTGTCTCACTCTGATCCAATGTTCCTATGGAAACCACTTTGGTGGCACATGTATGTTGCAGAGCCTTAGGTGCATTAGACATTCTTACATGCCCATCTGTGATGCCTCTCAAATGTATGAGGCTTTATCGTACAAATAACCCCTAATCCCCCTAATCAAACCATTCATCGCTTCTCTCTCAATATCTTCTGCTCGCTTTCACTGGGTCAATCTCAGCATGTTAGAAGAGATTTTCTATCTTTTATAGATTCTATTTTGTATGGACTGTGGGTTAGATGTGACTCTAGAGATGTGAGAAGGGGTAATCATACAGATAGGTCGGGGAGCTCTTTACAGCACTGTTGTCTTTCGCTCTCTATTACAGACACACACACATACACCCACGCACAAACACAACAGGTCTATCTGCAGGAGCATGTGTTCACTAATAAGCAGCTCCCTAGGACTTTTTAAAACTAGGGCGACACAAATCTGTGTGTATGTTTGCGTTAGTATTTTGATATCACAGTTCAGATTTGTTCTTTATAGATAGTCCATCCAAAAAATGAAAAGTCTAAAAAAAGAACAACATGGTTAACCAAAACATTTTCGGTTCCAATTGACTTCCATTATACTTTTTTGAATGTACAATGGATGTCAATGAAAACTGAAAATGTTTGGTTACCAACATTCTTCAGAATATCTTCTTTTGTGCTTTACAAAAGAAAGTAAGTCATACAGGTTTGGAATGTCATGAGGATGGGTAAATAATGACAGACTTTTCATTTTTTGCTGGACTATACGTTTACATAAAATAATGTCAGTGGTTGAGTCTTATACTTACCTTATACTTGTTTTTATTTCAAGCAATTTAAGAAAGACAAGTTGACAAGGTTCAAACAATATGATATTACTTAAAATCATCTTAGTATCTTAAAAATCGTTTGTTGCATTTCTCACTTGATTTGCTGTTGTATTTCTCATTGGTAAGTTGTCAAATGAATAAATGTAAATATAGGCCTAAAATGACAATGTATGTAAATGTAAATTATACATGTAAATTAGGATATTTACAACACACTCTCTTTTCTCCTATGTAGTCTTGTTTTGGTGCATAAAATCTTTTTAGTTTGTAACAAGAATTCAATAGCGCTTCATACTCAAAATTCAGGAAAACCTATATTAATCACATCCTCCATGATTACATTTTGGATTTTGAGTGTGAATCATTATTGAATTCATATTTTTTAAAACAAAATGTCACTGTCTCACATAATATCAAACTTCCACACCAACACACATAATAACAACATCTAGTTATCAAAAGCTAAGCAAGGCCACAATCCAATGTTTATTCCACTTTATTTTTGATAAAAAATGCCTCTATTTAAAGCCTAATTATGAATATACAGTATGTTTATGAAACTTTATGACTTATAATGTTGTGTATCAAAATAGATCATGCATGTGTATAAATGATCATCATTGTGTATCATCCAAGTACAGTGCAACACATGATCGAAGAACAGATGACAGAGAAGTTGCAATTTTTTTCTTAGGCCACTGATATGGTGGTGAACGTTATTACATTCATTGTCAGATGATGACCGTTTTAAAACATAAAAGGTAACAGAAGAGTCCAACAATAAATAATTGAAATGGTTGTTGTTGGTTCACATGTCTATATCTGCACTACTATTGGAAATCAGTGTAGACATAATCATCCAGGTGTTCTGGGATACTTGGTTTCACTGTGCAAAGGGCACCTTAAACCTTGTAATCTTAATTTATATTTGTTTGTACAAATGTTTAAATATTATATATGGGAAACATGGAAAAAAAAAAGACAATTTCAGCAGCATTTTTTTTCTTCAGCAGTGTATGACCAAACAACATGGAGAATGTTGAATGAACAGAGTAAGTTAAGACATGGATCATCACACCCTATAAAAATAATATGTCCACAGATACATTTATATCGGTTTATTTCATTTGTAGCAGGCAGTAATGTATTCAGCAAATGATAACAATTAATAAGACACAGTTTTAAAGCTTTGCGAGCAACAAATGAACAACACAATGAACTGAAATCAATGCATACAACTAGCTGAGGTTTCCGGTGATTTATCCTAACATTACACAAAGAATGCCTGCAATCATTCAGTCAGGGACGACTGCACAAAACGTCTAAGGTTTGTGTGAACAAAACACTGCAAACTAATCAAAACTGTTACAAAATGATAAACAAATGTAGTTTAGGGAAAGGTTTATGTCAAAAAAACATACACAGACAAAACCAAATTAAACCCTGCAGCTCGTGACGATACATTGAGGTCTAAAGACACGAAACGATCGGTCTGTGCAAAAAACTGAACAGTATTTATATCGTTTTTGTTCTATCTACAATCTCAATTAGGAGTGTCAATGGTCCACTTGAGAGTTAGGTGGCGGTAATGTACTTATAAGTCTGCAATCCGCCGTAAAGCAAGAAGAAGAAGAAGACGCGTCACACGCCGGACAGTTGGACATTGCGGTGTACTAGAGGTAAAAAACGATATAAATACTGTTCAATTTCTTGCACAGACCGATCATTTCGTGTCTTTAGACCTCAATGTATCGTCACAAGCCGCAGGGTTTAATTTGGTTTTGTCTGTGTATGTTTTTTTGACTCTCAAAGCCGTGGAGCCCATTGACTGACATTATACGACTGACAGACTACAACGGTTTGAGTTAAAACTCTTTGTTTGTGTTCTACTGAAGAAACAAAGTCACCTACATTTTGGATGCCCTGGGAGTATAGATAAACAGCAAATTTTTAGTTTTGGGTGAACTATCCATTTAAGACCGGAGGTGTGAACCGGATTAAGTAAATCATTGAAAAGATTAGACTCAAAAGACTCATTCACAAATCAGAAATCTTATCTCATAAGCACACCAAAGATTTCAGGCTGCCTAATTGTTGAAATTTGGAACGTGAGTCATGTAAACTACTTTTATGATAGGCCTACATCATTTTTAAAGTTTGAAAGCCTTCATCCCTATTCAGTGCAGTTGTGTGATTCATTCATTCTGTGTGATGAGGTGTGAAATTTTCCTTTTTTTTTTTTCATTGTGTCATTATTGTTTTCTTTGATTATTAAACATTTTCTACAAATTTCTATTGCAAGAACCTGCTTGGAAATTTTCCTTTTTTTTTCATTTAATTTTCATTATTCTCAATGCTGATTCTCATTATTGTAATACAGTATTTTATTTGTATTTTTTTAAATTGCCACAAATCACCTCTCTGGGGGTTTCTATAGATTTAGAGCTATTAAGACAGCATTATAATGACAAACATGAGCTGTAAATAGACATGATAAAACTAAAACAGCAAAGTAAACAATGAAAAACTGATATTCTCTTGAACAACAATGTAACACCCTCTTGGAAGAAACACCCACAAAAATCCATCATTGAAAGTGTGCATGAAATAGCAACGAACCCCTAAAGCAAGACAGATGTCTGACAAATTTACCCCCCCGCACCCATCCCCTGTGTATGTTTACAATGGACTAGTACAGTCTCACGGCTAACATACGTTCTTAAAACACACACATATACACACCCTAATGCACACCCAACCTTGGGCATTTTTTATTATCAAGCATAGAGGCAGTAAAACTGCTTAATTAAAACATGAATATTTTATGAGCTCTGGAGAGCCGTGGAGGGGCCATGAGCTAGCACTGGCAACGGTAGGAGAACGAGAGCTAGAGAGAGAAAAAGGTACAGACACAGACCATCCGTCCAGCAGAGATAAGCGCTGTGCTTATCCTTCCCAGAGCAGTGGGAGCAATTTTATAAGCCGTACACTGAAAAAAAGTGTGTGCCCCTGGTGGCCAAACATGCTCATAACACACACACCCCCACACGCAGTGACAGAGTGCCGCCCGCACAACCGTTTTCAGCCATCCACAATGAAACGGCTCAGCATGAAACGGCTCACTGGCGTGAGAGGCTGTGTGTGTGTGAGAAACTGAAAAGAGACATGACTACAACAAAACAGTGATAAGTTAAATCTTGTTATTGCGCCTAAAGATGAAGAACTGAGGACTATGGGGGCAGTCAATTTAAATTCCTTCGTTTAGCAACATCACAGCCAAGCTATTATCAGCTCCGCACTCAATTCAAAGCTCCTCACTGAGAAATAACAAGTATGTGCTTTCATCTAGCTTAACCAAAGCTCTCTGAGACACATCGTCCTGAATAACGAAAAAGTGCAAGTCATGAGGACAGTATTTTCCGCTGTCATCACCTCACACCTGAAATTCTCTCCCCTGCTTTTTCTCACTTGACTCCCCTTCCATTCTGTCTCTCAAATCCAGCCCGTAATCTGTCACTGCTCTGAGCTGCGAGAGATGAATCTACTCATCTCCCATGATGCCTTGCCTCTGAGCAATGGGTCACATTCACACAATAGACACGCCTTTAGCATTTTAAGATGGAATGCACACTCTCTCCCTCATGTGTCCCTCTATTTAACTCTCCACTTTCCCTCCTAGGAATCGGAGGGAGGTGGGCCATTTCCACCTATGGGGGATGTGGGAGCTAGGAGGCACATCTCCAAATTGGCCACACATAAAATGGACAGCGTGCCATTAGGACTGAGCTAGGGATATCCACGGAACGATAGGTCTTGTTGAGTAGCATTGTAATGATGCACAGCCTGTCTTTCAAAAGTCATCTTTCATTTGCCTTTCTGCTCTGGCTCCATCCGATGGGCCCAGCCGGACATTCCTGGCTTGCCTCCCAAGCTCACGATCAATTTATGAGATGTTCTCTCTTTATCACGCCCTCCATACATCTATTCTATCTGCCTTGCTTGTCTTAGGGGCCGTTCACATATAAGTTCTTGCTGTATATACATACATCAGACGAGTGTCTTTGACTGTTGTGACACATCAGCATTAATGGGCCACTGGCTGCTGAACATTTTTTATTAATTGATCGTGTTCATTTTTTATGCCTTGCTAACTTAAATGTTTGGTTTTCTTATATGTATTCTACATTGTCTACAAAATAAATAGTGCTGATTCATCAGCAACATATGTTATATACAGTAGCCGGTTAAAATAGATGATGTTTTGTTGACATCGCAAAAATAATTGTGTGATCTAGGAAGCATAATTTACAATGTTTTTTTTGAAAATTAGAAACCAATCAGTAATGCGTTCCATTGGATGCAATAATTTTCAAAAGTATGGAGTTACATTATAACTGTATAATTTTAACGCCTAATTTAATGATAAATATAAATATTTCTAGCAAATATATACACTACCATTCAAAAGTCTGGGCCCATAATATTTATTTAATGTTTTTTTGAAAGAAGTCTCTTATGCTCATCTAGGCTGCATTTACTTTATGAAGAACATAGTAAAAACAGTAATATTGTTAAATATTGTTGTCTTTTCTAATACATTGTATTTTAAAATGTCATTTATTCATGTGATGGCAAAACTGATTTTTTTTTTTTCAGGAGCCATTACTTCAGGCTTCAGTGTCACATGGTCCTTCACAAATCTGTGGTGAGGCCAGTGAACATGTTGACAGGGCAACTGAAAAATTAGAACTAATTTCTAGTTAGAAGGTTCCATCTACATATTCTATAATATTTCAGTTTTTGCTTACATGATCTATAAAAATTTGTAAGCAAAATGTACATTATACGCACACTATACTAAATTAATCTCCATTTTTAGCAGTTTTTGGAGGCAAGAACATACTATTCTGTGAAAACGGCACCCTTATCACTTGGTTCAGCTGTGTAACAATCACACATATTATTAATTACACACCTTTAGTGCTCTTTTACAGATAGTTTTGAACACTGTGAG
Source organism: Acrossocheilus fasciatus (assembly GCA_036784905.1). NCBI lineage: Eukaryota > Metazoa > Chordata > Actinopteri > Cypriniformes > Cyprinidae > Acrossocheilus > Acrossocheilus fasciatus. Next base: position 26,726,644 of record CM071953.1, read on the forward strand.
TTATGGAGATCCATCACCCCCTTGTGTTTTTTAACAAACAGAAAAAAAAGTAATGCATAAAAGAGAAGAAGGAACAGAAAGTCCACAGAAAGGTCACACGGTGCAATGGGGTGAGTGATTTTCCAGTCCAATGGCTGCAGCCTCTCCTAGGGGTTGAGTTTCTGTGCCACATCCACTCTTGGAGAAGAGATCACATCATAGCTCTGAACTCAGTAACCGGCCCCATTCCCTTCCTAATAATCAATCTCCAAGCGCATCACCACCGCTATCCCGTGTCACTCCCAGAGCATGTCTGCCGCATCAACTCTCCCACGGGCCGATCCGATATCCCTATCTGAACCCTCACAGGATCACACATGGCGCCAAGAAGCCAAGGTCACCCAGCTAGGACACATCAGCTGAAACCTAAAACCTTGTTTTTTTGTTTTGTTTTTTTTTTAACTTCCATCAGTTCTCTCTGAACTCTTGTTTCTTCAGCTTCGATTGTTCTGTTGCTTTGCTACTAAATAAGACAAGCTACCAAACCCACAGTGGGAACAGAGAACAACATTTTTTAATTCAGTAACCATTGAACCATGCTGAGTTATAACTAGACAAAAACTGTTAGCTTACCGCTAGTGTCAGTGTCAGCTGTTCCTTCTTTCACAACAGGGATGCAGTTCTCCAAGTAGACCCCATCCCGGTAGCATCCACTGGTTTCTTTGTCCGGTGGGGGCTGGTCCCAACATTGGCATGGTGTCTGCATGATGCCACAGGGTCGGTTGGAGGTACTGTAGGTCAGGCAGTCCTCCAACCACTGGCACAGCATTTGACAGGCAGCCATGCTGGGGTTACGCTTCCCAACCACAAGATACTCCACCTTAAATTCCCCATCGCCATTCCTGGATCCAGCGCCCGCTCTGGGCAGCCCTTTCCGGATCTGCAGGAATTGTTTCCCGGCTTCCAGGAAGGCAACGTGGGTAGAGGCATCACACAGCTTCACCACCTCATCGAAGCTCTCCATCCCGAGGAAGGTTCGTGTCGTCTCCAAGAAGGAGTCAAACTGGAAGGTCCGGTGCTGTCGGGGAATGCAGTCTCTGGTTGGTTTCGTGACCTTGATGAAGATGGTGTAGCGCCTTGGGTCGGGGTTCTGCAGGGTCCAGGAACAGGGCGTGCCGGGAAATACCGAGGACGAGAGGAAGAATCCAAAGAAGCGGCTCTGGACCAGTGTGGAGCAGGTGTCAGACTCCGGACCAGAGGGGGCAGCGTTGAGCATGTCCAGCCGCAGCAGTTGGAGAAGAGGGAAAAGCAGGACCAACGATGAACAATTCCGTAAGAATTTTGATATCATGGCTGTAAACGGCAGAACGGTTTGCAGAAAAGTGTGAGGCTGAAGATATCTCTTACTGGGAACCTCTTCTTGTTAATGTAGGATCAACAGCCTCGTTTTGTTGACAAGCCGATATTCTCAGATGTTTGCAGAACCGTCTGAACTGACAGCTCAGGATGAGAGGGAACTTTGGCTCATTGATCCAGTTTGCTGTCCATGATGCCAGACGCCCTCAGAGAGATCTGCAGGATTAGAGAAGACAGAAAAAAAGACTGCATAAGCCAGATGGGAAAACAACAGCAATTATCCATTGACCAGATGAGTGTGAACATAATAACTTCAAAAGTGTGTAGACACCGACATGACTGACTTTGGTACTTAGAAATTACCACGCTGGGCTATATCGATCCAGAAGTGCCGCACCTGTGCTTCACATTCAAAAAGAACTCTTTGTTCCCTGTGAAGCAGTCACTTTCTGCAAAAATGTCACCCTCAATCTTGTATTTCATCAGTGAGCTCAATAATTTGTCCAATTATGGGGCAATCAATTACAAAAATATGAACACCTGCTGTCATTCATTATTTCCAGTGCATTTGCTTCATGCCAAAATGATCAATAGCCTCAGTCCTCTGCGAATCATTAGGCTAAAAGCGGCTGGATCATCTCTCAGACGGGCCTGATTGTCATTCTTTTCCCTGACAATTCAGTGTCTCGTGCAGTTTTACAGCACTTAAAGATAAGAAATATGTGAGGTCACATGCAAGAGCAGTAGACAGACATCTTGGAGACTATTCTGATGTAATCGCAAAATTTCCATGTGCCATTAGTCACTTTACAAAGTGAGTGCCCCGGCACCAGGCTCTCCCTGAGAGCCATATACCATACAAGAATATACCATGCAGATTTTATTCTAGGTTAATCATCCTTATCTAAAGGCATTAGCTTTGTTCCTCATATTCAGCGTGCTAAGAAATGAGACAAACCCAGACAGGGGAAAAAAGTGCACTGAGTCATATAGGTTCTAAATACTGGTGGATTCTGGAAATGGATGAAGAAAAATGGGGTGCTTCATTCACATGAAGTGATGTGATATTTATTATAATCATTGCTACTTTAATATGTGTAATGAATCTGTTCAGCAATCTTAGTATGCTCCTTCCTCTCGGTATTGTTAATAAATACAGCAGTCACTATCGGCGTATATAGCAGGGTATTGTTGGAGATTAGGAGTTTCCACAAAGATGCTGGATAATGCTGTTATGAATGTGTGTGGGTGAGATCGATGTGTGTGTCTATGAGAGTGTGCATTCTTTAGAAATGTGTGTGTGTATTTCAACCACAGCACTGAATGGAGTTTTGTGAATGTGCAAGAATGAATGTGTGAGTCAGTGTTTTTGCACCATATTTTGTTTTAGTCATACTTTTTATCTTTCGAAGAGAATGTCATTTAAGTCAATATTTCGTCATGCTATATTCTTTCATTTAGTCCATTTTACTTTGACTGAAATGGCATATAACTTTAGTCAACTGAAATGTTTGAGTGAGCTAAAATACCCGTTAGCGAAGCGGTTCGTTTAACTGTGTTCCGTTCTCGCAGCGCAAGCTGGGTGATCACAACCACACTATGACTGGATTATTTAAATTAATTGTTTAATTTTTCTTCTCTTTAAACTCCATGCATTGTTCTTGTCTCGAATTAATGTTTCCTATAGAACACTGCTGTTATGTATATTAAAGCATGCAATGCCATACATTGCCTAATGAACACCCAGTAATTATTAATATTTATTCAAATTTCACAAACCTGTTTTATAAACGTTTCATATCACTTAAGTAATGTTTTTTGAAAAGTAAAGTAATGTTTCAAAAGCTTTGTTAGCTAACTATGGTCGCAAGTTCCATTGAACTCTATTGGTAATAATGAAACTTGAGACCATAGTTGCTTTTGGGAAACGCACCCCTGATTGATTCAGTAAGTTATTCAGTGAAACAGACTTGTCAGACTGATTCAAGATGGTTAATCTTTAAAACAATGATTCAAAACTTGAATATTTTTGATTGAATCTTTAAAAGAATCAAGTCATTTGCTTGTGGTTAATTGGTCAATAAGAGTAATTCATTTTTTAATCGGACTACTGCATGAGAACTCAACACAAAGATGTTTTTTCTTGACATTATTTTATGTTGCACATTATCTCATCACATTCAAATCAGACTGCATGTATTCAGCTGTAGCAAAGTGGTGCAGAAAACACAAACATTTTGACGAGTAAATTCTTAGATGAGATCGAAACCACCTGACTGCACAGGGTGGTTTTGTTTTTTACTACCTGCAGATAATATAAAAAAAGGTCCAATTGATCTCAGCATGACCTCAAACATTGCCTTACACACACACACACAATGGCACATATCTGTTTGGTTCCAGATAAGCTCTGTTCAGGATGCTCAGAGCATAAGTCTTTAAGTGAAAGAGTGGGCGTTTTTCGAACAGAATAAACAGTGCTTTTCATGCCAGTGGTATCCGTAATGAAGCTGGAGGGTGTAATCATCTAATCCGTGTCTTAACTTAGCCTTGATGTTAACCGGGACATTCTCAAGGCTGAACCTCAAGAAACACCTCGTCTGATACAGGGATGATCGCTCATCCATTCTATTCTGCCCCAAGAAATTTAGCTATCCCAGCATGCACTAGATGGGGATTTTGAGTGTCGCACAGTGGCCAGCTCATTACAGACATGTCTTGTTTATTGATCAGCAGCAGTGACACACCGAAAACTGCTATTCAGTTAATTGAGCCATCGCTTTTACACACTATGCCACTCTGGGAGAAAATAATAGCTAGAAAATGTACACTTTGGATGAAAAATAATGCACTAGAGCCAGGTGAGAAAACAGATAAGTGTGACTAGTTTAGATTTAAAGGGATAGTTCACCCAGAAATGAAATTTACATCATTTGCTCACCCACAGTTCATTAAACTGAATGTTACAACTGCCCCCTCCATAATATAAGCACAATTTCACATACAATGAAAGTCAGTGCCAAAAAACAAAACAAAAAAAAAACACCCACCTTGGACCAAGATGAGGTTGAGTAAATCACAATTTATTTATTTATTTTTTATCCCTGTAAGTCATCGGCATTCACAGTCAAAAGCATTTCCTAATTTGTCAATCTCACATGTTTGTGTGAATATGCTGAAAAAAATTGCTCAAGCAGAAAGGGCTCACATACTGGCGTTGACTTCTGAGAGACGAAAAAGAGCGAAGAAAAAGAGAGACGGTATAGAGAATACAGGTATTTTCTCATAGCAGGATTATACCATGATTAGAGGGGTCATAATGGGGCTTGCTTTCCACATTCATTGAACAGAAATGAAGCCATTGAGGGTAATCGTGATTTTTCCAACCTCATGGAAGATGAAGACCACCTTCATTCAATTAAGCTTTTACCCTGTTACTTGTCGTTTCATTATCCTTTTCACTGTCTGTCAGGAACTGCGTGTAATCATAGCATGTCCCTGGAAATGGTGCCTAAAGTATTGCTGGTAGTTTGTGTAAAAACATTGGGTGAGGAGAAAAAGATGCAGGAGTTAGAGGACGAGTGGACGAGAAAGAGAGCGACAGATGAAGAGAAAGATAGAGAGAAGGAGAAGGGAGAGAAGACAGGCTGTCGTTTCTCATGGGCACTCTCGTTCATCGGCGTCTCTTTCCGCGCTCCGCCCCTTATTTATTTTTTCTTCCTCTCAAATTAAAGAGCTACAATGACACCCCAGTGAACAAGGTTATTTGAGCAAACAGAAGGCAACAAGCACTGCTGCCTCTTTCAAGACCAACCTCATTCTCCTCTATTTGCGCTCCAGCGTCTGTGACAACAAGCGCTAGGCCTCACGCGGTCGTGGAATTAAAGAGATAATTATCTGTCTCTGGTGATGAATGTGTTTACCGTGCTAAATGCCAGGCCTTCTTTCATCAACTTATAAACCGTTGCTTTTCCTATCAGACAAAGTACAGGATGCGGAGAGATCTTGCATCAGAAAACAGTTAATGTCAGATGGAGGAGCTTTTGTTCTCGAAAAGTCCTTTTGAGTCCTCCTACAGTGATAGTTCACCCAAAAATGATTTACCATCCTTATGTCGTTCCAAACCTGTATGACTTTCTTTGTTCTGCAGAACACTAAAGAAGATATTTTAAAGAACTTTGTGGTTCTAGCAACATTTGACCCCATTGACTTTCATGGTAAAATAAAATAAAATAAGATAATATGAGATAAGATAAGATAAGACTCTAAAATCATACAAGAGGCATCTAAAATTATACAACACATTTGTATTTGCATTAGAACAAATGCTGTTCCTCACCAACATTATAAGCACATTTGGGGTTGTATGGACTATTCTTGGAGCTTGGCTTTGTAAATCATGTCTTTGTTGTGTGGAAAAGAGCCGCTTATTCTGCAAAATCTCCCTTTTTTGTTCCATGCAAGAATAAAGAATCATGTGGTTTCCAAATTATGTGAGGTTGAATAGACTTTTGTGTGAACTATCACTTTAATTTCAACGTTCAGTGCTTCCTGGGTTAACCTTAAGCTAGGTAAACAGATCAGAGGTAGCAGTATTCTTGCTCTTGAAAGAGGTGCGGAGCAGACTTATCTCTGCTGTCTCAAGCTTTCTGTGAGCTATAGGATCAGAGCTTGCCTGGAAGATTTACTGAACGAAGCAAAAATGGTCTTTAAATCTAAAATTAGGAGAGTGGATATGGAAAGAAATCTTCACACCCTTAAAAACACACTATAGTGTTTCCGGGAACTGTTTTGTATACGATTGCCACAAGAACTTTACAGCTCTTGCATGGCATTATTGCATTTAAATTTATTGTACTTCTTATTTTTTCTCCACAATTATTGATCTCTTACTCAGTATCCATTTATCTCAGATTTTTAAAGGAAGGTACAGTTTGTCTAATTCTTAACCTAAACCAACGGGTCAAGATCGGGCTAGATAACATGATATATTATTGTTAGGACATTATTTTTTTTCTCTTGAGACAGTATCTGCTAACTAAAGGATGCATAATACTATTTTATGGATGCATACTAGTATATATAAGTTACATATTAATACCTTTTGAGGGTACTGCTCCAGTGACACGCTGTACACTTAAGTACACCAAAAAGTATAATAATGTCTCTTAATGGCTAAAATATTCTTAAAAAGATTTCATTTTCCCAGTTTCTTGCCTTTGTCACAGTTTGTATCAATGCCAACAGCCAGTCATTGATGTTGTCATGACATAATTTCCTGTGGCTCTGGAGTGATTAGTCACATGGCATTTATGGCTCATGTGTTTGGCTCAAAAGCTTCTGTGATTTCAAGTGTTTTCAAATGACGTACTTCCAAGAGGTCCTGCACCTCTTGAATAGGAATGCTAACAGATCGCTTTCTCCAGGTGTTATAGACCTACTTGACCGTCCTAGACCAAACCTGTGGTTTCCTCATGAAAAACTCAGATTGACGTCAATCTCTCAGAGGTTGATCAGAGGTCAACATCATGATTTGAAGAGACAAAGAGGAGGAGATGGACAAACTGGCAGGGGATGGAGAGAGTGTTAGAAGGACAAATGTTGAGGGGGAAGAGAAAAAACTGAACATCTGTTTGTGTGATGATCTAACAGGCTGCGTCTGCATGCTCTCTTTCCCCTGGCACGCCTGCTCCGGCACTGTTTGTTTTCTCTGTCATCTCTGCCACAGACTAGCGCTTACCTGACGCTAATTTCAATTAGGCGTCTAACTGTCTGAAGAAATGAATAAAGCTGAAGAGCCACATCAGAGACAACAACGGAGACAGACTGTAGGAGACACATAAAATATAAACAAATGGACATGTCCTTGGCTAGGAAGCTGACATCAAATATTTAGTAGTCTTTTGAACCAAGTACACAATGTGCTTTTTTTAAATGCCTTTTACAATTGTTGCAGTTCAAAGTGTATGATATGAGCCCCGTGAGATCTTGTATAAAAGCCAAGGCTGACATGAGCTTTTTTTTTTTTTTTTTTTTTTTTTGTCAGACAGTACAATATATCTTGAGATGCATTTAAGGTACTAAATAAAAACTTCGGAACCAGCTCAAACCATACATGCCACCAAACCTCCCAATGAACTTAAAAAAACATTGAATGTGCTAAACCAAAATGTAAAAAATAAATAAATAAATATTTTTTTTTTTTATAAAAATGTTACAAATATTAAAAATTATATATATATATATATATATAAAAAGAATATATATATATATTCTTTTTTTTTTTCTTAACACACATTTCTGTGGTTCTTAAAACGTCTTAATTCACTCTTACACAAATTGAGGCCTCAAAAGGTCTTAAATTTTAGCAGGTAGTGTTAAATTCATAAATGTTATGTGCACTTAAAAAAAACCTCCCACTTTATTTTTGTCTTGTTTTCCAGTGGAAATAAACATTCTTAAATCAGGATACATTTACTTAAGATGCAAAATGAAGACAAAGTCTTTTTTTCTGAGAACTTGAACATAATTGAGTTTACGCTTAAAAAAGAACAAATATCTGCCAATACATTTTCTCCCTACATTTTAATTTTTCTATCATATTATTAACATTCAAATGTGCTACCTGGTCTCATGGCATTTACGTACCTGGGTGCACTTTTGAGTGCAGTACTGGACATTTGCGTTTGTTTGCTTGTGTAAAGTACGTTTTTGACCAAAGGATATGTATATATGCATATCAGGGTACTTCGCATAGAGGATAATTGTGAGTAATTGTGTGGAAAGTTATGGAGATGTTCTGGGCTTATATTATGCTAATTGCTATAATTGTGGACTTCCTTGTTTAGAATAATCCAGTTTCATCAACATTAGAATGAGGATAAGAACAAACTGAAGTGCATGTTGTGAATCCGGCTAAAATTTTGCATAAGAATAATTTCTGCGTGCAGAAGACTTAGTGAATGAAACCCAGTGTCTCCAATGAATCTATTTTAAGCTCTTTTCATTTCTGGCTAACATGCACAGATTTGACGCCTCGGCCCCTTCATTACCTTCCCCGATTGATTATATATGTGAACCAACAGTTCATTAAAGAAATAATTTGTCCTCTTATCCAGCTTCCACATCTGTGTGCTCTTTGTCCATCCGTCCAGAAGATACCCAGTGGCATCATCCCCTCACATGAAAGAAAGCAATTATCTCCTCCCGTACACAACACCCAAGCAGGGGCTTGGAAAGGATACGCTGCTGAATACTACCCTAATTGGGTTTCATGCCGGCAGAATTTACAACATCTGTAACTCGGATTATAGTGGTGCCAAACAAAGAAAATTACAAAAGTGGCTTTACAAACACTTTTATGGGCTGTTAATGATAAACACATTTATTGCGGCGGTAGTTCGTCACAAACATTTACAATCAGGGGCTCAGTTAGCTTAAAAGGGGTCCTTTATTTCCGGAAGCAGGGTGACAAAATGAATCAAGCGTGGCTGGGAAAAACACTGGCCTCTGTGTGTGTGAGTGCATTTCAGTGTGCAGAGAGTGTTTGGGAGAGTTCGGGAGATGAAATGGCTAATCGCTCATAATTCACACATCTCACAGTGGGGCTGTTGCAGATGGCGTCGAGACTGTCCTCTTTTCTCTCCATCAGAATCAATCCCACAGATAATGAGTGCTTTGTGCCTGAACATAATCAGATACATATGAGAGGGAATTGTAGTGAATATCAAATCCAATCAAGCCATATCACGTCCACTGCAAATGAGCCAGACAGCACATTTGGGCTTTAAGAGCAGGGATAAAGGATTCGTACCCTGAGGCCTTATGCTGTCAGACTGAACCCACTTTTGCAGGAACTACATTTCATGGGCTTGATTTCATCATTTGCTTTCACGTTTCTTTATCTATCAATCTTTATCTGTTGTTCTATCCATCCATCATCCATCCATCCATCCATCCATCCATCTATTTATCCTTCATCCATCCATTGATCTCTGTCTATAGGTCCATCCATCCATCCATTCATCCATCTATAGATATATCCATAATTTGACATCTATCTATAAATACACATCCATCTGTATATCTGTAGGTCTGTTAATCCATCCATCCATAGCCATCATCATTTAACATGTATATATCTATCCACTCATCTTTAAGTATATCTATTAATTTGTCAATCTGTCCATCCATCCATTATCTGTCTCTTTATCTATAGTTTACATTTTATCATCCATCCATCCAATATGTATTTGTCTCTCTATAGGTTACCTATCATTATCATTCATTATCATCATCCATCCATCCATCTGCAATTTACCCATCATCCATCCATCATCTATCTCTTTTTCTATAGGTTACCTATCATTATGCATCCATCGATTCATTATATACATTTTTTTCTATAGGTTACATCATTCATTCACCCATCCATCCATCCATTCATCCATCTATAAGTTACCCATCATCCATCCATTATCTGTCTCTTTTGCTATAGGTTACTTATCATCCATCCATCCATCCATCCATCCATCCATCCATCCATTATTTATCTCTCGCTATAGGTTACCTATCATTATGCATCCATCCATCCATCCATCCATTCTTCCATTATCTATCTCTCTATCTATAGGTTACCTATCATCATCCATCCATCCATAATATAGCCATCATCATTTAACATATATCCACTCACCCACTCATCTATATGTATATCTATAAGTTTGTCATCCTGTCCATCCATCTATCGGTATATCCATCTATTCATTATTTGTCACTTTATCTATAGTTTACCTTTTATTATTCATCCACCCCTCCATCCATATATATCTCTATCTATAGGCTACCTATCATTATATATTTATACATCTATGCATCCATCCATTATTTATCTCTTTTTCTATAGGTTACCTATCATCCATCTATCCATCCATTATCTTTCTGTCTATCTAAAGGTTACCTATCATCCATCCATCCATCCATCCATCCATCCATCTATAAGTTGCCCATCATCCATCCATCCATCCATCCATCCATCCATCCATCCATCCATCCATCCATCCATCCATCCATCTATAGGTTACCTATTATCCATCCATCCATAAGCCTTTCTTTCTTTCTTTCTTTCTTTCTTTCTTTCTTTCTTTCTTTCTTTCTTTCTTTCTTTCTTTCATTTTATTTATTTTTCTTTGTATATAATTACTTCTGCTTGACATACATCCATTCCATTTTTTCCTTCCTTCCTTCCTCTACAGCAGACTATTACTCAACAGCTCATGCAACAATGTTTAGACTCAGAGGAGGACCGCAAGGGCTGAGGTTGCCATTTGGGAAAGAGCCCCAAAAGACATGCTCTAACTAATTAAGAATTAAAAGCATCCACTAGGCCAGTATTATTGTACATAGCTCTGATAGCACATAAGGGACGCAAGACTGAGGTCTTGACCCCAGCAGCTGAGAAACTAAATGACCTCACATCATCCTCCGGGTGACATTTAGGCCAAACATTGCATGCTTTTTCTTATACACACACAGACACAGTATGGCTCTCATCAGCTCCATAACAGAACTAACAATCCCACTCTGTTAGCTTGAGACAGTTCTCACCCAATGACTATAGGGGACATCTGCGGCGGGAGACGAAAGGGGGTGTCAGTTTCCAAAGGACAACCGTAACTAGGAGTATTGCATCATGGTTCTATGATGCACAAAAAAAGATATCTGAACTGTTTTTGTGTCTTAAATGGATGACTGTTTTTGTTTATCCTGAATAACATGTCCTATGTTTAAATGTCACTCTTTAAGGGGGAAAGGGAGAGCTGTCACACATGATCAGGCCTTAATGTTGCAGATAATAGCCTTTGTTAATGTTTTAGTCAAACTCTGTATTATCATTCCATATTTTTCCAGGTTCCTTTAGTACAAAAGTAAAGATAGGAGTAATTAGTAAAGAAATAAAAATAGAAATACACATTTATGTAATGTACATATGAAATATGTACTAAATTAAATACTATGAAATACTAAATGTAATATTCAGTGTAACTTGATCATTTAGATAATTTCGTTCTTGGTTTAAAAAAAAAAAATCAATCATCATACACTATATAATATAGGTTTAGATGAAATTTTTAAATAAGAACAAATAAGAATGCATGTTATTGGATGGAATTTACTGCCATCTACGTTCAAGGAGGAAAATTAAAAGTGGCGGTTCAGTGAATCACTGTATGAAGATTCAAAGATTTTATTTTTTTCCCACATTTCAGTAACTAACATAAAGTCAAATTAACATGTCCTCTTCCAGCTAAGAAACATGCAAGATTTCTGCTGTCACGGTACACACAGCAGGGAGGAACGAGGAGACGAGGATGAACTCAAAATACAGTCTTTAATAAATCCAAAACAGACAGGGCAAGGCTGGGACACACAGGAACACCGGGGAGTGTTAGACCAGACGAAATCCAACTAAACAGGCACGAACTAAATACACATGACACACACCTGAACAGAATAAGCTAATAAATCACACTGAACAAGGACAGGAACATGACCAAATATAGAAACATGAGGGCGGGAAAACATAACTCCCCCCTCATGGAAGGCGCGTCCTGCGCCATAACAGTACCACCGGGGAGGTGCGGGTGGGAGGTCTGGAGGCCCTTCAGGACAAACACGGACAGAACGGAGACCTCCAGAGCGGAACAGACAGGTCGGAGGCCATGGCAGTGCAGGGAGCTCAGGAGGCCATGGCAGGTCGTCTTCAGGGCCGTGGCCTCGGTCCCCTCAGCCCGGTCCCTACAGCCGGAACCCTTCTACCCCCCCCCCCCCCCCCCCCCAAAAAAAAAAATTGGAGTCAGGGGCCCTCACAGGGTTGCCTCAGGAACTGCTTCCACTTCCACCCCAGACGAGTCTCCATGGACATGACCGACAAGATTGGATTAAAACTGCTCCTGTGGACACAACACGACTTTAAAACGACTCTGGTCAGGAGCTGGAGCCTGCACTGGACTCTGGTCAGGACACTGGGAACGGCACACCTGGCCATCACTATGGAGCGGCCGGCGGGCTTGAGGTAGCCACAGCCAGCAGATATGAGCGAGTGGTAGCCCGCAAACTTGACAGAGGCCGGCTAACTTGACTAACGAGTGGCCGGCGGCCTGGACAGATGATCGGCCAATAGACTTGACTGATGATGGACCAGCAGGTTTGAGTGAGCCGCAATCGGCGGGCTGACTTCGAAGCGGCCAGTGAACTTGACTTGATCATCCGCAGGCTAGAGCGGGAAGACGAGCGGTTTAGGTCTGGTCTTCTGTCACAGTGCACACAGCGGGGAGGAACGAGGAACATGGAGACGAGGCTGAACTCAAAATACAGTCTTTAATAAATCCAAAACAGACTGGGCAAGGCTGGGACACACAGGAACACCAGGGAGTAACGAGTAGACCAGACGAAATCTAACTAAACAGGCAGGAACTAAATACACATGACAATAACAGATAATTACACACACACACTTGAACTGAATAAACTAACAATCACATTGAACAAGGACAGGAACATGACCAAATATAGAAACATGAGGGCGGGAAACACAAGACACACGACAGAGGCCTGACATCTGCACTCCAAAAATCATAGCATGTTTTATTATTAACTATTTGCATGTATTTGACTTCATTTAAATTATCATATTTTCAAAATTCATTAATTTTAATGCTTAGAATTAGCATAGATCTGTTCAATTAAATGGATTAAAAAATTTAATTTATTCAGTTAACATGTACAACCATAGTTCAGAAATGGCTAGCTGTGAATGAAGTAATATTTAATTAGTTAAAATGCAGAGTTTGAAAAAGAAAATAATTTATTGATAATAAATATATAAACCTTGTTTTTGTGTATTTAAAATGCATTCAGTTTTACAGAAATCTTACCTGTTTAATTTAAGTATGACTCACAAATATGCATCACATTATGTTAGAATGTGTAATCCAAATTGTATATGCATTTCAAATATATAAATCTTTTTACAAATGTATATTTGTATATTTTTTGTATACAAATGTACAAAATGTATATTTTTTAGTGCAATAAGGAATATTGTGTATCTTTAACTCACCTAGACTTGACCTCACACTCAACCACACCTGTGATCCATTCCATTCTTTGTGTCTCTCTTTCTCTCTGTCTCTACAGCCTACTGACCTCACGGCTGCTCTAGAGAAACAAGCGCACGAGTGTGTGTTTGTAGATACGTGGGACTGAGGGTGCTCTGGGCGTACAATGCCCATCCAGTGATAGAGAGCCGTGGCGGACCTCGAGAGAGAGAGAGAGTTTGGGTGTGGGAGTGTGTGTGCGTGAGAGAGTGTGTGGGAGCTGAAGGGACCCATTGAGCCGGGGTCCCTCGCCTCTGCCTTCATTAACATGCAGATGGGAACAGCTGTCGACACTTTGCCGTGACGGCTGAAATATTTACGACTCGCTGTTTACTGAAAGACTCTCGGACTGACTAGCCCACGAGTCCGTCCCTTGCTGTTTCTCTTTGTCTTCAAGTTAACTGAGCTTCTCTTCGCGCACCCGTTCTGAGCACGATGCTCTCGTTTGGTTTGATAATGGAGCGTTTGAGTGACAGCTTTTAATCCGGCCCCCTCTCTAATGATATTTGCTTTTTTTCCAGTACATCTCAGCTATCAAAATGTCACAGGCAGATTTACTCAAGGCCAGCCCACCAAACAAAGCTTATTTCACTTCACCACTTGAGAGAGAGAGAGACAGAGAGAGAGAGAGAGAGAGAGAGAGAGAGAGAGAGAGAGAGGAAATCCATATCTACTACAAATCAATGGCAGGAAATTTACGAGCTTTACCTACAGGCCAACAGCGGCTAACATCTCACTACATGGGCATGAATAAATGAATACATAAACAAGGCGGATGGATATCAAAAAGCGAACGACGGATACGGAGGCAGAGAGTGAGCGCTGTCGCGGGGTCAATGGCACTGGCACGCAGATGTCTTACAAACAAACAAAAAGTCGATGAGTGTGTTAACATTACGCTCACTGGATAATTACATTAAACGCTTGCTGAGTTGATCGCGGTGCCATCGAAGCAATAAAAGTTTAAGGAATTATCCCTGCATTGTCTTTCTCTGTCTCTCTTTTGCTATTTGTCTCCATTCTGCCCTGCGCAGCCTGAGGGGCCTGCCGTGGTTGCTCATCACGAAACTAAATAAAACACGACAGACCTTCAGGGCACAATTACCCAATGTCAACAATTAGCTCTCCGTGCAGACACTTCACAGAGGGGTCTCTGAAGGCATGCACTCGTCCATATGGAGCCCCAAGGATCTTGTATCCTTAACCTCACTTAAAAAATGTACTGAGCCAATGCCATGTGTTTTTTTTTTTTTGACATAACATAGCAAAACATATATCATGTATGTGCCATGTTAAATATATTCGTTCAGTGCCATAATATATTGGTGTTTCTTCAACTCTGAGTATACAGTAGATGATTTTTTAAAGTTTACTAACAACAAAATCTACTTTAATCTGTTCGTGAACATTGTTCAACATTGTAGGTATTGCATCACATGACAATTATATTCATCTGACATTATGTATTGGAATTTTTTATTTTAAAATAAAACGGCCAAGACCTTTGTCTTGTTAAAGACAACATTTCATGTTTCCCAAATACACACAATTTAATAAAATTTTCAGTTTTTGAATAATTTTGTTTACACGATAGCTTCATTGAAAATCATGCCTAATAAAAAAATATTAGATTCACAAGTGATATTTACACTGGTTTTATTTCACATTTCATATTTCACCTCAGTCCTTCTCTTCACTGAGACTTCATATTAACCAAGTACCCTGAAAAACTTTATTAAGGCCAAAATTGCAGTGGAAATGACTGTGGAAATTATTCTTTTAAAATCATTTTTAAATCAAAATATATATTGATTTTTTCCAGTTTTTTTATTTTTATTTTTTTTATTTTTAAAAAGACAGTTGTAGTTTAAAAAAGTTTATTTTATTTTATTGATTAAAGATTAAAAGCCTCGACATGGGTAAAACAATAAAATCTACACATGCAAGCCATTTGAAATTTGATAAAATGTACAAAAGTATGTTAAAAAGTAATTCATAATAACCATAAGAAAAAGGGTTTGCAGTGCCGTTCACACTGAACACATTTTGTATTTTGTTTTTCTATGTAAACTTGTGACAAGATGAGTTTAACTGCTTGCGTCTTGTATCTTTTAAATCATTTCACGTGAAAATGCAGCATTTAGGTTAAAACAAGTTCAACTTTTAAAAAAATTGTCAAAACCTAGCATGTTTTCCCACTGCACTGGCATTTTTTCAATGCAAAAATGTTTTTTGTTGATTTGAAGCATCATGGTAATATTACTGCTTTTTGTAAGGAACATCTAGCTATAACTAGCTTTTTGTAGTATCAGTGTTTTGGAACAGAGCAGCTGGTTACTAGCTGGTCATTTGTTGGTTCAAGCTGGTTTAGGTGGTTGACCAGCTGCACTACCAGCTGGTGAAGACCTGGCTAGGCTGGTAGACCATCTTGAACCAGCAGAAAAACTATTTACCATGTTCCAAAAACCAGCTTGACCACCTTATGCTGTATGACCTGGTTTTCCCAGCAGGGCTGTGAGTGAGAAGCCAAGTCACGCAGACTCCACTGGGGGATATGGATGATTACACGCATTGACAGTACCGGTGGGACACTATTTCATGCCAGCAAAGACATACAGAGTAATCCAAAGCCTCTTTCTAAGGTAAATCCACCCTATCTGTCGGCAGTACAGTAATGATAATACTAAAAGAGCAGGAGAATGGCAAGGGGAGGGAACGAGAGCAATTGAGCCATGTCACTATCTGAGGGCTGACACAGGCTATCACTGTCAGCGCCTGAGAGATGACCTGCTCCATCCATCAAACTGTCCCGACCTGAGAGCGAGAGAAAGACGAAGAGAGATTACAGCCTGTTTAATCTCCCTCGTTCTCTCTCATTAGAAAAGATATATAGTCCTATTATAAGAATCTGTATGGACAATGTGGACAGATTGACATTTGCAAGACAGAGCGAAGTAGGGAATAAGCCCTTTAGAAGCCACACAAAAAATGAGTCTATAAAACAGGTGCGTTTTAGCAAACCGTGAACACCAGGTTAATCTGAATTCTTCAAGTATGGTGCAATCACAAACCGATACACAATATGTATATATTACATAATGTAAAATTTTCAGCTTCATTAAAGAAATGGATTTTATCATGGGTGGAGTATGAGTGCAAGGGACAGTATAATTTACTTTGCTCTATTGCTAGAACATGTTTTTGTGTTTAAAGGGGTCATGAACTGCCTTTTTATTATTTTGTACTGTTCTCTGATGTCCACTTATTATGTTATCAAGATTTTTACATCAAAAACATCATAATTTAGGGTTGTAGTCTCGGAAGTAAACACCCATTGCTATGATTGGCTAACAGTTGTGTATGTTTGACATCCTTCACAGTTGCACAGATGATGTGATTTAGGTTAAAAATGCATAAAAAAGCAATAGTGACCAGGTAATAAAAACAGTTACTCGCACTTGTGTGGTGCGACATCAAATCTAATATGTAGCATCGTCTTTTAGTTTCAATCTTTCTGAAATCCCTGCATCGAATTGTGCCTTGTTTGTAAATGAATCCTTGGTAAAATGAGGTGAGCAAAGGACCAAGTTCTTACTGACGCGGTCTGGATCTTCATTAAAAAATAAGTCCACTCTTCCACTCTTTATTGATGCTGGGATCAGAATTTTGTGTTTTTCCACAACTTGGCACTGCACAGTGTCTTGTTTTCTTCAGAGTCACCTTTATAGTTTGGTTTCTATGTAGATCTGCGTTTGTCTTTCTTGTTATTTACACTAAGTGTGCAAATCGGTGGGCGGGGCTAAACAGGCAGTGATGCAGAAGCAGGCGTTGATCTTCTTCTGCAGAGGAGCCATTTAGCCACACTATTACATTATAAAAATGCACATTCCACAACCTGTCATTGTCACTGATTTAGTGAGATTCTCAAGCTATCGATTCGATTTTATGCTGATTTCAAATGATGCTGATTCATTTGGGTACATTTCAGTTATCCTGTTTATTTTCCTTAAAATAATAATCTTAAGTGTCATTTGTTCATAAATCAGACTACCCCGGTTGTGTTTTATGTTTGTTTTTGCATGCAGCCCACAAGGAAAACTAGAAAGATGTCCATTATTTTACAGTACACAATCTTTTCATTGCATCAAATTTAACAAACTGACATTCACAATTTTTCTACAATTCCTCAGAAACCCTGCAGTTGTCACCGTTAAATTTGGCAGTGTTAAAATTGTTAAATGATTTTTAACGTTGACTTTTGAAAAGACACATGGCCCTTTAAATTTGGGCCTGTGCATTCGTACACACTGCATCATATGTGAAGTAAACAGTAATGCAGCTGCCGTTTGCCCGAGGAAAACCACATTTGTGCAGAATTTGGAAATTAATGGGATGGAAAGAAAGAGTTTTCACTGCCACAGATAAACGCTCTACTTCACCAGAGTCTACAGAAAGGCTGACATGGCCAGATTGGACAGTCTTCACTTCCGAGAGCAGATGTTTTCACTTTTCTTCTGCTTTTCTCATCCTTCTACATGTTTATCGAAGGGGAAAAAATACAAAATACTTTTACGATACACACAAAGAAAAAAGCAAGTCTAATTACTCGCAGATGTATTTTGTTCAAAAGACTGATTCGGTTATAGCATTTAGCCAGTAAAAAGAATCACAGATGAGGAACACTGGGGTGCATCTGTTGTTGTTGCTTTTTATGTCTACACAGACATAAAAAGCAACGAGAGAGAGGACGTCTGCCGCAGTATGTTGAAAGGCCACTATGAACTCGGAATTGAAAAACGAACGACGACGGAACAGAAAAAAAATATACGAACACTGTGCCCTCAGAACACTGACGCACAGTGACTCAAAGTCACAAACATGTCTTCAGGTAACAAACAGTTACAGTGATGGAGTCGGGTATATCACAATAGCAAGCACACAGCGCTGACAGCTATTCAAGCACTACAACGGTGCCGAGAGTGACACACCGGCGCAGTGGGGGAGTTAACGACACTGCTCCGGAGACGCAGGCCTTCTGAGATTTGAGGGGGCTTTACACCGCGACAGAGATGCAATGTCAGATACTGAGGATTATGCATGCACTTCACATCAAAGGCAGCTTTGTTCTCACAAGAGAACATAGACAGGCGGAAAAAGAGCAACTACATTCATTCATTCGCTATTACAGACCCCTTTGATTGAAGTTTGTACACAAAATGGCCTTAAACTGATGCGACACAAAGCCCTGAAAAGTCTTTAAAAGAGATTTCTTGTTCGAAATTGCGTAGGCACTCCAGGATGTAACGATTTTGAGCTATTCACTTTTGCACACATTGCTGTAGACAGGGACTCCCTTTGTATAAACAGTTTTAGCATGAATAACACTCTGTCTTTTCGGAAAACAAATGACTGAAGAGGAAAGGAAAAAAGAATGATAAAAAGTGAGCCAGACTTAAAAGCACGTCGCTTTGCCTTCTATTGTCTTTTCTTTTTTTTTTTTTTTTAATGTTCTTGGTTGCTGTAAATTAAGGGTCAAATGAATACTTGAAATGAAATCACAAAGAATCAGAATGCTTGCCATCTGTGATATGTATATATGATATGATAGCTTTCTCCTTGTCTCTGTAGTGTTTTTTTCTCTCTTGTAACCTTTGTTTAACTGACTCATCTTTTTTAAAGTCAGCATGAAATGGAAATTGTGATTGTCTTGTCTACTCTGAATTAGTTACGTATATGCAAATGAAAAAGCTTCCTGAACAAGAAAAAAATAGGATGGGACTTGATTTTGTCCAAAAAAAAACAAAAAACAATAATTAATATAGTACAATATCTGCATGATACATACAGGCATACAGTTTTCTTAAAAAAACAAAAAAAAAACAAACAAAAAAACAAAAACAAATCAATAAGAAGATTGTGTATTGACATGCCTGATTATAAAGATATTTTTAAACTGAGATTTAGACAATATATTTTCAGGATTTATAAATATATATTCCAATTTACTTCTATATTCAAAATATTTTATACTTAATAATTATAATTATATATTCATTATTTACATTTATATATTATAACTATATATTCTGATTTTCTTCTGTATATTCAAAATTTACATTCTAAAATTCAGGCTTATAACTATATATTTGGATGTACTTCTATATTCACAATTGAGATTTGTATCTATATATACAGATATACATTTATATATTCAGATTTCTTATTATCATTTCCTGTTTGGGCCTTCATAGTATATATATATATGTATATATATAATATAGTAGTATAGATATGTGTGTGTAGCATTTCTTTTAAAGAAAGGTTGCACAAGCATACATTCCAAGCAAAGGAATTCTGTAAATGTCATAAATATGACTGTGATTACTACGTGAACTCGAGAAACGTACTTCCCACATCCACTAAAAATCACCCTAGAACCTGTTGGTTAAAAGTAATTGCAACCTTGGAAAGAATACCTTGGAAAAGAGAAGCTAGTTCTAAGAATACCACTTGGTTGATATTTTTTAACGAGCTGTTTGCATTTGAATCCACACTCTAAAAAATGCTGTGTTGTTTCAACCCAACTTTGGGTCAAATATGGACCAATCCAGCTGTTGGGTTAAATTTTTACATTCAATTTTTAACCCAAAAGTTGGGTTGAAGCAACCCAGCATTTTTTATAGTGCACTGTATATTTGAATGTAACTTCACAATCTCACTCTTCACTGAAAATGCTCAACAACATGGCACTGGAAGATTCTCTAATTCAATTATGTAACGGATCAACAACAACAACAAAAATCTCAGAGCGCAGTCCTGCAAATGTCTGCCAGGCTAATTTTCACTTCATAAATAGTGATTTGTTAAGCGTGTGCTGAAAAGACACATGCTACATCATCTTCACATTAGAAGAACAGTGGCCTTAGTTGATGCTTTGTTGAGAGGAGAGGAGACAAATACGATTTACATTGTGTAGGGGTGGTTTGATTGTGACATCCATATGGATGTCATTGAAACAATGAAATGTCTCTGTGCACATGCATTTGACATTTAAAAAAAATGAATACGTGCATAGCCAAGAAAAATCTTTCTGTCATCATGCTCTAGTCGTACTCTGCCGTCTATAATTAGCTGACAAAGGTGCCATACAGCTCCGGTGTCCTCACACATTGTGTCATCTGCCATCCTTCCACCGCTGGAGTTTCACTGCATAATTTAGGTAAAAAAAAAAAAAAAAAAACACAACGCACAGAGAGAGGTGTGTATGTGTGTGAGAAAAGCGTTCTCAAACAAGGTGTTTCCCTCCCTGAAGCAATCGCAGATTTATTTTGAGCTCAGATCTGTGAGATCTCTGCTTCACGGAGAAACACCATCCAGCCCAGCCTCTCTGAATC
This sequence comes from Acrossocheilus fasciatus, assembly GCA_036784905.1. Lineage (NCBI taxonomy): Eukaryota > Metazoa > Chordata > Actinopteri > Cypriniformes > Cyprinidae > Acrossocheilus > Acrossocheilus fasciatus. The sequence continues at coordinate 26,747,531 of CM071953.1, forward strand.
TGCACTCAGTCAAGACACAAAGGCCTCACCAGTTTTTCATGTTCTTCACCTTTATGTGGGCCGACGGCCAGTGAACGAGTCAATGAGCATGTTGATTTTGGTACAGAGAGTTGTTCGTCCTAGATAGAGCAGATTGCCTAAAATCACAGAAGAGGACATTGTGTTGGATCTGAGAAGATGGGTTGGGTGATTTTTTTATTTATTTATTTTACAAGTACAAGTGCAAGTGCCTTGTACAATATGCCCTATTCAGAAAGACAAGAATATGACCTTAAAATAAATTATTTTAATTTATATAAATAATAATTTTCTTAACTAGAAATAATACAAATGATAATTTTAAATATTGTAATATATATATATATATATATATATATATATATATATATATATATATATATATATATATATATATATATATATATATATATATATATATATATATATATATATATATATATTAAAAAAACAATAAATAATAATAATAAAAAAAAAAACACATTGATAAAGTGATTTGAAAGAACATATCTATCATTACAAAGCAATGGTGAGTCTGTGAAGCCAGTATTGGAAATGTGCACATTGTGATCTTAGGTTCAAATCAAATGGCCATGTTTTATTCTCCTTTGTGTGTGTGTGTGTGTGTGTGTGTGTGTGTGTGTGTGTGCATGTCTTGAGCTTGCCAAGAGTGACATTGAACTAAGATACAATATCATATGCATTTTATTGTTTTTGAAATATCTGTTAATGTTTATAATATTCAGAGAGAGATACACAATAACATGCTTCTATGTCTCACTTGCTTTTCTAGCACTTATTAATTTTATACTATCTACCTGGTCTCATGGCATTTACGTACCTGGGTGCACTTTTTAGCGTGACACGAAATACGTACCAATAAGTACATATCACTGCAGTTTCCAAAATAAATGAACACTTTCACACAAATTGACAGAGTTGTGATTAATAAATAGTAACATTTATAATTGGGCCTTTGTTTATTTGATTAAAATACAATAAAATAGTAATATTGAGATATGTTATTACACATTTAAACGTCTGTTTTCTGTTTGAATATATTTTAACATGTAATTTATTCCTGTAAGGGCAGTCTTCAGTTTCACATGATAACAGCTATTATCAGTGCTCAATTATTAACACCGGTTCTTTTATTATCCAAAAACTGGTTTTGTTAAAATTGTGACACATTTTTTTCATTTTATGAATAGAAGGTTCAATGAACAGCATTTATTTGAACAAAAGTCTTTTGTAACTTTACAAATGTCTAGTTTGCAGCATGATTTTTGACCAAAGAGGTTGCTTTTTTTCTCTTTTTATTTTTATTTTATTAGTTTAGACACACTTCCACACATCCAAATCTCATATGAATCATTTTGCCATTACAATAAATACAAAATGGCTTCACTGTACATCCATAACACACACACACACACACACACACACACACACACACACACACACACACACACACACACACACACACACACACACACACATTTACTCTTTTACTCTTAAGCGACCAAAGTTGCATCATGCGACACACCCACACTGAAACAAACACACACACAGTTGCAAAGCCATCTGTGCAGCATTTGAAAAGCCAGCCATTAATACACTTTCATGGCAAGGACCTCAGATGGGATGCTGGGTACTGTGTCCTTCTCGCCACCTCATTCCAAGCCTGCTCTCCCCCTGTCTCTCAGCTCTCTGTCTAAGATTCATTAGGCAGGAGCACAGGCTCTGAATTAGACCCTAATTAGAGAGCGAATGGCCAAATGCGCGATGTTCCAACCCTGATCATTGTGCTCAACGAGGATGGCCAGGGGCCACAGGCTCCTGTGCACAATCACACCACTAATCGGTTAGCACCTTGCAAACATACCGACCTCATTCCCTCAACACCTGCCCCCTCTCCGAACCAACTCCATCACAGGAGGTCAAAATAGTCAGCAAACCTAGTTTAAGGGATCTAGCCTTGATTGGACTCATAGCATAGGATGCATTGAGTGTGGCGCTCATGTGGGCGGAGCAGGTTCAAGTTTGGCCAGTAAAGTGTCCCAATTCTATTCTCCATTTTCTAAATATTTCCTGTTAATCTCTCCTGCACTGGTCAAAAGTTTAGAATTATTTATGGTTTTTTAAAGAAGTCTCTTATTTAGTCTCTTATTACTCTTAATCATTTATTTGATTTAAAATATATATATAGTAAAAATCAGTAATATTGTGAAATATTGTTTTAAAAAGTTTTGATTTCAATATATTTTAATATGTAATTTATTCCCAGATTTTCAGCAGCCATTCCTCCAGTCTTCAGCATCACATGATCCTTCAGAAATCATTCTAATATGCTGATTTGTTGCTCAATTATATCATTTATGAATGCTCAGTTATTAATGTTTCTTGATATTTTCAATGTTGCTTTGTGACCTATTGCTGATTAATATTTTTGTTGCTTTTTTTAGTATTCTTTGATGAATATAAAGTTTAATGATCAGCATTTATTAAAAAAATTGAAATATTTTCTAACATTATGAACATTTTTACTGTCACTTTAAATCAAACTGATGTGTCTTTATTTGTCTTTAAAGTTTATTGTAGCTTAATGAGTGAGACATCAGAAGACAGTGATGGCTGCATTTTTTCATTGTTGATTGGCTGTCGTCAAACTGTGTATTGAATTCCCTTCCAAGTTTCTGTAAATGAAAACCGCAAACAGTATTTTCAGTACATGAGGTGTTGCGTAAACCAAAGCAGAGAGCGTGTGAAATGTTTCTGTGTATGTTGGGAACAGAAACCTGTCACAAACAGACTAGTCGAGAGACTTATGCATGCACAAACATGCAGCGATTGTGCTTAACGAAATGTGCTCTGTGACTTCTGATGCATGTTGGCTTGACGAGGAATGGTAGTTGAGAAAGGCATAGCCTATAAGAGAAGAGGAAGTGAACGACAGAATAAGGATGTACAGGAGAAAGACAAAAGGGGGACATCTAGGTTAAAAGGCATGCATGGCTGCCCTCCAAAAAGCCAATAGTGCCAGCTTGCCCAATTTCACCCCAGCTCATGATTCAGAACTATGCTGTCAGCCTGCTCCGGCATGATCTATTTTTATTCTCAACGTATCATCCCTACTCCTTTCCTCAGATGAAGAAAACACAGCCGTCCAAATATCTGTGGCCACAGGGCAAGTGCTGCGTTCTATGTTTGCCTCTTAAGCTCAAAACTCCCCGGAGACTCACGGCAGACGTGTATCTAAAAGAGCCAGTCGGGTGGAACTGATATGACTGTGCCATTTAGATTTAACACAAAGATTGTGACATGCATATTTCACCGAAATCAGTCAGAATCATGACGTGTTTTCTGTGGTGATGATACACAAATAAATGCAAAAAGGTTTTTATTATTATTGATATTATTGAGATCTTATTTTATGATTAATTTTTGTTATTTTTCAAATGATTAATATTATTGAACGCACAAACCACATGGCTGATTTTGCTATTTTTATTATAAAAATTATTAATACTATTGAGGGTTCAAATCAATTGGCATATTTTATTTTTTTATTTTTTATTTTTTAAATGTTAATATTATTGAGAGCTCAAATCATGTTTTTTTTTGTTTCAATTATTAAAGTTATCAATATTACTAAGAGCTCAAATCATGTTTTTTGTTTTTTATTATTAAAAATTATCAGTATTATTGAATGCTCAATTTATATGGCTTATTTTACTATTGTTGTTGTTGTTGATGATGACGTTTTTTTTATTCAAATCAGATCATTTTAGCTCAAATCATATGGCTTACTGAAGAAAGTGATCAGGAATCAGAAAAAAAACAATCCCAAATGGATATCTTCAGTGTCATAAAGACTTAGAGGTGGGTCTTTTAACTCAGGTCATTCCATAACACATTATCAACTTCCTAACCACACCCTAGCAACCAGCCAGAACACCCTAGCAACCATATATCAATGTGCACTGGCCATTTCTTTTCACCAGAATATCACAGACACATTGAGGTGGGCTCTTTTGACTTGGGCCAATGAACCGTGGACCCTGGGAATACCATAGAAAGGCATATGCTAACATTTTGGCAGCGAGTTTCACTAATATTATTTCACCACTTATTATTACTATTATTTATTTTTTTATTATGTGTCTAATCATTCCTTTTTGCTGCTGTGGTGATGCTGATAGAATATATATTATAAATATTTTGCAGGTATTTGTATGGTTTTGAGTAGAGCACACAGGTCGAGAAGCATCGTAACCTGTTGTTGTGGAGCTGAGGTCGCGTGCGCTGCAGTCAGAGGCTCTTGTGAGTCTGAAAGTGCGCAGTGAGGCATCTCCTGCTCCGTGATCGCCGTTTATTCCCCTATTCCCACGGAGGGAATTGAGCGCTGGCACAGTCCCCCCTACTGTACAAACACGGAACTTCTACTCACTCACCATCAGTAACTCTCCGCCAAACACCGACAGCAAACCACATCTATTATTACCAAACGAGAAGTTTCCATACTGTCGGTGTGTAATGGCGCTTGTAGCTTGCTTTAGACTTTGCAAGCAACATATGGTAAGACAGTTTAACAGAAAGAGAGAGAGAGAGAGAGTCGAAAAGAGAGCCAGCAGTGGAGTCATTGTTCATGGTTTTATATTGTATATTATTTTAATAAGATTACTGACATCTTTCTTTGTTATTATTTATTCATTTTTAAATATCAATTTATTCTTAATGTAATTTAAACGATCTAATTTATTTACTGGTGATTTTGCATGCAAGAACGTGCAAATCAAGTACTTTGCAATTGAAAGAGGGAAAGAGAAATGAGAGTTTGCCTTTTATTCACATTGTTAAAGAGAGACATCGTCACTGAAGCGGACAAAACACGAGCTCTCAACCTTTTCTTTCTTTCCATGTGCTGCTGAACGCTGCACTAGTGGCTCTACATCACAAGTGGTTTGCTCTTAATATCAAGTGACAGGTTCTGTAATCATTTTTTTAAAAATGGAATATGTGTCATATCCCATAAAAATGCTCCAAGTCCCATCTCATCGGCATTGTAATACAGGCAACGTGTTGTATGGTAAATCGATTTTAGTGACCAACACGAATAAAAAAAGAGACAAAAGTTGTGAAAAAAAAACAACTATAAAAACTTTGTTCCAGGTTTATGTTGGAACGGGTTTTGCGGGTATTAGGTTTTGATGTTGCGCAGGGCAAGGATAGGAGACACGAGACGGGAAGGTATATTCCCATTCCACAAGGGAGATCCGAGCAGCAACTATTGCGCACAATGTATAGCCAATGTAAGAAGAAAAAAAAGAAAAGAAAAACACCACATGCTTAGCTGCTTCCAGCGAAGCTGAAATTGTCAAATATGTTCGTTCTGAGATCACGTTCTTATGTCTAAACTGTTTTGCCCACTGCACTGGTCAACACCGCAGTTTAGTACCTTGGAGAGCGAACGCTGTCTGACGAGTACGACAAGCACAGATAAATGCACGAGTTCAGAAATCCTCTACAAACTGAATTATACAGATTTGTCGTGTCATTCTCTGATGTAACACTTACAAAGAGTACACAAAAGATGCAACAGAGTTTATAAGAATGACCCTAGTCTCCATCTGTGCGTGCGTAAAAGGAGATATCACTCAATTATTGTAGACAAGGCATAATTGATATGAGGCTGGGATTAAATTACTGAATATATTATGATGTGTAAGCAAACGCATTTCCTTTAATTACCATCTCAAGTGGGGCTGAAATGGGGCAAACGTAGGGTCTCTAATCACATTGTAGATAGATCATAATGAGGGTTTACCTCGAAAAAGTTGGCACGTCCCATCTGTTTGTCTGCACATAAAAAGCCTTCGACTATTCCTCCAACTTGTTCAGAATAAGTTCGGTGTATTCATTCTTTCAACAGGCAATATCTGCTTGAACAATGACACAATAGAAGGTCTGTTTGCTCCAGTGGAAGAGAAGTGCTCATAGGACCGAAAAAAGCAACAAGCATCCATAAATTCACAGCGGATCCCGTTAATGTGTGTTTCTGTTCTGTCACTTCTGATAATGTTACTCTGTTTCCCAAATGTTTATTATTTAATCCAGCCCGCAAGTCGTAATGGTTGTCCCGTTTTCCGGATAAAAAGTCCTGAAGTGGTGTGTGAAGGCTCCAGGGAGGTGTGCGGTGAGCGTAGCCCAGGCTCGGGTCTGGTGGTCTCTCGGTGCGTGTCGAGGCAGTGGGAGTCTTCCTCTCCTCGCCCGCTCTGTCCACACAAACTGGATTCAGTGTTTGAAGGCAGGCAGTTGGGCACTAAAGCATATATCCAGCAGCCCCCCCTTGTGGAGCAACAGCATTGCGTGGGTCACACCAGAATGAAGGAGACACAACGATGAGAAAGTGAAAATGAAGCGCACGGAGAGAAAGACAGGGGGAGAGAGAGAGAGGGAGAGAGAGAGAGAGCGCACGGAGGCAGTTGTTTAACCCATTCAGAGCCGATTATAAAAATAATTACTATAATTTATATTTAAATTATTTATATATTTATTTCGAATATATTTTATATTTAGATAAAAAGTGAACACATTTGTGTGTCTACATATATAAATAATATATAAATAAAATGACAAAATGTTTACATTTAATATATATATATATATATATATATATATATATATATATATATATATATATATATATATATATATATATATATATATATATATAGTATTTTTTAGTTTCAGTTATTGTAATTTATTTAATTATGTTTTAGTGACTGAGTATGTGAGACATCTTTTAAAGAAGACCTCGGGTTCTACCTCACTTAAAAATGACAAAAACGCACTTTTATGAATATTTATGAAATTATAGTGAGGGAACGTGATGCACAGCAACATGCTACGTCAATTTCAATGTAAATTGTGTTCGCAAGAGATATTTTGGTGCCAAACCACCGGAGGTGCGCTTGGAAAACGCGGTTTCTCCAGCGTTTGGCTCGTGGGCGGCCACCTGCTCACCGCGCGCGCTCGAGCTGGAGACTCTGGGTTCTCCAGCTCGAGGGCGGGGAGTGGGAGGCTTCTGATGCTAAAGCTGCTTTTCATGGAACCGATCAGAATCTGACAGAAGCGGGGAGAGCAATATTACGCAAAAACATGTCGTCATGGCACCAGACGCCGCTTTCCTGTTGCGCAAAGGATGCAAATGATCAGCTGGCATTCAGGGCAACCTGTGCCATGTAAACATGGGGAGTGTGAACTCTTTGCAACATAATCTGTATAAGACCAAAATGATAGAAAATATGAATTATGTGCATTTCTAAACCATGTGCTCTGCGGTACCTTGCAAGTTTATTTTTCAAGGAAACATGGCATTTAGCCACACTGTTGTCTGTTTGTCCAGTCATCAACATTAGCGTGGCATGTCTACATAACTCTTGTTTATTTGAGTTTTGCCCTGGGCTAAAGCATCACAGTTGGAAAGCCCTCTGATGTGAGATGCGAGAAGAACAGCTTGCAGAAACAAGGTTTGCTATTCTTTTTTCCTGTGGTATAAAATACTGAGAGTTGTCTCAGTTTAGAACATTCTTCTTTTTGTGTTTCACAGAAGAAAGGTCACAACGGTTTGGAATAACATGAGGGTGATTAAATATTTCTAGATGTTTCATTTTTGGGTGGATAATTCTATACAAATCCCTTTGGGATAACCCCCAGATATCCTTTTGGGATTCATTGATCTACTTTACCTTTCAGATATAGATCTATACCAGTGCAATCTTCATTTCCATCATGCATCAGATGTCAGGTACAAATGTGTCGCCTTTATGTTCAAATAACTCTTATTATTTATTTCAGTTTCGCCCTTGGTTTGGACAGCACAGCTGGGAAAACCCTCTGATGTGAGACTGAAAGAGAAAAATGTGTTTCGGTGAGCAGGAAAATGAGTAAAGCTTTCAAGATCTTTTCTCACATGAAATAGAGAGAGATACACTGCAATGCATATATTTGTAATGTCAACTTCAATCCCCTGCCCCAACCCACACAAATCTATATACACTTTCAGCTCACAGCATCTGCATTATCAACCTATATAAGGTACAATTTATTCACCATATTGCCATAAATTTGTCTTTTTAAAAAAAAAAAAATTTAACAAAGCAGATGAATCCAAACACAGGATCTTATGTCAGTGTCGTACCCTTTCACGTGTATACACTCTTAAAAATAAAGGTGCTTCACAATGCCATATAAGAACCTTTTTGTCTAAATGGTTCCATAACCAGAATGGTTCCTGAAGAACCTTTCTGATTCACAAAAGGTTTTGTGGTGAAATAAGTTTCTTCAGATTATAAAAAGGTGAGAAAGAGATGGTTCGTTAAAGAACTTTTGACTGAATGGTTCTTTGTGGAACCAAAAATGGTTCTTCAATGGGATCGCAGTGAAGAACCTTTTAAGCACCTATATTTTTAAGTGTATTCTGATTTGTAGACAGAAAGAAAAATAATGTCCATGTGAATGAGTGATGCCTAAAATAGCTTAAAGTAAAAGGTGCTGCTGATGGCGTGCTTCCGCAATAACCTCTATCCTCACATCGTCAACACTTTCAGATAGTTATTGTGTGGCTCCTTATTTAGTCTGAGCTAAAAATGGATTTGTACTGTGAAAAACATACACTTTGGCAAGGTTTCACCTTAGATGTGCCTGTAAATGGATCTAACGTTGGATGACAAGTATCTATCTATCTATCTATCTATCTATCTATCTATCTATCTATCTATCTATCTATCTATCTATCTATCTATCTATCTATCTATCTATCTATCTATCTATCTATCTATCTATCTATCTATCTATCTATCTATCTATCTATATATCTATCTATCTATCTATCTAGTTTTTAATTCAAGGTTTTTTTTATGTTTTTCTCAAAACTTTTGAACTTAAAAAAAAAAAAAAACTCTATATGGTTATGCACATTTCTTTGAATATCAGTTTGTTTTAATTATACTTTTTTAAATTCAAAATGTAATTCTTCATCCTCAATTCAAATAAAATTCAACTTTCTCAATTCAATTCTAAATGATGCACAATCCTGTTGGTGGGATACCAGCTTCCAAAAACCACAATATGTGCTGCTTCAGCAGAGATTAATACTATTTTAGCCATTATTTCAACAGTATGCTTTGAAAGGATAGCCCAGACCTTTTGCCAGTGAGTTGGTGGTTGATAGTTTTTGGGAGGTCATTCTCACATTGAAAAGCAACTTTCAGTAAATCACAGCTCACAGGCAACAAGAGACTGCAGCACTGGAGGCCAGAAAAGCTGTTTTGAGTCTTATTCCTGCCACAAAGGCATAGCGTGTGAAAATGTCTGCAGATTGAATACAAGTCGGGCAGCAGGCAGTGTTTCGGTTGTGCTCAAGGGGGCAAATGACAGATGCAGACCGACCAGAAACGAGTGAGCTGTAATAATCTAGTAGAGAGATAACTAAGGCCTGGATGAGTCAGGAATGTAGAAAGGGCATCAGTTTTGAATTATGTCTTATCTGTGTTAGTACCATCTAACTTGTCATTTTCACATCCTGTTAGAAATCCTATTATAGACATTAAAGGCACATCTGCTGGCATACTTGCGTAAAAATCCCTCAGCCATACCCTGAGGTTTTTCAATCATTTGGATTCAGATTAGGGTGCATAAAAACTCTAGTGAGACATGGGGATAAACAAATACAAAATACAACTGCAACACAAAATGCTGTCTGTTATCTGTTGCCATCAATATAATGTTCATACCACAACCTTCATGTACAACATGGCTTGATATTTATCAAAAAAAAAAAAATGTTTTAATCATGCCTTATTTATGAAGCAAGTGGCTTTGTTGGTTTGCTGACATGTTTGTTTGTTTGTCTTATACCCAAGGTGTTTTTTTTTTTTTTTCTTCACTGGTGTGGCTGTTGCATAGATGGTGAGGCTTTAGGACAGCAGTCCCTGTTCTATCTAAGCGTCTCGTCTTTCTGGAATACGGGGGAGGTTTGGACGTGTGAACGCACAGCACTGTGGGCTGCGTTTCTGCTGAGAAAGGAAGAAGGAGAGGGGGATGAAAATATGTGTCAGTTTTAGAGTCTCAGATGAGTAATGCAACCATCTGCCTCTGCCTGTGAGTGTTTGCATGCACATCTCGTATATGGACCGTCAGATGCACAAACACACATAAACACCTTGTTAGAGAAGTAGTTAAAAGGATAGTTAAAAAATGTAATTCTACAAAAAAAAAAAAAAAAACGCTAAGTACACCAAAGTCTTGAAGCCACATTATATCTTTATCAAAACAATATTTCACTTATAAACACAGTCAGATTATTGAACTCGAGAACCAGATCAGTTAATGAATCATTATCAATCAAATTCTATTTTAAATAAACCAGTTGATCCAGTACACAAATTGGATTGAACTGGCTGATTTGTTCAAGAATCAGAGTTCAAATCACCGATTCAATAAACCATTTGATTTGGTTAAGGAATTGGATTAAACTATTCAGTTGAATGTGCTGATTTGTTCAGAAATCATAGTTCAGCTCACTGACCCAATATTTGGTTTGCAAATTTGAATGGATTGATTTGTTCAGCTCACTGATTTAATGAATCAGATGATTTGGTTCATAGATTGCATTGTACTGTTCGATTGAATTTGTTCAAGAATCAGAATTCAGATTACTGACTGAATGAATTGGTTTATTTGGTTCACTAATGGGACTGAATGATTCAGTTTAACTGACTGATTTGTTGTAGATTTAGAGTTTAGTTCACTATCTAATGAATTGGTTGATTTGGTTTGTAAATTGGATTGAACAGCTCGATTGAACTTATTGATTAGTTCAAGAATCAGAATTCAACTCATTGGCTTAAGGAATCAGTTGATTTGGTTTACAAATTAGTTCAATATTCGTTCAAGAATCAAATTTTAGTCCACTGACTCAATGACTCAATGATTTGGTTAAAAATTGATTAAACTGTTTAATTGAATGGACGGATTTGTTAAACAATTTAACTTCAGCTTATTGATTCAATGAACTGGTATAGAACAGCTCAGTTGAATGATCTGATTTGTTCAAGAATCAGAAATCATCTCACTGACTCACTGAATCATAGATTTAGTGCACAAATTGGATTGAACAATTCAGTAGAACGGATGGATTTGTTCAAGAGTCCAAGTTGAAGTCTCTGACTCACTGAACCGGTTTATATGCTTCAGAAAGTGATTGAGCAACTCGACTGAACAAACTGATTCGTTCAACCTAGAGGGCACGATTTAGGTGGGGGCCATGATGACGGTTTTGTCAGGGGCCCAAGAAATGATAACTGCAGCCCCGATTTGATGCAACAAGAAAAGAAAAATAATCTCTAAAGAGGAAAAAATCTTCTTTCTGAGACCAGCATGTTGTGGAAGGGTCAGATGCAACTTGGCAGGGTGTAGCACTGTTCCTGTGTTGAAATGTGCTGTGCTAGTCATTCAGCTGAATGCTCGCTCTGCTCTATTTGCTTCAGCATCCCTTTCTGACTGTTTTCCCTCCAAAGAGAGCGAGTGAAGAGAATCTCCTTGTTCGGATGGGTGTCAGACAGTTTGACCTCAGGCTAGAAAGGTCATGGCTATGGAAACAGAGTAAGCATTTCATGTGAGATTGTGAAAGCCTGGAGGTCATTACAATCCTCGCTCTCTCAGACAAAACCTGTATATATACACACACAGATATAAACAAACAGCCGGGCCATATGCTGTCACAGCTGAAAATAACAAACACTTTCACACCATGCATATGGACGGTTCTCAGGGTTAAACCCACCGGACTTCCTTTTTATGGATGGATATTATTAATCTTGCTGATCTACTATTCCCAACACACAAGAAAACTTCAAAAGCTAGCATATTTCACATGAAAGACATCCTGCAATTTCAACAGACTCAACGAATCAGTTCCACATGAAACAATCTGATAGCTTTGAATATGAGAATAATCCAGATGAGATGAACTTGCAGACTTGAAACAGCAACCATATGGTGGCACTAAATCCAGCAAGTAGACACATCTACCGTTCATTTCTGATGAGAGGAACAGTGTTTGATGTGGTATGTTAATAATTGTTTCCTCTCTTTGTCACTTCATCTCCTTTCATTTCGAGTCTCTAATCTCCTTCATTGACTTGTTCCTCATCTGCAAACCATTGGCCTTTCTTGATCTTAGCAGGAGATTTTCTGTAAAACCAGCTGACTTACTTGCCTTGGAAAATGGAATAGAAACACTGTTTAGTTGAACTAATTTGATGTGTAATATATAAATTCATTCAATTAGAATTGATTTTTTCTCACCAAGGCAACATTTTTTTATTAAAAAAAGTGAAGGCAGTAATATTGTAAAATGTTAGTACAGCTTATAACAACTGTTTTCTATTTTTAATACATTTTAAAATGCAATTCATACCTGTGGCAAAGATTCATTTTCAGCAGCCATTATGGCAATCTTGAGTCACATGATCACATGATCCTTCAGAAATCTTTCTAATATGCTGGCAATCATGGTTTTTATCAGTGTTGAAAATACTTGTCCGGGTTAATATTTTTGTGGAACCCATTTTTTTTTTTTCAGGATTCTTTGATAAATATAAAGCTCAAAAGAATTTATTTGATATATAATTTTTGTCAAACAATGGAAAAGTCTTTACTGACACTTGATCAATTTGAGGCATCCTTGCTAAATAAAAATAATACAACTTAATGAGGCTTAATGAAAGAGTTTTTGTCATTTTTGGAGCTTTGTCATTTTCAAAAGCACCTGTCTCTGTTGACTTTAATTATATGGCATAAATTAATTCAGCATAAATATTTTTGACACAAAAATATTTGACACAAGTTTGGAATATCATGATCAAACAATGACAGAATTTTCATTTTTGGCTTAACTATTTCTTCAAAACTCTCCATTTAGCTCACTGCCATCTAGGCAAGACATTAAAAAAAAAATCTAATTACTGATTCCTCTTTTTTACGGAGAAGAGTAGTGCTGTTTCATTTGACTATAAAACAGCTCGATAAATGTGAGAACAAGGAGAGTCTTTTAAAAATCTGTTCTGTCTCTCTTTAGCTCTTCAGGAGGGATTTTCTCGCATTGTTCTTTCCTATTCTTGGAGTTGGGTGAGTGATGGATGCAGTGAGAGGCTGGTACGGAACCCTTCCACACCTTTAATTAACAACAGATCTTAAACAGGATCAGTCAGCCAAAGCTAATTCACAGGACACTGCCATTTTGCTGCTGTGCAATTCCTTAAGCTTCAAAACACAGGCTTTAGCACCTCTCACATTTTCACATCCACTTCAATCTCACAGACACACAGTAAGAAAGAGAACTGTTCATGCTTTTCTAAATTCAATCATTTCTTGTGTCTCTGTGTAAGGTTATTTGACTTTGACCTGCGCTTTTGGTTTACGGCTGTAGATGTTTTATCTAATGAGAAGCTAGTCTGCAATTCTCAAAGCTCTTAATGGAAATTGGTCTGTTCATTTGAAGAATTTGGGCTGAGATATAGTTGAGTGGAATTGTGCAGATGATATCAGGTTCATCCTGCTTTAATGCAGCAGTCCAAGGGAAATTAAGTAGGCTGTTGTCCAGAAGCACAGAAATTAAGAGAAATAAAGACCAAGGGATTTTTTTTTTTGTTGCTGAAATAATAAAGGGATTGAGACACAGATGATATTAGAAAAGAGGATCGTGCAGAACTTGTGCAAGCACGGCTCTTAATGGTGTGTTTTTTGCTTGTTGTTGTCTCATACTTTTAGATATGCTGTTATATGCAAATGCTACTGCTTCTGTTAGCTTTTAATACACAGAGCGTGTGCAGAGCAGGGCGATGTGAAGAACAGGATTGAGAACCGCTGCTTTAGAACATTGATTTTGAAACTTGTGAATCCATTAGAATCATTAGAAGAATCGCGATTCATATATGAATAGATTTTTACGTGCACTCCTACTTTTCTCTTCCTCTCCTCTAAAGCAGCGCAGCATGTACTGCATGTTCCCGGGGGCAGGGTTTATCTGGGTCCGTGACGTAACGGACCCGGGAAGTAGCTCGTTGTAGTCCCAGACTGCCTACGAGCTGTTTTTTTAGAATTTTAAAATAACTCCTTTTGATGATTAACTCCTTTAATCATATTAAATAAATTGACAGTCCTTATTTTTATATACCATTCAAATGTTTGGGGTCAGTTTGAAAGAACATTATTATTTTTATTTTTTATTCAATTAAATTGATCAAAGGTGAACAGTAAATATTTAATTTAATAATTTGTATTAAAATGTAAAACATTTCTATTTCAAATAAATGCTGCCCTTTGAACTATATATTTTTCAAATAAATAAATACAAATAAAATAAAAAATAAAATAAAAATAAAGTATCAGGGTTTCTGCAAAAATAATAAACAGCACAAATGTTTCCAACATTGATAATGAGAAGAAATGTTTCTTTCACCAAATTAGCATATTTCATAAATATTTAAAAAATCTTACTAAACCCAAACTTTGGAACTTTGTGTTTTTGTTGATTCAGGTTAACTAGGTTCATGAGTGAGGAAAACAAATGCATTCAAGTCACTCCTGATGAGGACAGCAGTCAGAGGTTACGAGCAGTTGAGCACAGCAGGATGAGGAAGAAGACAAGGAAGCAATGTTGTCTGATAGCAGCAGGTGGAAAAATCTCCAGGAGGGTTTCTTACAACACTGTGGTAGGGTAAATCAGCTGTTAAAGGTACAGCTGTATCTCTGCCACTCTCTCCAGTGAGTCCAATGAGAGAGCAGTATGAGTTGGTTCAGGTACCTATATGGGATTGCAAGACAGAAGAGTGACTGTAGACAGGTCTTCAAAAGATATCCGCTGTTTAAAAATGTATTTGTTTTACATATACATGAATAATTAATAATTGATTCAAATAGAACTTAAAGCAACATTTAACCCAAAAATGAAAATTTGCTTAAAATTGGCGCACCCTCAGTCCATTCAAGATGCAGATGAGTTTGTTTCTTCATTGGAAAATATTTGGAGAAATTTAGCATTGCATCACTTGCTCGTCAATGTATCCTCTGCAGTGAATGGGTGCCGTCAGCATGAAAGTTCAAACAGCTTATTAAAACATCACAATGATCCACAAGTAATCCACACAACTCCACTCCATCAATTAATGCCTTCTGAAATGAACAACTGTGCGTTTGTAAGAAACAAATCCACCATTAATACTTTATAAAACTTTAAACCATCACTTCTGGAGTCCATGCCCATCCCCTGTTTTCCTCTCACATCAAAATACAACAACATCTTAGTTTAGAACGGTTTATGACTGTTTTCCCACATAAACAGTGCTGGAACTGTTTATTTCTATCCTGATGTATTGTGGATTATTGTGATGCTTTTATCGGCTCTTCTGAACTCTGATTCTGACGGCACCCATTCACAGCAGAGGATTCATTGTTAAGCAAATTATGTAGTGTTGAATTTCTCTAAATCTGTTTTGATGAAGAAACAAACTCACCTTGAACAGCCTAAGAATTTAGCAAATTTCCATCAAAATAATGTTTAGATATTAATTTTTTAATATTAACATTTTATTTTAAAATAAGTTACACAATTTGCTTTATGTGGAATAAACACAGACTGTAATATTGTCAAGGTGAACTGAAATAGCGTTAATACTTATAAATGAATTTGACATGATTAGAACAGCTGCTTTCTCAATGTCACTAAAGTGGTCTGTGATCCTAGATAAATATCTTACACACACACTCACACTCACTCTCTCTCACACACACACACACACACACACACACACACTCACACTCACACTCACACTCACACTCACACTCACACTCACACACACACACACACACACACACACACACACACACACACACACACACACACACACACACACACACACACACACACACACACACACACACACACACACACACACACACACACACACACACACACACACAACTTTCTGCTTCTCAGTAGATGACAAGTGGGGCCAGTTTGAGATGTCATCCATTCAGGCAAGGTGAAGCCGCCTGGGGAGAATTGGACTGCACATTGCATAATTCACCACAAGATGCTCTAAACTGATAAAAGATTAATGTTTATAGAGTCTTTGTGGAGGCAAACAAAAAGGAGTGACGTCAAAAGAAAAGTGTACACTTAGATTTGGAACACAGATAACCTAGTATGAACAGACTCAGAAGACCATTTTAGCACTTAAAGGTTGTTCTGTCAATGCTTATGAGATATTTCTTCAGAAATATGTTAAAAACAAACTATACAATTGTGATCATACAGTACAGTAAGTATAGTATTATGAAATTTGCATAACAGTTCACATAGAGTATTTTATAAGTAATAATTACAGTAATACAGTGATCTGAGAAGTATGATTAAAGTAGGAGAAACAATTGAGAATTATTTTTTCTTACATGGTAATGCTAGCTGGAGGATCATGATTTTAGAAACACAGCAGTCGATAAAAAAATAATAAAAATAAATAAATAAATAAACAGAAAACAAAGTAAAACAAACACATCAATATCTTTTTAGTAGCATCCTTGCTGCTAGAATCAAAGGGATGTTTTATGAGAAATAGACAGCGTATAATCCTAATAGCCAATCGAAACCTCTGCAGTGAGTCCCATTCATAGAGGCATACGATTCGGCTTTGTGGCCCTGGGCATCATCAAACCAATCAGGCAGCTCAGCAGACCATGTTTATAAGCTACCAATCAGACACGCCTCGCCTGCAGCTCGACCCCCTCCCCTTTCCTGACACGCCAATCAGAGCCCCCCACTAATGATTCTCAAACTAATGAAATCATCTACCTGTGCAATTCCACAGCAAGCCATTTTTGCTGCATCACAGGCACTCTAATTATGTAGACATGATTCAGTAAACACTTCCAACAAGAATGTTCCAAAAATATAATTGAAAAGGATGATTTCTTCATAGTGTTACAGCATGAGAGATTGGCACAGGACAATCTAGAGCTAACAGGAGCAATGATGTAGTTAAGTTTTAAGTTTTGGGGGTATAAACGAAGAAGGGGGAGGGGGGGGGGGGGTAAATCTGGATAAATTTAGAAAGCAATCAGTGGGATTATTAGTTTTGATTAACCAAATGACATTCCGTTCTCAGCACACACATGACTTTCTATACAGTATAATTGTGTGCAGTATGAATGTAATCTCACTAATTGTTGAATAAAGTCATTATTTTTGTTTTCCTTGCACACAAAAAAGTATTCTCTTAGTTTAATAAAATTATGGTTGAACCACTGATGTCACATGGACTGTTTCAATAATGTCCTTACTACCTTTTTGGGCCTTTAACATGTTAGTTGCGTTGCTGTCTACAGGATCAGAAAGCTTTTGGTTTTCAACAAAAATATCTTAATTTGTGTTCCGAAGATGAACGAAGGTCTTAAGGGTTTGGAACAACTTGAGAGTAAGTAATTAATGACAGAATTTTCATTTTTTGGGTGAACTATCCCTTTAAATGTTACTACATATTTAGTTTAATTTTTGTTTTAATTTATACATAATTTAAAGGTCAATTTTTGTGTTGCAGCTCTAAAAAATTGTGAGTTTGTATACACACAAATGTATTTATCAAAATTATCTCATGAGCGTCATTTGAGATCCACCTGTTTGTTGGTCAAACCGACAATACCAACCGAACCGACTAACCAACCATCCTCACAACACTGTGATTTTCTCTTGACTTCTAGCTATAAGGTTTTGGAATAAAATTTGTTGCATATTGATATGTTCGCTTGTTCTCATTGCCTTGCTTGGTCGCTTCACTAATGTTTTAATGTGTCTTAATAATTGCTGTGCTCATCAACACTCCGATCCAAGAGAGGTAAGGTGTCCATTAATTTAGCAACTTATTACATTACAATCTGTCCAAAGGAAATAAAGTATTGGCAGACATGGTGCATTCTGCACACAAGAACTAACAGAATTATTATTGAATAGCTATTATTCAAGTTTTTATTGGACACTTTATGTGTAAGGCTGCCAATGTGTAATTTCAGCCTTTGAGTTCATTTTACTTTGCAAGTGTGTGCGTGAGTGTGTGTGTGTGTGTGTGTGTGTATGTGTGTGTGTGGGACTGTGACTCGGGACTGATTAGATGGGTGTTTTGTGCTTTGTTTAGTGATAATAATTACAAAGGCCCATCCAGATTGATCAGGTCCATAGAGCGTCTGAGCAGACCGCCCATAGGGACGAATGGTGGTGTATGGGCACACACTGCGATGTGAGGAAAAAAAAAAACCTGGACAGGATTCCCAGAGCCTCTTCATAAAGCCAAGGAGTGACAGGAAATCCATTTCTGTCGCATGCAATTATAGCCATGCTGATTCGGTGAAAAAAAGCTCCTTTTTTATTTATCATCAAGGCTGTGGAAGAGCTGAGGTGGTCCATACCCTGACAGCCAGGTTCACGGGGCAATCCAATTGTTTCTCAGTGAAGCACAGCAACATGGTGACACCTTCACACTACTGCGCGCATATGTGTATACAGAAACCCACATACAGTCTCCTCACTGTCACAAGGAAGACATAAATATAAGCTGTTTCTGGACAATCATGCACGCATACACAATCTGGTAAAGCATGCACATTAAAGTGATTCAATTATAAGGAAGAACTCAAAATCTTGTGTATCTCGCTGGCACAAGACACACTCCTACAGCCCCTGTGGTGATATTGGCCAATTATATTATGGTTAAATTTGCCTGTCTAAAGCTACTTAATCAAGAAGAAGAATATACAGTTCAACCAAAAATGAAAATTTTGTCATCATTTACTCACCCTCATGTCGTTTGTGTGTGTATGTGTGTTTATATGTGAATAAAAGCCTAATTTCATCTATTCATTATATAAAGAAATTGTATCTTTTCACAATAATCTTCATATGGATTTATTTTATGATGCCTTTATGATCCTTTTGGATCTTCTAAGTTTTGGTTACCTGGACTTCAATGAAAGGACAAAAACCTTTCAGGTTTCATTAAAAATATCTTAATTTGTGTTTAAATATTAACCAAAGTCTTTAACCAAAGTCTGGGTTTGGAATGACATGAGGATAACTAAATGATGACAATTTTTTGGTTGAACTCTTTAATGTCTCACAGAGGCATAAATGTATTTTAATGTTATTTACATAGGAATTACAATAATGGGAAACAGTGTAGATTGCTTGGAGTTCAGTGACTCTTTCTGAAGATTACATCATTACACTAATAAGATTGTCTTTATGAATGAGTGAGTGAGTCACTGAATCACTCAAACTGATTCACTTGAACACAATGATTTTTTGCAGAATGAAACAAGTAACTCTGTTTATGAATAAGTCACTGAGTCATTCACTCAACCAATTTGTTCAAAAATGCGTATTCATTGAGGAACACTCATGAAGACAATCAACTGATTCATTCAGGAATGAACCAAGTCTTTACGAGTGAGTCATTGAATCATTCAGTAAATGTTTGTTCAAAAACACTTGTATATTATTTTATTCTATTTTAATTTATGTATGTAAATAATTACAATAATACATGTTATCCTATTTAAAGTGCCCTTATTATGGATTTTTGAAAATGACCTTTCATGCACTGTGTAACACAACTTTAAGTGAAGTTTTAAATCTGAAAGTGCACCGTGTATAAAGTTATTGTCTCTCAAAAGAAAGAGTCGACTCTGAATCATTAAACGAGTCATTTTTAAAACGAATCTTAAGTCGTTTCATGTTGATGTCAAAATGAAACATTAGCATATTGCACACCCAATTGTTACGTGCGCAGACCCGGGAAAACTTTATTTTTGTGTTGGTCTGAATGAAAATTCAAATTCATTCTTTGCCACTAGGTGCCAATTTTGGAGCGTTAAAAGCTCACAAACACTGCTTTAAATAAAATTGGACCTATCACTGAAGATTAGAGTCACGCAAAGGAAGGGTTTGGAAAAATGAATCGTTGAACGAATCGTTAGGGAGTTGTTGAGCAAATAAGGTAAAAATAAATGCATATTATAAGAAAATGAAAGTGTTTTTTGACCTTGTATACGTCAACCTGTTGTTGGGGACTCCCAAAACCAAAATGTGAACCTTTCATAACCCATAATAGGGTTACTTTAAATTTGAAGCTGAGAATCAAACATTTTTCTTGTGTTTCTGGCCTTAATTTAGTCAGACAGAATTACTAAGAGAATGGTTATAAATAATATAAATAAATTCTATAAATAATTTTAGAAGTATGATTATAAATAATAGCCTATAAAATATTATTGTGTTTAACTCTGAGGCTGAGACATAGTGAGGCATGTGGTTCCAAATAGAGTGTTTACACTATTCAGGGGACTTAATCTAAAAATGGCTTACTTCAAGTTGGCTTATAGCTGTTTCTGCATATTAAATTGGAAAGAAAAAAAAAAAAGGAAAAAGCTTTTATCACTGAAAAAATGACTTATATCACATTTAAACAGGTATGTGAAACAAACTAAAGACAGATTATACTCTATTTCCTTGTTAAGACTATTTATAGTTAAGCTCATGTTAAATTTTCTTAGTATATATGTTAAATTGTCTTAAATGTTAAATTATCTTAGTAATAGTAACACATACTGCCTAGGCTGAATCATGAAGTCATCTTCTTTAACTCAAGACTGTACCCCCGGCCGGGCAGATTCCATGCCGAGCAGGAAACAGAAAACAGCCCAGATGACATACATTTTCCCCCGTCCCTTTGCCAACCCCCCTCCCGGTTAGTCACACACCACCACGCCAGCACTGCCTCTGGCACACAGGAGCTGGAGCAGTACCAAATGATTATATACGCTTATTTTCATACAAACACACACACACACACACACACACACACACACACACACACACACACACACACACACATACATACATATTGTCCCTCTCTCACATACACCCGTAGACAGGGAGACTGTCGCATTGAAAACGATGCAGCATTATCATTAACATGCAATACAGCTGAGGGAGGGATGTATCAATTATATGGATTTATCATAAATGGATTTTGTGTTGTGCACACAATAGTCTCACTTGCTGACCATGTTTTATGTGCACGGCCTCTTGTTACCGATTGCACCTGGTTTGCAAGAAAAGAAGCAGGAAAAAAAATCCACACAGCCTAATTAATGTACCGTGTCAGTAAAGCCTCTTTGCTTGTAGCCTGAAATCTTTCACTACTTAATACAGGATAATTATGCTGAATTCTCCCTCTCTAATAAAGAAGAATGCTTTGAAAGAACTGGCAGGCTGAGCATCAGCCCCTCTGATGAGAGAATAAGAGATATCTGTGTAATTATTCACTTCTCTTTGTGCAAATGGGATGATTACTGTACCGATCAGGCTAATGCACCTGAACCTACAGTACAGATATATACATGGGAACAAACACAAAAGGTTCTCTGCAAATGCACACACCTGTGCAGACGCACACACCAGGGTATGTAAGAGGTGCAGATTGGGGTTTGGAGCAAGATTTGGCCTTTTTGTGTGATTCTGTGGGGTGAGGAATTTTTAAATGATTATTATTATTATTTATTATTATTAGATAGTCAGAGCATCTGAGTTTAATTAGTCCTTGTCTTTCAAAAAGTACTCATGTAACACGTCAGCAAAAAATGACTGCAGTGAAAACAGAAACATGATGAAGTTGAGCAAAGTTGAAAAATAAATAAATAAATAAATAAATAAATAAAACAGTCTTCTGGGAAAATTTGGTATGAAAAGCAGGTTATTTGATGTAACAACTGTGTAAACACAATATCATACAATCAGTCAGATATGGCTAATAAAATATAATGGAAGCTCAATACAAATGTAGAATAAATATTTTTGGAAAGATTACATTTTTAAAATACAATTTTTTTTAGTGACCGTTAATGACAAATTGAGGTGATGTGGGCTGACCAAAAAAAATTCAAGAGCATGACAAAGTGTTTCTTTTCATACGTCACTCCTTTGCTTCACAACTGTACATAAATTGTGCAAACATGATTTCACATGACTTTACATAGTAATGTCACATTTTCTAGGACTATTTTTTTTTTTAAAGTTTTTCCCATGAACTCTTAGTTTGTATTATGTTATGTTGTTCCAGTGTTTATTCCTGTGTTTTGAGTTTGGTTCCTTGTTCCGTTATTTTATTTTATTTTTTTCAACTACTCCTTTGACTTGCAACTGTTACAAGTACATATTGATTACAAGTACAAGGTGATTCTCAAAAGTCTGTGATTTGAGTGAGGCCTGTTATGAGTATGTTATTTTGTACATTTAAAATACTGTATACAGCCAAACAGCTCAAGTAGGAAAAGACTTGAGAAACACTGGCAATACTGCACTAGCATTAACAGAGCTACTGCTCACTGAACAAGGCTTAATGCCTTATAGGAGTAGTATCCATAACCATAAGTGCTACCCTTCTGCACAATGGTAACGATTGCACTGCACAATGGAAACTTCAATGTAACAGAAACTCTTTCAAATGTCAAACATAACTGAACATTAAACATTAATATATGTTTCCCTTCACTCAAAAACACATAAAATAGCATTTAATTTCAAAATTTACTCTCATATCCAGCCATATGCAAAGCATGCTGGGAAATAACAATCCCCTCTAAAATAAAACTGCAAAATTGAGCTAATTCTCTTAAAATAAATAGGTAGCCTTCTTTCCTTAATTCTTTTTTTAGTTTAATCAGTTCCTCGATTCAAGCCTCAAAACTGCTTGAGTTTCCTTTAAAAAAAACAGTGGAAAATACATATCTTGGTTTTATTAGTAAAACGTCCTCAATATTTTCTATTCAACACTGAACCACAATTTCTTTAATGAAATATACTCATTATGTTTAATTATCACCTTAATTTTTTAAATGAAAATTACAAGACCCATGATTCCTGGTTCCCCTGACAACAAGCCAATAGGATTTTTTCCACTTGCTTTTGGATTACTGCAGGAAATAAGCTTTGTCACCAACAAATGTTTCTTAAGGCCAATTCACACCGCACAGACAAATGCCAACAAACACCAAAAAAACCAAAACATGGCCATTGGATTTAGTATTTTATGAAAAATAACTGCCCCAACAGACACCAACAAACGCTGACTGAACATGTTCAGTCCAGTCGGGTGAAAACAATCTCCGCCCAGTGGCAACAGACACACTGATCCAACAAAACCCAACAAATGTGTTTGCTGGCATTTGTCTGTGCGGTGTGAATTGGCCTTTACATGTGCACTAAAATAGTTCTTAAAATGTTTTGTTCATCATGATATTCTTCACAAATAAACTCAACTTTTATGAATTTTGAAGCCTATTGCCTGAAGTAAAAAGCTGAAGTTAGTCTGCAAACAAATTACGCATCACTCGCATGACTTCAACATCACCATCAATACGTTTCTGAAAGTTTTTTTTTAATCTACAAGTTGAAAAGTTTGAGTAAAAATAGTTTAAAGATCACATGTATAACACGAGGATGTAAAAGTGAACTAGTGAGTAGACAAGTTGTTAGTTCCATTGAACTCCATTGGTAATGACGGAACTTGAGACAATAGTTACTTTTGGGAAATACACCCCTGGTCAGGAAGATGACGCAAATGTCTCTGACAACATCTTGTTAGCAAGTGGCTAATAAGCTATTGAACTTGTGTTAATCAAAGACGCTATTTCTGACATTTAACCATTTAACCCTGACTCTGTGTCAATGGATCTGGAATTTCTAAGATAAATTTCTTCTAAAAATGGAATACCTGGAAATTATTTAAGGGAGGGGGTGGGGGCCTGTAGCTGTTTCATGCATTCAGAGTTGTTTACACTGTTTAATGAGTTGGATTCTCGTGCTAAGCATGGACAAAGTTTAAAAAAACAATTTGGACGTATAACAGAATGTTGGGACGTTTTTTAAATTTAAATAAAATGAAAACTAAAAGACTTTCAAATCTCATGAGCCAATATTTTATTCACAATAGAAGAGAACATAACAAATGTTTAAATTGAGAAATGTTACACTTTTATCCACTAAATGAGCTCATTTCAAATTTGATGCCTGCTACAGGTCTCAAAAAAATTGGCATGGGGGCAACAAAGGGCTGAAAAAGCAAGAGATTTTGAAAATATTCAGCTGGGAGAACATCTAGCAACAAATTAAGTTAACTGACATCAGGTCTGTAACATGATTAGCTATAAAAAGGATGTCTTAGATAGGCAGAGGCTCTCCAATCTGTGAAAGAGTGCATAAAAATATTGTGGAATATTTTAAAAACAACATTCTTGACGTCAACGTCATTGACATTACTAAATGGGCCCAGGAATTCTTCGAGAAACCACTGTCAGTAAACACAATCCGCCGTGCCATCTGCAGATGCAAACTAAAGCTCTATCATGCAAAAAGAAGCCGTATGTGAACATGGTCCAGAAGCACCGTTGTGTCCTGTGGGCCAAGGCTCATTTAAAATGGACAGTTTTAAAGTGTTCTATGGTCAGACAAGTCCAAATTAGACATTCTTGTTGGAAATCACTAACGCCTCCAGGCTAAAGAGAAGGGAGACCTTCCAGCGTGTTATCAGCGTTCAGTTCAAAAGCCAGCATCTCTGATGGTATGGGGGTGCATAAGTGCATACGGTATGGGCAGCTTGCATGTTTTGGAAGGCACTATAAATGCTGAAAGGTATATAAAGGTTTTAGAGCAAATATGCTCCCCTCCAGATGACGTCTATTTCAGGGAAGGCCTTATGTATTTCAGCAGGACATACTGCAGCTATTACAACAGCATGGCTTTGTAGTAGAAGAGTCCGGGTGCTGAATTGGCCTGCTTGCAGTCCAGATCTTTCATCTATAGAGAACATTTAGCGCATCATTAAAAGAAAAGAAGAGGAGATGCTACACCATGGTAAACATGACCCCGTCCCAACTATTTTGAGAGCTGTAGCAGGTATCAAATTTTTTAAATGAGCTCATTTTGTGCATAAAATTGTAAAATTTCTCAGTTTTAAACATTTGTTATGTTTTCTATGTTCTATTGTGAATAAAATATTGGCTAAATAGTGGATGCAGTTTTTTTTTTCAGGGACAGGAATGGAGTTTCTCAAGTATGTTTGTTGACGAACGTTTTATAAACAAGGCCCAGTTCGACGCTGGATTTGCACATCGTTGGATACCGAAATATGGAGTGGTCGCAGCTATAAAAGATAGCTGTCATTAATTCAGAACTGCAGATGATAAGTGAAACGGCATTAAATATTTCTGTTTTGTTGGCGATCGGCTCGTCAATCTTTAGCTCCGCCCACGGCACGCCTCCAGGAGCTTGGCTTTTTTCGGAGAGAATCGTAAAGCTGTATCTTTCTTTTATAAATATGATAATACTAAAGACTTTTTGGAGATATGAAGGATGCAATACTACTCTATAGGTACTCACAATTAACATGAGATTGGGTGAAACTGTGTGTGTTATGTCCCCTTTAAAATGTTGCTTCACTCTTAAAAATAAAGTTTTTTATTGGCATGTATGGTTCCATAAAGAACCTTTAACATCCATGGAACCATTCCATTCCACAAAAGGTTCTTTATATTGAAAAAAGACTTTTCACACTAAGAAAAACATATTTTAAAAACGTTCACTGAAAGGTGAACCAGCTAATCAAGCGGCGCATCTGAAATTGCATAATGAGTAGGTACACATACATTTTTAAATGAACTTACTTTGCGACCATTGAAAAAGTATGTTTTTCATATACTATGATTTCATACATATTACTCTTTTGGCACACTGTTAAGCACATACAATATAGTAGGGAAGTATTCAGTTCTTCAGGATGACTTTAAAATAGCAGGCAGGTGTGTTGCCGCAGGTTGGAACTTCACTTAGCAGGATAGTGGGTCTCCAGGAGCAGGGTTAAAAACCTGTGTTCTATTGCATTGCTGCAAATTCCCCATTTTGGAATGTTTATTTTTAATAGTGTTTAATTATATAGGCGCCATAAACAACTAGAATGTCATTATGTTCAATGTTTTTGCACTATAATCAAATCACCATGAAATCGAGTGTGACTGTTTCACTAAGTGGAAGTGTCATTCCCTGGTTTTTCTCAGCACCAAACGCTCCACACCCCGACAGGTCTATCCCCACTTCTGCTAGGTGAGAAGGAGATGACAGAGAAGCAGAAATTGAAGTTTCTCTGCAGGTGGGAGCCCACGCAGCCACGCTTTGACACTTGTCTGGAGGCTAAATATAACCGCTTGTTAGCCGAGCATAGATATATCGATTCTTTGGGCTCCTGGCACCTGTCAGAGTGCTTTCCTTCTTCACGTGGTTGACGTGTCACCCTTTGCCCAGTCACTCTTATTCACTGTGTGTTCACTGTATGGTCCTTCCCCAGCCCCTGCTGAGGCACTGATATAGATGTTGTCAGCCCTGTCATCTGATCATATGCTGAACGATTCAAGAACACAGAGCCTGATATGTGTAACAAGGCATCAGCATTTCTGTACGGATTTGACAGACGTCTGTAAAAGTATGTCTTCACAGTATGAGGTGTGATACATAGGTCAGCATGTCTGGATGCTAGTAGTTTCATGCTCAGCTCTTTAAAAACAGCTAAGCTACTTATCAATTAACAGTAATAATGGTAAAGTCTTTAAATTCTATGTGTTGTAGAAAGTATTCAGCACCCAGATAACAATACATGTGACTTTACAGACGTTATACAGAAGTACCACCAACATAACTCTTTATGAAACATCTAACCCATACGGCCAAAAAAAAAAAAAAAAAAAAAATTCAGGGGCAAGAAAACATTTCCTATCTTACAGTAGCCTACATTTAGGCTAAATGGAAATATGGATGGAATAGCCAATAGATCAGAAATAAATTAATAATAATATAAATATATAAATAATGATGATGATAATTTATTTTCTCGGATTGAAATATATAGTGCAAAGTATATTTTTGAATATGCTTTTAAAAACATATATATTTATATTTTTAAATATATTTTTTACAAATATACAAAAAAAGCCTAAAAATATTAAATCCTATGCCCAGTTTCAGCAATGCTGCTTTAAAAACTTTGTTAAACTATGCATATTGTTCAACATGTTCCTTTAAAATATGAATGTGTGCTGTGGCCACTTCCTGTTTGATGGTGGCAGTTTTGGAAATCTGTAAACGTAATGCATTACAGGGCAGAGAGATTTCCAATAGAGCCCCACTCCTCTGAAGGTCCCCTTCAGCCTGTAGCTCGCCACACGAGATCAAAGCAGCAAATCGATACGCAAAACACAGGAATACCAGCAAGACGAATGGGCTTTGAATGGGGAAGTGAAGTGGGAAATGGATTTTTAAGTTGGCCTGGAAAGCATTTGCAAGTGGCATTTAAAACAGAGGGGGACTTTAAGGGAGAGGTCGCTCGGGCAGTAAAGAACCTATCTCCGCCAAAGTGCTGCATGTCCATTATGATCACATTCATTACACAAGCTTAAGCACCAACACATGCCCTGGTTTGTTGATTTCTAACTAAAGAGAGTAATTGTAGAACTGTGCTTAATGTCAAGTGTCAAGCTTTTATTGAAAGTAATAAATAAGCTTGATAATTGAACCTGCACTGATGGGACTACAAGGTTGTAACTAAATCACAACGCCAATTGCCTTATAATAAATTAGCCGCAACCTTGAGAGGATCTAGTGTGAGAAATGTGTCCTAGAAACTTCCAGAACGAACCTGAAAAAGCTCAAAGACATATAAGCTAATGAGACCGATGACTTTACTCATAGTTTTTAAAATGATTGAAGTGACTTGGAATCTAGTGGTATATAGATTCATTCTCCACTCGGGGAAAAACGTTGGGTTTCATTAGAGCAGGACCCTTCACTTCAATACTGATTCTACTGATAAAAGTTGTATTGATGCTTTCCTTCGCTCATTAGCCCTCTAGCATAGAATGCTAATCCTGTTTTTCCACTTTAATATTGATGAAAGAGAAAATTAGGTTTCTAGTTGTTTCTTCAACTATGAGCACTTTTGGCTCGGTTGATTTAAAAAAAAAAGTAAAGTTTCCTAAAACACACTTTTCACACTTATAATAGTTTATTTACAGTACTTTGTCCACTAACAATGTCCAACAATATAGGCTAAATACCAGAGAAGAATTTTATCATTTCTTTCTTTTCTCTGAAAGTAATGACAATTCCTACAGTATCATGCTGAAGCTCATATAATGCACTTTTGGAGTGCTTAAAAATAAAATTAATAAATTGAAATAACTCTTTGAATCCTTTAACTTACTAATATAGCATTTTATGTATTCTACATACACACAATGATGTTTTCCCCCTACGCTTTTTGCATACATAGTTTGAGAAAATCACAGTTTGATGTATGAACTGATGCACAATACATTACATTTACCTTGATTTTCATCCAACTTTGCATCTCATATTTCATCTCAAGCTGCTCTTCAGGAATTCTGCTGATGGTAAACAAAAACATTAACTTCTGAAGAAACGTTGTGGTTGTTGTTAAAATGAAACCACAACTATGGGACAGCTTGAAAAATGTATACACTGTAAATCATTTTCACACAATAAAAATGGAAATGCCCTGTGTTTATTTCACTCTTTGTTTATCATAGTTAATATTTCATATGATGGATTTTCTTTGTCTAAGACAAGAATAAAACAATCAAATCTATCCAAAAAAGTCTTTCGAAAAGTAGTAAATGACACATATGTGATAGTAGTTTTAAAGTTATCTTCACATAAAATAAAAATAATGAAATATTATAGTTTTAACAAAAATCAACCCCTGCATCTCCAACAGTTTAGCTGTACAGTACATACCAGATTGCATTGATTCTGTTTTTTTTTTTTGTTTTTTTTCTCCATATTTTAGCCAATCTTAAATGCTTAGCCAGGAGTGTGATGGATGCGTCACGTGTGATGTGTGAAACGCGTAGCACCATAATGATAAGGTGTGAACACAAGAGAGATTGAAGATGGACAGCGGGACATCCATCACGTTCATGTGGACATTGGAGCATGCAGTCCTCCTGGGCCATTATTTCAAACTTTAAATTCATCCAGAGGTAATTTAACTTTCCATTGTCGCTTAAAGCATTCATGCTGAGTGAGGACTGGATGTAGTTGACGCCGAAAAGCTGAAAATTACAAACAGAGTGTGCGAGTGCCAATACCCAGCCGGCGTTCCCAATGAATAAAGTCTGTTGGATTACACCAAGCTCCTGCTGTTCACATTTGCAATTCCAACTCAAATCTGTCTCCACTTCCTCCATACCCTTGTTTTGATATGAACATGTTTGTAGCCAGATGAGCTCGAGTGTGTATGTGGAACACCAAAATATATGCTGGAGGCGCTTAAGTGATATAAGCACCCCTAATTTTAAGACGCAACCGTGTAGGACTCGACGTGAAAGTGCTCAGAGTGCTGACTTGGATGCAAATGTTGTTACAGCGTAAGTGGGAAAAGATGGCCTTCTTCGTAAAAAGTGTTTTAGTAATGTGCTGAGCATCTTCTTATAGTTTCGTCTGTGTATCTGCTGAAGAGGTTTGAGAAAATGTGCCCCGTAAGAGGTTTTCTATGCATCTATGTCTTGGTGAGAAATGATAATGCGATGTGTGGCATGTGATTTTAGCAGTCTCAGTGTGGCATCAAAGGGAATAAAAGCTCAGGCAAAGCATATCACTCTTTTATTATTAGCGCTGGATTCATTAAGTTTTCATTTTCATTCACTTAACGGAACTTGAAGACTAAGAACAATATGATTAAATCTTAACCATGACAAAGCCTGCCGTTTAAAAGTGAAGTCAAATAGAAAAACAATCTGCGCGCAACTCCTCCACCTCACGCGGAGTCAGAAAATATTTTTACCGCCACCCCGAACTGCCTCGTGTCACCTCATTCATCTCTCTGCAAAATTCCCTCTTGGCCCTTTGCTGGACCTAATCCATTATCTTTCACCCACAGAAACAATATCCCAGACTGCCGAGCGGCAGACATGCTTCTCTCCCCAGGATGTGAGTGGAAGACGGGGACCTCTGCATTAACCTTTCAGCCGACTCTTTACAGAAACGCTTAAGTCCACAATTCATGTAAATCACCGTACCACTGTTGGCAGCTCACAGAATAGACTGGTGCCGATTCCATTTCAGTCCTTTTAATTAATGTCATCTAATTCCCTCCCCCACTTCTTAATTGTGTCAGCATTCTTTGAAGGAAATCACAGTGTGTAATAGCAGCCAGTGGGAGCGTCTGACCTGGCTGCTTATTGAAACTTTAAACCCAGTAAGGAGACATTGTCCATAGGGTGCAGTTAAAATGAACGTTACGTGTTGCCAGAGGTGATTGGATCATAAAAGCCGCTTTAAAACTCTCCTAACTATGTTTAAGATGTTATGCCACTGGAACAAAAGCTCCCAGAGTCTCACGGCTAAAACTCATTAAGATTAGTCTTTATCTTTGTTTTCATCTGTGCAGACGTCGCCTACAATGATTTCTGATTTCCTGAGTTTTATCCAAAATGCTTTGAGCTGGATGTCAAATAAAAGTGAGTTTGATCTAATTTCTCACTAAAACTATACAAGTTTGTGGAATGTGTTTAGGGCGTATTCATAGTTGATTGTAAGATTACATTTCTCTGTAATATGGGATGCTGACCGTTCTCATGTTCGCAGACATTTCGCATGTTGGACATGTCCAAAGGATATGCTGTTCTCATTTCAGTAGGCCTACTGTTGGAGTAACTGGAGTGCTGCTTAAAATGAGGGCAAAATCCAGCATTAGGATCATATACTCTGAGATATTCTAGGAGTGACTGTCAGGCACTTCTGAAAATGAATTTTGATTAAGTATCTTGTAGATCTGAGAACTGTTTCAGATGGTTCAGTTCAATTTGGAGAACTGGTTCATCCAATTCATTAAAAAAGAACTGCTTCATTTGCGAACCGGATGTCATTTATATTTATTTGTGATATGTTTGCTGCTATTTTTGACTTCATAACAATAAAGTGTGTTTTTTTTAATGTAACTGTATGTGTATGAACAACATGCTAGGTCAGTTTTACCCAGAAACACAATTTGAGTTTTACATATAGAACTTAAGATATCTTTTAGTTTTCTGATGATATATTTGCTTTTGTTCCAATTTGTTGCCAATATATAATAATTTAAATGGTGGTTGTCATAAAAAAAAAAATAGTGGCTTTGTACTTTGCTCATGTAGTAGATATGGTGCAGGATTCAAACTTCATTCATGAACCCATAACATCTAAGCCCAAAATGAATTGCATTATATTTTCTCACCTTGAATTATGCTCCCATACGGACAGCATAAATACAGCTCTCTTTTTTTCTTTTCTTTCTGATATGGGCTTAAGTGTGTATGTGTGGGTTCAATATGCATGACATCCTGCCAGACTTCTTGGCAGATTTACAGATCCAAACCCAGGTACCCGTTGTCAGGGGTGAGTGATAATCGGTTCTGGTTTGTTCCGCTCATTTTTCAAAGCAAACTATACATCATTACATTTAATTGCCTGCAGTTTATTATGTATTATTATCAGGGCCAGATAAGTGTGCACGGGTAATAAAATGAATCCAGCTGTACAACCCCCCTCCTACCTGAGAGACCACATCTCTGTTACGAATTAAAACAGTTTAGTGCAAGTTGGCTTGTCTGGGCTGGCAAAGAAGCACACTGTTATAGAGGTGATTGCTGGTGAGAACTTGGCACTGTATTTGTGAAATGAAATGTAATTTCTAAATTCTCCTAGTGGCAGCTAGTGTCAGGGTCCATTGGCTTGTGAGACTAAAAGTGTTGTTACAGTTTGGAAGGCAAATAGTGCATGTGAGTGTGGTTACTGTATGTTCACGTTTGTCGGAAGAAAAAGCCCAAAAGCTCTGCTTGTACATTTGCATAGTCGCACAGTGGAACACACAATCTTTCAAAGTAGAATCCATTTTAATATGGTGCAATAACAGGTGCTCCACACTTGCGCACTACAAAGATTCATTCTGGTCCAAAACATGTCTTTGTATTAGTTTAAACTAGAAATAAAGGTATTGTATACCCTTGCACAAGCATTTGTGAATGCAGTTATCTGTTGTTTTTACTATCTTAAGTAGTTTATTGTTGTTCTTTTTCGGTCTCCAGGGTTGCCAGGTCTGCGTAAAAAACAGCCCAATGTACTCAAAACTGGCCCAATCACGGCCAAAACTAGACCAATTGCGTTACAGGGGAAATTGGCTATGAAAATCAGTTCAAATTCACCTCCAGGAACAGTATAAAATTAGCCCAATTCCAAGGGAAAACCACGGACTTGGCAACACTATGTGACCTGCACGCACATTGCATGTGTGGCTAAAATCGGGTTGCACGCGTATACAGTGCTGATGATGAAATTCGTATGAAATGCATTGTAGGCTACGCATAGTCTAGCATACATGTAAAAACCAAAGCATACTTTGAGCTTAAAGGGGTCATTGGATGCAAAATTCACTTTTACATGTTGTTTGAACATAAATGTGTGTTGGCAGTGTGTGTACACAACCACCCTATCATGATAAAAATCCACCCAGTGGTTTTTATTTAATTCCTAAAAATAATATCCCCTTTTACAAATCAGGCCATTCACAGCTTTTTGTCTGTGTGACATCACAAGGATGAAGGCTGCTCCCACGATTGTTGATTGACACTAATGTAGCAAATTAGCTCAAAATGGGAATATTTATAATTAATTATAACTGGTTATAATTAATAATAAATATTCAGATTAGATCTTAGAATTAACTGTAACAGAATCGATATTACAATTATTTGATCTGTCCGTCCACCGAGCAGACAATATAATTATTTCTCAATTCTAGGAAAGATTATTTTCCTGGCTAAGGAACAATAGCCTTCCGACTTATACAGTACTAGCAGTAGTTTAGCATGTAGCAAGGAGCAGCATTCAGAGACTTCAAATTGTGAGCAGGATACAGAGACAATCAATTGCGAATATAAGGGATTTAATAAATTGGACTATAGCAAACATAAAACTAAACTAAGCAAAACATATATATATATATATATATATATATATATATATATATATATATATATATATATATATATATATAATCATCAGAAGGGGTTCAAACATAAACACGCATCTAATTAGTTGTAAATGGTTACTTGCATTGGTTTTGTTGCTGAATAAGAGTCCTGATGCGGTAGACAAGAGGTTCTTGATGATTTCTTTAGGAGTGAGCTGAAGAATTTCCTCTGGTCCTTCTGAAGATAGGAAAGTCCACAGCGAGTCCACAAAGTTACTTGAAGGTAAAATTGCCAGAAGGTTAAACTCAAGAGGAGAGTTTTGGAGTGTGTCCGTCTCAAGAAGAACAGTTTTGAGCGACGATTAGTCTGAGTTCGGAACTTTTGATAGTTCATAGCCGCACCCACCTTTTGGGAGGAGTGGCCAATCAGAGGCATGAATTTTGAGCGGGAGAAACTTTCTCTGTCTCCGTTTATGGCCCATTTGCATTTTTATTGCTGGTCTGGAGAGTTGGTGCAGTTTTACTTCAAAGCATAGCAAAAATTGTATGATGCATTTCAAGATCACACAGTGTACATTGTTCGAGGAATAAAAAGAAGATCATTTTGATACAAAGAAAGTAACCCATAGACGATATTAAAGCAGAGATACACTCATTCACTTCGGAATGTGTTTGAAGTTTGATAGGGAGACCAGAGAGGTGATCTGTCTAGCATCTTTTTGATAGTGGGGAAAAACCATTGGCAATTTGGCACCCATATAAATGTAGACGGTGAGGCCAGGTCGGTAATTTATTCGCAAATGTCAACAAAGGGTCGCTTAAAACAAAGTAAAATAAACCATCAATGAGCCTACGCAGACGCTACACTAACGTCTTACCTTAGACCCGCTCCCCTGAGTGAGCTGTAGCAGTCCGACCGCCATTGTTTCGATGCCGGAACAGGGACGTAGACAAGAATGGCTCCTAAGCGATTGAGGTGTTTTGTTGTTGGATGTAATAATGAACATAGTCCTCATTTATTCCTGACATCTGAGCTTCTGAAGATGCAGTGGATTACTTTTGTTTGTGAAGGGAATGTGCCCCCGATCTACCTAAATGCATCTATGTTTGCGTGAATCATTCGTGATCCAGCTTCACTTACAGCAGAAGTGAGTATAAGGGATTGTTCATGAATCTTTGAAATTGCCTTTCCTAATAACATGCTAGTTAGCAAGTTTCACAATGAATGCGGCTAAAGTAAACATTCTCTCTGAGCATGGCTCCTCACCCCACAGAAGAGAGGGGCAGGGTGAGCAGAGCTCATTAGCATTTAAAGCAACATGTAACAGAACAGGTTGATGTCTGCATAACTGATTTTGACAAGGTAAAAAGGTTGTTGTTTTACACTACCATTGAGAAATTTTAACCAAAGTATGTTATAGACTTTTCATAAAGACCCTAAAGAATCATATCAACTTGTGGAAAATGGGCATCCTATGACCCCTTTAAACAAAAATAAATGTGTCCGTTGTAAGCCATAGTGATCAGGCAGTTTTGAGTCCTGAAGCAGGAATGGTCTGTCTGATGTGCGAAAATGGACCCTTATTCGGCAAGATATTGTTGGACGGTTTTGCACCTACTTGTGAATTAGGGAATTAGAATTGTGTTGGCTTACCAACATGTGTATACAAAAGTGCTCATCTTTTACTTAAAAAATTATTTACACAGTTCTCCATAGCCAGATTTGACTCAGAACTGGGGTTTACAGGTTTGGCAGGGTGCTAAGGGCTACACACAATGGTAAGAGAAAATTACTGATAAAAGTGCAATTTTTAAGTGTAATAAAATAGTATTCACATTTATGGTATTCACAAACACCCTAGTAGCAGAGTGGAAATTAAACCCTGCATGTTAATGCTACTTTGCACTTATTTGCTGTGTGTCATAATGCAGCCCCCTCTATTACTGCCTTGTTAGTCTTTTGATACCCAATGATTTTGGTCAAAGCACATTGACTCGGCGCTGTTTTGCTCATTTTAGTTTTGGACAGGACTGTGTGAGTTATTCATAAATGAATGGTCAAGCAGGAGTCCAAACCGCTATTGATTGTGGAAATTCAAATTATAGTTTGAGAGGGGTTTCAAAATTGAGGGGCATATAAAATTCACATGGGAAAAAAAACAATCATGGTTTCAGAGACATACAGTAGTTAAATGCAAAAAAAAAAAAAAAAAAAAAATGCAGGGATACTCATCTTAAATCATACACGATACACATGAATGTTATCTTAAATTTTCCCCTCATAAATTTCTGCATATTTGGTACATTTCATATTAAAGAAAAAAAAACTGTTATCAGCTACACAAGGGTGCACTTCACAGGTCTTCAGTTTTCCACTTGAGATTTTAACCAGACTGGCTTGGAGTGCATAGACATGAATAAATAATGAAATGATACTGTATAACATAATAATAATAATAATAATAATAATAATAATAATAATAATAATAATAATAATAATAATAATAACAATAAATAAACACACACACACACACACACACACACACACACACAATATATATATATATATATATATATATATATATATATATAGTATTGTAGAATAGACAAAGAATAGAGAAAGCTAGTGTTAGAGTCCCTTTTTTGCTTTTTGTATAATAAATAAAAATAAATCAAACAGATAGAATACAAAAGAAAAGAGAAGCTAGTGTTAGTTTTATTTTTATTATTATTATTATTAAGAATTGAATTAGGATTTAGAGAGCTAGAGTTCAAATAAAGATGGAAGAGATGTGTTTTTAGTGTATTCTTGAAGATGGCTAAGCATACAGTACAGTTTACACACACATGCACGCACACACACATAGTATATATATATATGTATATATATATATATATATATATATATATATATATATTAGGGATTGCGATTAATCTAAAAAGTTTAACACATTAATATTTATTAACTAGAATTTCAAATCACATGAGCCAATATTTTATTCACAATAGAACATAGATAACATAACAAATGTTTAAACTGAGAAATTTTACACTTTTATTCACTAAATGAGTTTGATGCCTGTTACAGGTTTCAAAAAAGTTGGCACAGGGCAACAAAGGGCTGAAAAAGCAAGACATTTTGAAAAGATTCAGCTGGGAGAACTAAATGAGTTAACTGACATCAGGTCTGTAACATGATTAGCTATAAAAGGGAGGCAGAATCTCTCAGAAGTAAAGATGGGCAGAGGCTCTCCAATCTGTGAAAGAGTGTGTAAAAAGATTGTGGAATACTTTAAAAACAACGTTCCTCAACGTCAGATTGCAAAGGCTGACGTGCCTTTGCAATCTGACTCAGTCATCTACAGTGCATAACATCATCAAAAAATTCAGAGAAAGTGGAGAAACCTCTGTGCATAAGGGACAAGGCC
This sequence comes from Acrossocheilus fasciatus, assembly GCA_036784905.1. Classification (NCBI taxonomy): domain Eukaryota; kingdom Metazoa; phylum Chordata; class Actinopteri; order Cypriniformes; family Cyprinidae; genus Acrossocheilus; species Acrossocheilus fasciatus. The sequence goes on from CM071953.1 coordinate 26,784,165, forward strand.
GAAGACGACATTGCATCACTCATCGGCATGATTATGTCATTGACATTACCAAATGGGCCCAGGAATACTTCCAGAAACCACTGTCGCTAAACACAATCCGCCGTGCCATCTGCAGATGCCAACTAAAGCTCTTTCTTGCAAAAAGGAAGCCATATGTGAACGTGATCCAGAAGCGCCGTCGTGTCCTGTGGGCCAAGGCTCATTTAAAATGTTTCAAAGTGGAAAAGTGTTCTATGGTCAGACGAGTCCAAATTTGACATTCTTGTTGGAAATCACAGACGCTGTGTCCTCTGGGCTAAAGAGGAGGGAGACCTTCCAGCATGTTATCAGCGTTCAGTTCAAAAGCCAGCATCTCTGATGGTACGGGGGTGCTATTTCAGGGAAGGCCTTGTGTATTTCAGCAGGACAATGCAAAACCACATACCGCAGCTATTGCAACAGCATGGCTTCATAGTGGAAGAGTCCGGGTGCTGAACTGGCCTTGTTTATAAAACTCTCCGTAGATTTCATCCTAAAATGTACGTACACACAAAAGCTAGATTTTGCATTCACACAAAAGTTTTCAGATTTATAAAAACATGCGTACACCAGAACCTGCGCAAAAATCCCTTTATAAATCCCAGTCAGGGGAAGATTGTGCGTACGTGCATGTCCATCTCCTCCCTGAAAGCACTATATATATGGAGCTTACAACGCCTAGTTTTACTATGCATAACCTCATCTGCATATCATTTCCATGCATATTCCCATCCACGTGACACCATGTTTAACACTGTCAAAGGTACAAGAGATTAAGGAAATATGAGATATGGACTATAAATGCCATTTGTGCCATACATTGATTTTTACTGCTAAAAATCATCAAATATCATTGTTATGTTTTAGAATAAATATATCAAAATATTTATAAAAACAAAACTGTTTAAACTAGTTATCAGATAAATATTTTAGAATAGAGTTGATCTCATTTTTCATTGATCTCAATGGACCGTTCGACCACTGAATCATAATATCAATAATATCAAAGTAAGTGCTGTAAGTCATCAAAGTCATTGATCATTCTTCTCGCAAAAAGAAAAAAAAATATTTTAATCATCACATGAGATCTGCAGTTTAGTGTAAAGATGAATTATTGTGCACCTATAGCACTCCTTGCTGTGATTAAAAGAGGAAAAGTGATCAAGCGCATCCATTACAAATATGTCTAAATTCATATGATTTTGGTTTAACTTTTGCGTAATGAATTTATGTAATTTCAGTGCTTATCTCCATTAATGAGAGTGGAATATTTAATTTAAATGTGCATATCAACATGAAAACAGAGCTTAAAATTGTTGTTTTTACTTCATTCATTTTCTTACGCCAGGGTCAGAATTTGTGTGAATTTGCACAAATTTTCCAGTCAAGTTTGTTTTTATAAATCCCAACTTTTGCGTAGGAAGTGGCGTACGCCTCTTTCAGGGCTGGTTTTGTGTGTACGCAATGGTTATAAAAGACGACCACAAACTCTTCAGCAGCTGGAAACCTATATCAGGCATCGATTCTGCATTGATTTATCGTCCCAGCCTTATATATATATATACACACACACACACACAGTATATATAGTAGGTTGTAAATACTATGTGGAATGAAAAGTGGAATGTAATTTATAAAGAAATAAAATAAAATATTATTTTATATATAGCCTACATATATATATCCTCTTTAGTTCAACTAAGGCAAATTAGTTTCAAATGTGAACCCCCTTTTTGTTATACTACAGCAGTTTCTTCTGAGAAAAGACTTTCTCTGCCTCCCCTGGACAGTCGACTCTCAGTTCTGCACAAATACATTTAAGAATCAATTCAGCAGTTACGAATTTGAGGGTGTGTGCTACAGTGTTTACAGTACAAAGAACAGTGAAAGTTCTCTCATCTGAAGAACTGCTACTATGTACTGTAATTGTAACGTGTAAGTAGATGAGCCTGTAGACAGCTTTCCTTATGATCATTCCATGCAAAAGAAGATGGTCAACTATAGTGCTTTATATTTTATCAGCAACAAATGACCTTTCACCTCGTCCCCTTCATTTTTCTTTTCTCCTTCTGTTCCTCTTTGTCTCCCACGACCAGGATTCATTTTCCAAAACACATATCATCCTGAGATTCTGACTGCCGTGTCATCAGTTTTGCTACTGAAAGTTCACACATGGGTAAATGTGTGCTATTTGTGTTCATTTTTTGATTCTTGAGGTAGTTATATTGTGTGTTTGAGTTTTCTAAATGAGAACATGATTAAACCTGTGCAAAATGATGCTGTTCTGTTTTGCAGAAAACACTGAGCAAATTGGAACATGTGTGAAAGCAGGTGGAATGTGTTAAAAGTTTTAAGAACTGTATGAATGGTTTGGAAAATTGTGCCAAATGAATCAGTTATAGTGTGTTAGCAATCGAGAAAAACTGTACCAATACTGTAATGTAATGTGGCAGAGGATGTTGAAATTATTTATTTATTTATGTACAGTAACTGACAGTACATTCCAATGTGTGTTTACCGTATATTCAGTTGTTTGGTACTTGGAATCTAATGTAGGATCACTTTATAGTAGTGTAATGAAAATACACTTTTCTTACAGTTTATTGGTGAATTTCACTGTATCTGCACCGCTCTGTTTATGCTGCATACTGTAACAGTCATTGCAGGATTCCTGTTTCCCAAAAGGAGGTTTATGTAACAGTGTTTTGAATTTCACTAGTGTTGTCTAGTCAGGAAAATAGTCTGTGTATTTGACAGCTTTGTGTGTCATCTGAGGCCAAAGATTATATTCTGACAAAAGAGAATATGTTTTTGGCTAAAATGTTTGACTTTGACCTGAAAGTCTGAAGTTTGCACAAATTGGTGTGTAGTTTTGAGATTGTGTTTATAGTTGTGAGAAAATGGTGAATTGTTTCATGAATTGTGTGTTAGCAATCGAGAAAAACTGTAAAGCAAAAAGGAAACGAAAATCTAAACGATCTCGGCAACGGCTTGGAGATGAAATGCAATAATAATATAATTAAAAAGCTTTTTACCTTGAAGCAAAATATGTTCCTCGGTCAAGATGACAAAACGATCAAGCAGGTATATGCATATATCTATGTAAAAAAAGTATATTGCTGCATTTTTTTTTTCTTTCACATGAATGTTTATTTGACACAAATTTGTGAACAGCTGTTTACAGTATATGTAAATATAATGACAATCAACTGAAGAGTTAGTATTAGTTGCCGTGATTGTTAATTATATGACTCATTCTCACTGCTGAAAAACAAAACAAAACAAAAAACTCTCAGACAGAGATCAGGTCAAGAGGTGATTCTCTTATTTGAGCAGGAGGTGAGAATGAACGGGCCAGGATCTCTGAGCCCCCAGAGTGGTGACACTGAGGAGGCCTGGCAGACTGCTCCTCTGTCAGCAGATGGGATGCATCTATAATTCAGTCTGGAGACTGTTGCATGCTGCTTCATTTCATGTCCTATCACCACAGCTCTCTCTCAGTCAGTGTAAGGAAACACAAGGGCCACATCTACCTCCTTAACAGTGACCCCTGAATCTGTATCGCACATGCCCACCTGTTACACATAAAAACTAAATGAGAACCAATAGACAGGCCTATAGCAGTGGAAGGTGGTTGGTTTCAGAAATAATAAATTATTATTAATCCACAGCAAATTCATGTTTCAGGTCCCTTTCTAGCATAGGGATTAATTTGTTTATTCATTCTAATATATTAATACTTTCCTGAACATTTGTTAAAACATTTAAAAATGATAATAAATAAATAAATATTTACATATTAGTATTTATATCATTCATATTTACAACTATTATTAATATTTGATATTGATATTTATTATTAATAATATAATTTATTATTAATACTATTCTTAATAATATTAATCTTAATAGTATAAACATCTGTTTAAAAATATTTTTAATAAAAACTGCATATATTCACTACCAGATTTTTAAGTCTCTTGTGCTCACCAAACCTGCATTCATTTGATACAAAATACAGCAAAAACAGTACAATTTTGAAATATATATATATATATTTACTATTTAAAATAACTGTTTTCTATTTGAATATATTTTATAATGTAATTTATTCCTGTGATTTCAAAGCTGAATTTTTAGCATCAGCTTTTTTCCCCAGGTTTCTTTGATGAATAGAATACATGATACATTTCTTTATTATCACTTTTGATCAATTTAAAGCATCCTTGCAAAATAAAATTATTCATTTCTATAATCCCCCACACTCAAAAAAATACACACACACACACACACACACACACACACACACACACACACACACACACACACACACACACACACACACACATATATATATATATATGTATATATATATATATATATATATATATATATATATATATATATATATATATATATATATATATATATATATATATATATATATACACAGTATATACTGACACGTTGGAATGGTATAGTGTATAATGTTACAAAACACAGAGCACGAATTCCGAGTATGAGTCACCATACTTGGCTGTATGTCATGTCACTTTCAAAAGCTTTTTATTTCAGAAAAATGCTGATCTTTGGAGCTTTCTATTCATCAAAGAATCATATATATATATATATATATATATATATATATATATATATATATATATATTTTTTTTTTTTTTTTTTTTTTTTTGGATAAATATTGATGATGATGATGATGATATTTCTTTTTTTTTGATCAACTCTTTATTGTCTTTAGATCAACAAAACAACATCCATTCAAACAAACAACAGGGAGGGGGGAGCAACAGACATGTTATCAACAATTTTACAATCTGAAAGAAGAAGAAGAAGAAAAAAACTTCATATGGTCATTCCTTTATATAGTCCATAATGTTGGAAGAAAAACATTGCCATGCATCAATGGTACTAGGTTTAGTCTTGTTCATTCGTGCTGTTGTACATTCACAAGTCACTATTTTAAAGTGGAAATGAAGCAGTCAGTCAAGTTTACATTATTTAGGAAAATAAATTCCATTTTAATAATAAAAAAATATATAACAAACATGATTAATGTAACCATTTTAAAGAAAAAAAGGTTGTTTAGTTATAGCTTATGGTGCAAGGGGCGCCGCCATCTTGCAGTACCACAGCGTGTGATGTCACGGGGTTGGTTTGCTCCGATCGCCAGTGTAGTAATATAAGCATTTCTTTACATTTTGAACACACGCTTGTTTTGAAATGGAGGAAGATGACCTTAAAAGCACTGTTGAGTCCATAATAAGTGCAATTGCCTATGCATTTGAGTCGATACGGCGATGGGCGTTTCTTCAACTAGGGGCACTTTTAGCCTTGTGAAGTTGAATAAAAAAAAAACTTGTTCAAAAATCATGTAACACAGTCTCATAAGTTTAAATAATCTGTCTAGTTTTAAGGTCTGCAAGAGGACAAACTTAGATTACAAGAGAAAGTGTTAATATTTTAAAATTTTTTCCAACCTGCAATAAACAAATGCAATTTCCACCACATCTCAATATACAGCTGTTGTTTAAAAATAGAATAACTTATGCCACTCAAGAATTGTCTAAGATCATATTTTATGTAACTAGTTTTACCAGTTTTTCCACAAAGTACAATAATTATACATTTGTCAATGAGATAAATTATCTGCCCACCTGCCAAACTCAAATTTAATATTGGTTTGTGTAAGAGCTTATTAGAAAATAAATATAACTTAAATAACTTGAATTTTTATATTAAATAGAGCATGATCTCATAAATTGTGGATACATTTTAATGTGTGATGAGAACTTTTCATGACAGGGTGGTGGTGGAAATGACAGAGTGTTGCGGAAATGAGAATTAATTAACGTGAATGTAGAGAAACAGTAGAGATATTTATTAGACAAAGTCTTAAACTCATCACAGTCATTAAACTCAATTCACAAAGTCATTAAACATACCAATTGTACTTTGTAACCATAAATGTCATTTCCACCACAGAGGTCAGTGTGATGGAAATGACTGTGGTGGAAATGACATTTCTGTAGTTTTTTTGTGAAAAAAATGGAAGATAGCTTCACTGATTAGCTTTGAATTAATACTTAGCATTTCATGTATGCAAAATACTCTTATTTAACTTAAATTTTTTAGCTTTTTAAAAACACCCTTGAAGGTACAGCATGTTTGGAAATGACATAGAATTAACTGATCAAGCAATATTTACCTTGATTTTTCTTCATTTGTTGTTGATGGACATTTAAATTCCCTCCATGTCCAACATGTGCTCTGATGTCACCTAAACAATCTTTCACACAAACTCTTTAAAGGGACATTAAAGTGGTGTGGTGGAAATGACACCAATACTGTGCGACAGCTATATTTTGTATAAAAAATAATTTTACTTAATTTTAATAATTCTTTTACTAGTGCTTAATTCAGGTACAATAATAGTTACCAGATAAGTCATATTTTTAAACTGTATTTTCATTGTTGAAGTTTAAAAGTCTGGGTGTGCGACAAGGAGAAAACAGTGATTTTGATACCTATAAGGAGGTTGAAAAGTATGAAAAAATGATAATAGAAAGGTAGTAAAAAGTTTTTAAGGTGGTTTTATTATTAGTTTGACAAAGAAAGAGGAATTTGTCCAAAATTATATGTATTTTTAAAAATATGACCAAAGAACATACGTGAGTATGCTCAACGCGTGAGTACCGCATGTAAATCTCTTTCAGAAAAGGTCTATCGCAGCATGTAAGTACCGCATTGAAATCTATTTTGTGCTGTCTCATGCTTGAATGGCTTAAAACACTTTAATATTTAAACTGACAAGGTTTAAAACATGTGAGAATGATAAACTTTGAGGAAGCAGCACTGGGCCGATCAAGATCGGTGATTAGTTAAACACGGCCTGTCAACAGCAGGAAAGCTAATTGTATTCGCAGGTGAACTAAAATATGATACATACAACTGGCGAACCAGTCAATGTAATGCATATGTCTGAATGGTCTAAATAACCATAAAATGTGACATGAATAATACTGTAAGCGTTGTTTGTTTACATCAAGTTGCGCCTCGCATTAAGAAAACAATGTTTGGGATACCACGATCAAAACTTAGCATATAGCTAGTTTAATGTTGAATATTCATCAAAATTAGTTAGTGTATTAAAAATAACAAGCGTGTGTTCAAAATGTACTACACTGGCCATCGAAGCGAACCAACCCCGTGACGTCACACGCTGTGGTACTGCAAGATGGTGGCGCCCTCGCTCCAAAAGCTATAACCAAAGAGTATAGAAGACCATGCCTGCGTCCCAACATGCATACTATCCATCCTAAATTCTATGTGATATTAGTAATTTTCAATACTATTTAGGGCAGATAGGGTGGATAGTATGCACAATAGGCGAAGCTCAGAACAGTGGTCTCAAACTCAATTCCCGGAGGGCCACAGCTCTGCAGAGTTTAGCTCCAACCAGCTCCAAATCACACCTGCTTGGAAGTTTCTAGTGATCCTGAAGACCTTGATTAGCTGGATCAGGTGTGTTTGATTAGGGTTGGAACTAAACTGTGCAGAGCTGTGGCCCCCCTGGAACTGAGTTTGAGAACACTGCTGTAGAACGTTCCATTGCAACAGCGGCGCCCTGGAGTGAAAGCGACTAGGCAGTCCACTAGATTCTAGCTGTCGCTATGGCAAATATCAGCTGCTTTGTTTAAAAACCTGTGCATTAATAAAGCTGAAATACAGCCTGAACGATGACAACAATAATGTACATCACTAGGCTAGTGATCATCAAATCCTTTTAACAGTTTATTTTACAGACTTCAAAATAAAGTCTTCCCTTTTTTCACAAAATCTTTTTGCTCTTTAGAAACCATGTCAGTTTCGGCTGAAAATATTTCAAGTTCAAGTGTTAGCATTATAAACACTGAATTAATACCAACATATGAAATTAATTAAATTAATGACAGAAAAATTAGTAATGTTGGACAATAAATATATAACATCTTGACAGTACTGTTTTTGCAGTATTGTCTTATATTAATGTCCGTTAAAGGAAGACCTTTTTATGTAAAAAAAAACAACAAAAAAACACGTACACAGCACTTTCTCCAGAATTGTTTAATTATTTAATTATAACAGACACAGCAATGCATGTTCTAGATCATCATGTTTGTAGTGTTTTCCAGGGGATTAAAACGTACAATATATATATTTCAGACATAGTGGAGTAATAATAAATAATAATATAGTAAGCAATTGTAAATGTGTAAAGTTACATAAGCTCGTTATAACTTAGTGTCATCCATATACAGTAAATCATTATTATGTTTTCTATGGCTAGGACCTGTAGTTCCTAAAAGGATTTAAGTTTACTACTAAACTAAAAACAGTTAAAGTTAGCAGGTGCATAAGCCAGTGCTACGTCCAACTTCAAAACACAAGGGCCTTATTTATCAATCTAACATAGAAACGAGCGCTGATCCCAGCGCACAAATCAATTTACGACAGAGCTCACTTGTGATTTATGAAACATTCGTGTGCTGCCAATCCCATAGTATGAAAGATCGCACATTGATAAATGTGGCGGAAGAAAACAATCGTCGTTTGAATGTCACGCCCCTAAAAACACCCACGCCCCTAGAGTTTACGACACGGAGAAACATAACCCGGCCAAAAAGAGGAAGTAATCTCATGAAAGAGAAATTGATCTTACTCCAAAAACACCCTTCAACCTTATAATTGCAAACAATGGCATTATTTTATATGTATATTAAATACCAGTAAATATAACAAAACATTTATAAACATAAATACTATATAGATTATTTAGTTTATTTAGTAATCCAAAACAAACCCTTTAAATTGAACGGTATTACAGAACAAGAATGAAAAAATGAGTACCTATAAAATGTTATATTAATCTGTGAAGTAAAACACAAATTAGGCTATAGTGTCATTCATTATAAACAGAATACAACGTCAAGCTAAAATTAATTTATTAAAGCAAAACTAAACGGCATTGGGCTCACAAGCCTCTCTCATTCGACATCCAAATGTTTCCATTTGTGCTATGTAACATTTGGTTGCTAAACTATTATCTATGTACTTCACTTGTGTTCCAGTATGCACGTAAAACATCATCCTTCACATGCGCAATACATGTTTGTTTCGGCGCTGCACACTGATTTTACAGTGGACCTTGTACAGTGTAACTTTTATGTTTGGTTGACTGCATTTTTGATTAATGGCTGAAATGAAAGTGGCCTATACTTGTTGCACTGTTGTTTTTTTTTTTCTTTTGTTAATCTGTTAATTAAGAGAAATATATTTTGTGTAGCCCTATTTATTTTTTTCCTTTCAGAATTTCTGTTTTTCTCCATTCACAGAAGCGCAACAGGTGCATGACAAGACATTCCTCATGGTCTGTTGTTTATGCTGCTATCAGAGCTGGATAGTAACTGATTACATGTAATCTGGATTATGTAATCAGATTCCAAAAATTAAGTACTTGTAATCAAAATAAGTTACATTTTAAAATACTCGTAATCAGACTACAGTTATTTTTTTTATGGATTACATGATTATGTATTTTTCACACAATAGCAATAAATTATTCATAAATCTCCCTAATTTCTATTTTTCATCTTTTAAATTTTCCATTCTAAAATAGCTTACCGATTATATACATATTGTATATGTATAATAGTCCAGTTTTGTGGACATTCACACAAAGATCAGTCATTAGTCAGGTGGCGACAGCATTTGAACGCTGGATTTACAAAAATAATTTCAGAAGGGTTTCAACATTGCATCAACTAGGCTACTGATGAACACATTCATTTTTATTTGAATTACTCTGTAGGTTTTTTAACCATGTATTATTAATTATAACTAATTAAAATGCACACATTCATGTTATTTCTTAGTTACATAATGCAGGCATTCCAAAACGTTTTGTCATCTAAACCTTATTCACCAAATATATTTGCTTTAAGTACCCCTTATGGCTGTTATGTGATATGGCTGTTATTATCACATTGGGTCGAAGCCATGCCTTTAAACTTCCAGTTGTCTGCTTTAATTAATCACTAGCTAATGACTTGCTAAGGCATCATGTTATGACTTTACTTGTTGACGCACATGACTATTAACTAATTGTTAAGTAATATGTCATGGTTATAGATTTTGAATTAGTTAGTCATGTGCCTCAACAAGTAAAGGCACACCATAATGATACTCATGCAAATCATTAGCTAATGATTAATTAAAGCAGACAACTGAAAGTTGAAATGCATGCTTGAACCCATTGTGGTAATTAACATATTAATTTACACTATTAGTTAATATAATATGTCATTGGGGAATTAATACTTTATGACACATTTAACTAATAACAATTTATTGATTACTTAATCTATGAATCATATAGAATGTTCATTTGGCACCTTTTTAGTTATACCCAGCATCACTACCCCATCCTACCCTACAAATTTCAAGCCCGGGACGCCTCCGTTGCTTAAAACAAAGCGATAGAGTAAAATCTTTCCCCTGTGCTGCACTGGGATCCCAGAGAGCAATATAGTTTTGGCCCAGATCCAGCCCACATCTGGCCCGTGTGAAGTCCATGTGGGCCAGATGTAGGCCAGATCTGGGCCGACACTGCTTGCTGTCTGGGATGGCTCACGGGAGAGCTCGTGGGTGATTCCCAATTATGTCATTAAATAGAGGTTCAAACTCCAGTCCGAACACCACTGGCCACGAGCTTTGGGCTCAGCTCTCATCGAGAATATTGATTTATATAGCATATTTTATTTTAGATAAACTAGAAACAATGTTTAATTTATAAAGTGTTATTTTGAAATGTAAATAAATAACAATTGGCTGAAGCCAGAGCCAATGGTGAAAGTATTTGTACTAAGAGACCACGCCCCATTTTGGAGGTTCTGCCCACTTTTGGAGTTCACGCCCCATTTTGGAGATCTCCAGTCTGCAGTTATACCTACTTGGAAAATGGCGGCCACACTACCGAAGCGCCACCTAGTGGCTGACCCAAAAAGCATCAGAGTTCTGCCTCTTGGTCTTCTATACTCTTTGCTATAACGAAACATCCTTTAATCATGTTACATTAATCATGTTTGTTATATATTTTTTTAATCAAAGTGGAAATCACTTTACTAAATAATGTAAACTTAACTGACTGCTTCACATCCACTTTAAGGAGGCTATGAATCCAAAATGTTTTTGCACACGTGCGGAGTAAACCAGTTTTGTGTTATTGCCTTCTTTGCAGCTGTAAAACCAGCAAACAACATTCTCTTCTTTAATGAACTCATACAAAAGTTAGAATCGTCATTGAGAAGACATAAACCTGGATTAGACATGTAAACAATTTGTAGTAAAAAGGACAAAACAGAATTCAGATGAGTCCATAGATTGACAACAATTTGACATTCCCAAAACATGTGGAGAAAAGTACCTGCTGATACAGTGTTACAGATATGACAGTTATAGGTCGATTGCAGTTTCATTTTAAACCTCTTGTAAGGAGTTATGTATGCTCTATGGATGACTTTGAAGTTAAGATTAGATTAGACTACACCCTTTCCCAGTCGACCGATAAATCAAAACCTGTTAATTCACGATTCCAGATAGATTTAATAGAAAGAGACTTTGCAGTGTGACCATTAAGTTTACTATATATTAAAGAAACAGATGGCCGACCAAAGGGTGGTGTGATCCAATCCCACATAGGATGAGAGGAAATAGGGGATGCCCAGGGATCTCCATAGGCCTTGAGAGCAGAACATAACTGAAAAAAGACAAAATATGATGATGCTGGTTCTTAGTTCTTGAAGTCCCTGGTTATCATAGTCACCGCATGTATTTATGCCCAATGTAGACAAAGAGGGCTGGACAAATGGCCGATTTCCACATATATAGAAATAGACTTTAGATAGATTAGAGATGAAATTAGAGATGGACTGAGAAATATGTAATCTATCCTAGAGAAAATCTTATGTCTATTAGAAAAAAAGTGAAGTCCTTAGATGTAGTATTCTGGATTCTCCAAAGATCGATTACGTTAAGTTCAGTGATAAATTTATTCAATAACTTAGAGGATGGGTTAGCTGTAGTATCAGTGTGAGATTTATCCAGTGCAGGATTTAAAACAGCATTAAAATCACCACCCATCACTAAAGGACAATCAATCTGCTCAAGTAATACATTGGAAATATTTGTGAAAAATGCACTGTCTGCCTCATTCAGGCAGCAAATGGAGAGTGCTAACCTGTCATTATGTATTTTACAGCGTATGAAAACAAATCTACCTTCATCATTATTCCCGGTATGTTCAATAGTTAAATGTAACTTCCTATCGACTAAGATAAGCACCCCCTTAGTTTCATTAGGAGCACAAGAGAAGGCTGCCAGTTTGTAATACTTGTTTTGTTTTGAAAACGTGCCACATCGCATTGTTTTAAATGAGACTCTTGTATCAGGGCACAGGAAATCGATTTACGGTGCAAATATTCTAATATCCGGGTACGCTTAATAGGAGAATTTAGGCCATTCACATTCAATGATAAGATATTCAGAACATGCATTGTGTGCTCGCAATTCCAAGATTCTGTCTAAGTGAAGAGAAACAAAAGCAATGTCATACTGCCAGTGACATGTAATCATTAGTATGTATCCTAGATACCAATCCACCTAAATGCATAGTCCTTTTAAAAGTAAAGCAGAATAAATAAAAGTATTGATGTCTGTTGAAAGGCATAGAAAAAAAAAAAAAAAAAAAAAACAAGAACAAGGAACGACAAACAACTGTGTATAAAAACCAAAGCAGACCGTATACCGAGAGTGTAGGTCTGCATAAACAAATGTTGATGCATGACCGGTCCCCTTCAACTCAAGACATGTCCCCAAAAGGCCAACTGAGCCAAAAGTGTAGTGATTGAACCTGCTCTCCATCAGCCCAAAGAATAATAATAATAATAATAATAATAATAATAATAATAATAATAAAGAAAAATAAAGAAAATAAATCGCTATTATTTACCAATCAGTGGACGAACGTACAGAGCAGGGACAATATTCCAAAAAGTAATTAACAAGTGTCCATGGCCACCTTGTTATTGTCTTCTTCAGGGCAGTTAGGATCACCACAGACCTCATCGTTAATTTTCCCTCCTTGAGCTGAAAGGATGGACAGTAGCCGACGCCTTCCCGCTTTGTAGCGCTGCAGAATACGTCTTCAGTGACAGTGAAGTAACAAAATCCTCCACCTTTTGAGGAGAATCGAACATCATATGCTCACCTTTGTAACGTAGTTTAATTAGCGCCGGATAGGTGAGGAAGGACTGGAGACCAGGTGCTGTCATCTTCTTCAAGACTGGATTAAAGCTCTTTCTCTTGGTAGCTGTGGCTGGACTAAAGTTGGGAAAAAATAGTAGCGTGACATTGTCCTGCGTATATTTAACCGGATATGCCTGCCGAGCACCCTTCAGGATCGCCGATCTGTCATGCCATCTTAGTACACGGAAGATGAGAGTATACGGCCGATCGGAGTTTTTCCTTCCGTCATACACGCGATGGGCCCGGTCAATCTCGATGTCATGGCCTTTCAGGGAAGGGATCCACTTGGAAAGATTAGCTCTGAGGAAGCCAGCTGCATCGGAGCCTTTCGCCCCCTCCGGCAACCCCACCAGTCGTACGTTATTTCTCCTGCTCCTATCTTCAGTGTCCGTCATTTTTTCGGTGAGTTGCTCCAACTGATTCCTTAAGTTTGTGACTGTCCTCCTATCCTCACGTGCAGCTGCTTGAACGGAATCGACCCGGTCACGTGTGTGTTTTGCCGAGATGGCTAGCTTTTCAACTTCTGCTTTTAGCTCTTACAGAATCGTTGGTCGTTTGTATATCCAAATGTAGATCACGGAGTGCTGGGGTCAGTACAGAGTCTATCGCTTCTCTTACAGTTGAAGCCACTACCGAATCGAGAGTACTGTGCAAGCTTGATACCGTTAGCTATAGCAGCATTGAGATCCTCTCTGGAGATGGTGGAATCTTTGAATTTTTTCTTTATTGGCGATTGTTCACTCTCTCTTTTCCGGCTGTCCTTGACTGCTGGGGTACTCATAGTGAGCTAAATAAAGAGTGGTTCAAAATTTACTGACAGGATATATACAATTTCTGACAAAGTGAGCAGAGCGAAGGACTATGCGTGCATTGCCGCCGAAGGGTCACATCACCCAATGATAATATTTCTTGAACAGCAAATCAGCATATTACAATGATATCTGAAGGATCATGTGGCACTGAAGACTGGAGTAACAATATTATTATTATTATTTCACAGTATTACTGTTTTTGCTGTGTTTTGGATCAAACAAATGTAAGCTTGGTGACCAATAGAGAATTCTTTAAAAAACATTAAAAATCTTACAGTTCAAAAACTGGTAGCATGTATGTATGTATGTGTATATATATATATATATATATATATATATATATATATATATATATATATATATATATATATATATATATATATATACATACACAGGTGCATCTCAATAAATTAGAATGTTGTGGAAAAGTTCATTTATTTCAGCAATTCAACTCAAATCGTGAAACTCGTGTATTAAATAAATTCAGTGCACACATACTGAATTAGTTTAAGTCTTTGGTTCTTTAATTGTGATGATTTTGGCTCACATTTAACAAAAACCCACCAATTCACTAATCAGCTAATCAACTCAAAACACCTGCAAAGGTTTCCTGAGCCTTCAAAATGGTCTCTCAGTTTGGTTTATTAGGCTACTCAATCATGGGGAAGACTGCTGATCTGACAGTTGTCCAGAAGACAATTGTTGACACCCTTCACAAGGAGGATAAGCCACAAACATTCCTTGCCAAAGAAGCTGGCTGTTCACAGAGTGCTGTATCCAAGCATGTTAACAGAGAGTTGAGTGGAAGGAAAAAGTGTGGAAGAAAAAGATGCACAACCAACCGAGAGAACCGCAGCCTTATGAGGATTGTCAAGCAAAATTGATTCAAGAATTTGGGTGAACTTCACAAGGAATGGACTGAGGCTGGGGTCAAGGCATCAAGAGCCACCACACACAGACGTGTCAAGGAATTTGGCTACAGTTGTCGTATTCCTCTTGGTAAGCCACTCCTGAACTACAGACAACGTCAGTTGCATCTTACCTGGGCTAAGGAGAAGAAGAACTGGACTGTTGCCCAGTGGTCCAAAGTCCTCTTTTCAGATGAGAGCAAGTTTTGTATTTAATTTGGAAACCAAGGTCCTGGAGTCTGGAGGAAGGGTGGAAAAGCTCATAGCCCAAGTTGTTTGAAGTCCAGTGTTAAGTTTCCACAGTCTGTGATGATTTGGGGTGCAATGTCATCTGCTGGTGTTGGTCCATTGTGTTTTTTGAAAACCAAAGTCACTGCACCCGTTTACCAAGAACTTTTGGAGCACTTCATGCTTCCTTCTGCTGACCAGCTTTTTAAAGATGCTGATTTAATTTTGGATTTGGCTCCTGCCCACACTGCCAAAAGCACCAAAACTTGGTTAAATGACCATGGTGTTGGTGTGCTTGACTGGCCAGCAAACTCACCAGACCTGAACCTCATAGAGAATCTATGGGTATTGTCAAGAGGAAAATGAGAAACAAGAGACCAAAAAATGCAAATGAGCTGAAGGCCACTGTCAAAGAAACCTGGGCTGCCATTCTCAGCAGTGCCACAAACTGATCACCTCCATGCCACGCCGAATTGAGGCAGTAATTAAAGCAAAAGGTGCCCCTACCTTCCTCAAGTATTGAATACATATACAGTAAATTAACATACTTTCCAGAAGGCCAACAATTAACTAAAAATGTTTTTTTTTTTTTTAATGGTCTTTTGAAGTATTCTAATTTGTTGAGATAGTGAATTGGTGGGTTTTTGTTAAATGTGAGCCAAAATCATCACAATTAAAAGAACCAAAGACTTGAACTACAAGTTTCACAATTTGAGTTGAATTACTGAAATGAACTTTTCCACGACATTCTATTTTATTGAGATGCATCTGTGTGTGTATATGTTTTATATATATATATATATATATATATATATATATATATATATATACATATATACATATATATATATATATATATACATACATACATACATACATACATACATACATACATACATACATACATACATAATATAATTTAGGAATAATACAATAAAAGTGATACTCTCTAGGACAGGGTAACACCAGGGATGGCTATTAATATTAATAGTTAATGTCTTTTTCCAGTAATTTTTTTTCAACCTCCTGTAACACTGCAGGTTTCATGATGGTCACTGGACATTTAATTTAACAGAGTTGAGTGGTCATTAAAAACCAGCTCTCTCACATATTATCATGTCAATTTCACTTCCATTTGGATGTGATTGAATGTGATAATGTCTAAGTGAGTTATTTACTATGCCATTATCCATTTCCACCGGTTTCCACAAATTTAATTCATTCTGTTGCGATTAACATGGCTTTTGATTGACAGGGTATACAGCTAATCACAGAGAAGTAGAGGAGTTGTCTCTTCCCTGGCTGTATTTCATGAATTAATGCCGGTCCTGTGCGGTTGATGATGAATTCTGAGTGTCGTATTTGGCCAATGGTCCTGGCAGTGGCCTAGATCCGGGCCCGAGGTTGACATGCATTTCATATGCAGAAGGTGTGTGTGTGTGGAGGTCGAGGGGTGGCAGAAGTGACATCCTGTTTCACTTAATTCAGTTTCACTATGTACCACCCCTCTCAGATGCTCTTTATTTAACAATTCCATCCACTTACTAGGAGAAATGTGTGTGTGTGTGTGTGTGTGTGTGTGTGTGTGTGTGTGTGTGTGGCAGGAGGGAATGAGAAGACTGTGGGCCGTCTGTCAGGTCTGTAGCCTCCTTTAACCCAGAAGTGTTTGCTGATCCACCCACCCATGCATGCACACAGACATGGGCTAATGTAATATTAACGGCCACTCTCTTTGCCCAATCCAGAAAGGTCATTTTCTCAGTTCAGTCTTTTCTTCCACTTAATCCTCGTCTTTTATTTATTTCCAGTGAGCCCATATTAAAAATTAATTTGAATGATTTAGATGCTACAATGCAAAGTGAAAAAAAAAGACAAATTAAGATTTTAATTGAAATCATTCAAAGTTTCAACATTTATATTTATTTATAATATTTACAATAATTCCTGCATTTCAAATTAATATATTTTGTCACAATATTTCCACATTTTCTATATATTCATGTACTCTTTTAAATCTAGCTCACCATTAACACTTTCACTTGCTTCTCCAGATCAAACTACACATCCCATAATCCCACTTTTTTTATTCAGGTCACATGATTATAAGCAAGGAGCAGATGGTACAGAGTCATGTGATGTTGTGAGCCGGGGTTGAATCTGAGAGGTTCTTCTGCGTCTGATGTGAGTGCTAAGTGCTCTCTCTCTCAAGAAAAAGGGTAATGTATGAAAATTAGCTTTGTACATTTGTGACTCTGGTTAAATGGATTGTTCTTTTCGGCTGAGAATATGTCAGGTGGAGGTCAGTGTTTAAGGATGGAGAGGAGGTGAGGGGAAGGGGGAGGGTAGGCCTGAAAGGATGCTCTCTTGTTACCGTGGCATTCAGAAAGAGCACTGTGTGCTGGAATAATTGCATGTGATGTAATACATACAAACATAATGTCCCATCTGTTATGTGGGCCGAAGACTGTGTTTATGAATTTCTGTGTTAATCCTGAGCTGTGTTATTTGGTTTATCATGGCTACGTGAGGGGCCTGAATTTTATTTTGGAGAGCTTTTGTTTGTATCTTGTCTTCTTCTGCTGCCCAATCAAATTTAGTTAAATCGTTTACTGTTTACTGTTCTGCTGACCACTTGTTTAATTAGACTGGCATTAATAAGCCTTTTGTTTTGCATTGTTGGTCAAGTGAACCGAGCCTTCTGCTTTCACAATGTATGTTGTGAACATGATGCTAAACTATGACAAATAAAATGATTTTGAGTGGAATTTAAAATGAAGTTACAAAGCGGTATTGCTTTTTATATTATAATTTGAATTGTAAGACAGTTCAGAATTTCAAAATTCAAAGTTCAAAGAAATTAATGTAATCTCATGTAATTCACTATTTTTAACCAGAAAAGCCATGTTGAATGATGGCTTGACAAAGCTTTACAATCCCTGATGTTTAAAGGTTTATAGGCTTTACTTATGTGTGTTTTGAATTTAATATTGTCTCTTCTCGTCCAATTTTTTTTATTGCTTATATGATGTTCTCTCTGCTGAGGGCAAATGGGAAACTCATGTTTTCAGATGCGTAAGAAGAAAGCCGTAATTATTGTAATATGTGTTCTGCCTCTTTACCACAACAGCTTTTTATTTCTATGATTACATAATGGTTTGTAATACACTTAAATCACAACCCTTAATTCGATCACATATTTATGCATTGCAAGCTGAAATGGCAGTTTCCCACATTTTGTGAGGTTAGTTTTGCTTGCCTACATTGCTAATGTTCATCTACTGAAATCAGCCTTTCACCAAATGATTTAGGTTCAGTGTCACATAATAGAATTGCCATTGGCTGTAAGTAAACTTAATGAGGAGAGACGATATGAACAGATTTCATATGCACTTTTGTAATCATAATTGTTAAATAAGTTATGATTGTCCATCATGAAGGACCTTCCCAGTAAAGATCATTTAAATAATGTCATAATGGACAATCATAACTGTGGACTTGTTGCCTAAAGGAGCATGTTCTAATGGATGAACAATTCTGTATCTACTTTATTGTCAACAGAATTCCACTGGTATTGGTTTTTCTTTTGCATGGGCTAATGTTGAAAAGCTAAACAGTTTACCACAGTGTTAGTATTTTTACAACTGCATTACAGATATACTAATTCACTTCATACTAAAAAGTTCGTACATATGCTTTTCAATTATTTGACTTCAGTTTGGCAGGGAATTTAAGTAGCTGTGCAGGTTTCAAAACAAGTTTGCAGTATATGTAAATCTGTTGATTCATGACGGTCAATAAATCTCTTGTTTTCTGTTGCTGTATATGTTTGTTTACAATTACACTAAACGAGAAATGATTCACGATCCAGATGGAACAAATCCAGGATCAAAATCAGGGCTATGTTTCCCAAAAGCATTGTAAGCCAAGTAGAATGTAAATCCATTTCCACCAATGGTCTCTACGATCAACTTATCTCACAATGCTTTTGAGGAACACAGCCCTGGACTGTGGTCTGCTAATTGTTACCTCTGCTAGAGTGACAGCATTTTTAGTAAAGTTTAGTCTTTAATATTTCAAATGTATCTCATATGTGTGTATCTATTGCAGCTAGGCATTAAAACCCATGCCATGAGAGGCTTGATGAGATTTCTATGTGTCCCCCCAATTTTACTGATAAGACTAATTGCAAAATAAGTCAGTGTACCTTGGCATAGATCACATTGCATCATACATTCTCATTAATTAAAGCAAGTCTTTTTGGTTCAAGAGAAAGATGGAAGACTATAGAAGTGCAAGTGCAGGTGCATTCTGGGAAGTTAAACTAATTCTTATTCCTGTCACGTTGCTCTCTTTCTCCACTTCACCTTATCAAACAAAACTGCTCTGGCCTTGCTGTCGGGGCAGGACAGTTCACTAAGTCCTACCTGGGTTTTAAAGCAAACCTTGAGGCCCTTTTTAGTTCCCAAAGCTGCCAGACGTCTCTCTCTGACTTCAATTTGAAGAAACTGATGAGATAGCAAGAACCCATGTTCCCTACACCAGTGATCAGTGATTAAAATGCAATTACAACATCGTGGTCCACATCTCAGGACCACTTTCATGATTACACTCGCTTTTGATTAGGTTGAGAAAGCAAGTTGACACAATGGCATCATAATTAAGAAGGCAATTGTCACATCTTGAAAAATGGTGCATCGTTGGACATAATTTCCCTGCCAATCTAAAGATTATGTTGTGCTTGTGACTCGGGTGAGATTGGGTTGTAATTACTTGATTGCATAAGTAAGTAACTCGAAATCTGCGTAATTGGACTGCATTATGCAGCCAGTTGGGAAAGAGCCAGGCAGAGATTTAATATGTGTACCCCTGCAGACAAGAGGTTTCACCCAACAAGATAACAAGCCATGTGCTTTGGAGATGTGCGAGTAATGAGTGGACAACTGTTAGGTATAATTCAACTAATAATTGTTGTAATAAAAAGTGCTTAAAGATAAGGTATGAGACACAAGCTATTCAGGGTCACTTTAGTTTTTACAATGTTTCACTTGTTTAGCCAGATATTTAAATAACCTACAATCCCATGAAGCATTGTGAATGACTTAACTGAATAAAAACATTTAAATTTTAAAGAAGCCATTTATGCTTATGCAAAGCTGAATTTGGATGATAAAAAAGAACAATATTCTGAAATATTCTTTCAATTTTAAAATACGTTTTCTATTGTATTATCAGTTAAAATGTAATTTATTCCCGTGATGGCAAATCTGAGTTTTCAGCTGGCATTACTCCAGGCTTCAGTGTCACATGATCCTTCAGAAATCATTCTAATATGCTGATTTGCTGCTCAAGAATGTTGAAATGAGTTGAAAAGAAAGACTAAAGTTTGCTGAAATTCTCTGATTAGTGGATTTTCTTTTTTCTTTTGTATTGATGTGTAGCATATTTCTAGCTTTTTTTAAATTAACTTGAAATAACTTTGGCAAATGGCAACAGAAACATATCTTTAGTTACTAACCATATAGCTCATGGTGGGTTTATACAGGGTCGTGTGAAATTAATTAGAATTTTAATGAATTAATCTGGCTTTGGCAACCCGACTTGAATGTTTATGTATGCATATACCTGTAGCTTATTGGATATGTTTACTGTAAAACTACATCATATGGTTTGTGAGCAGTCATTCAGATAAAATGTCATTTGAACCCTTCTTATGATGTCAACTCATGAGGTTGAAAAGGTCAGATCTTGTTATTCCATCAGTTTTATGTTTGCACAAACTCTTTAAAATTTTCTAGCTGCACTCACCTTGGCCTGTAATGTGCCTCAGATATCCGAGAGATTTGATTGTCGTCAGCTTCATTTTTGTCGCCTCATGTGATTAGAGGAACCTATTGATTGTATCATATTAGCTGAGTAATTGATTGTAACTGGTTATTAACCTCTAAGAACTTCATGTCCAGTGTGCCATTGCATGAGGACAGGCCTTAATCACTCACAAATGGCAGCCATTAATGAGATTAGTTCCTGGTTCTGCTCCGTAACTTTATTTGTTCCAGGAGGCATTGACAAGGGCATCCAGATGCTGAAGTTTACTTTTCTGTGAATTGATTTCTTTCCTGTTTAACCACATTCTTTTTCACCTTGATAAATGTGGGCTTACTGAATGTAAACTACAATAAATATGACTTTTTAAATACAGTGCGATAGCACTTTTGCAATCCAGGCTTTTGAGCATGCTTATGAAGCTGAATCTGATATGATCTCAAAAATACATTTTCTGGCTTTGATTATAGATGAGATTACGGGAGATCTGAGATTCAATACCTGCACAGCGCGACTATCTGTTCTATAGGTAGGGCTACTGCACACTGTGTTTCAGTGTTTATCTGGTATACTTCACTGGTTATTACTTTCGCAAAGCGATTCGCAGAGGACGACTTTGTTATCTGGTAATGCTTGAAGTGTACCATATAACGAGAGCCAAAGCCCGAAATAGTTCCTGCACATTATCAGATGGTGCATTGAAATGACACACACTTTGACAGGTTATGGAAAATGGGCATATAATGTGACCTATTGATGGCAGATTTTACCATCTGCCACATTACGTCAGAGAGACTCACCAACACATAAATGCTTAAAAGTCATGGCATGTACTAATGAACACCTGCATATATATATATATATATATATATATATACATACACAATTTTGGAAAAAAAAAAAAAAATTTACCAAGTATATATATACATTATATATATATATATATATATATATATATATATATATATATATATATATATATATATACTTGGTAAATTATTATTTTTTTCAAAATTGTATATATATATATACAGTATCTCACAAAAATGAGTACACCCCTCAGATTTCAGCAACCATTTTAGTATATCTTCTCAGGGGACAATACTATAGAAATTAAACTTGGATATATTTTAGAGTAGTCAATGTGCAGCTTGTATAGCAGTACAAATTTACTGTCTTCTAAAAATAACTCAACATATAGCCATTATTGTCTAAATAACTGTCTACAAAAGTGAGTACTACCCTAAGTGATAACAGTTATACGTCATTTAACCATGCAAAGCCACATGTCCTATTCATCATGTTAATGTTTTTTTCTGCTTGACAGGACCATACAAATTTGTGTATCTTGTATTAGAGCAGTTAAAATTTGGTGCTTTGAGTACAGTTCTCTCATAATGACCACTGGATGCTCAACATGGCACCTCATGACAAAGAACTCTCTGAGGATTTGAGAATCAGAATTGCTGCTCTCCACAAAGATGGCCTAGAAGTTCGATAACACCCTGAAACTGAGTTACAGTACAGTGGCCAGTGGCATACAGAGGTTTTCCAAGACGGGTTCCACTCGGAACAGGCCTCACCAGGGTCGATCAAAGAAGTTGAGACCTTGTGCTGTGCTTTAGGTGCAGAAACTGGCTTCTAAAACAGATGCATGTGTGCTGCCAGCATCGCTTTAGAGGTTGCAGAAGCGGAAGGTCAGCTTGTCAGTGCTCAGACCATACTCCGCACACTGCAACAAGTCAGTTTGCATAGCCGTCATCCCAGAAGGAAGCCTCTTCTGAAGCTGGCTCACAAGAAAGCCCGCAAACAGTTTGCTGAAGACAATCTGTCTAAGAGCATGAATTACTGGAAACATGTCCTGTGGTCTGATTACACTAAGATATACTTGTTTGGCTCAGATGGTGTCCAGCATGTGTGGTGACGCCCTGGTGAAGAGTACCAAAAAAATTGTGTTTTGCCTACTGTCAAGCGGTGGTAGCATCATAGTCTGGGGCTGCATGAGTGCTGATAGTACTGGGGAGCTGAGGTTCATTGAGGGAAACATGGATTCCAATATGTACTGTGACATTCTGAAGCAGAGCATGGTGCCCTTCTTTTCAGAAACTGGACCGAACGGCAGTTTTCCAACATAATAACGACCCCAAACACACCGCCAAGATGACAACTGCCTTGCTGACGAAGCTGAAGGTGAAGCTGAAGGAGTGGCCAAGTATTTCCCCAGACCTGAACCCTATTGAGCACATGTGGGCCATCCTCAAGCGGAAGGTGGAGAAGCACCATGTGTATAACATCCAGCAGTTCTATGATGTCATTATGGAGGAGTGGAAGAGGATCCCTGCAACAACCTGCGCAGCTCTGGTGAATTCCAAGCTCAGGAGGATTAATGCAGTACTAGATAACAATGATGCCCCTACAAAATATTGACACTTTGGACACAGTTCACTTAGGGTGTACTCATTTTTGTTGCCAGTTATTTAGACAATAATGGCTATATGTTGAGTCATTTTAGAGGACAGTAAATTTGTACTGCTATACAAGCTGCACATTGACTACTCTAAAATGTAAGTTTCATTTCTATAGTATTGTCCCTTGAGAAGATATACTAAAATGATAGTAATAAATTTCTTATCGTAAATATATCAAAACTTAATTTTTGATTAGTAATATGCATTGCTAAGAACTTCATTTGGACAACTTTAAAGGCAATTTTCTCAATATTTTGATTTTTTTGCAACCTCAGATTCCAGATTTTCAAATAGTTGTATCTCAGCCAAATATTGTCCGATATTAATATCAAACCATACATCAACGGAAAGCTTATTTATTCAGCTTTCAGATGATTTATAAATCTCGACTTCGAAAAATGTACACTTAAGACTGGTTTTGTGGTCCAGAGTTTCACACATTTAATGTGATTGGATAAAAAAAAAAATGTGTGTGTGTGTGTGTGTATATATATATATATATATATATATATATATATATAATTTTTTTTTTTTTTAATCCAATCACAATAAATTCAAATCGCAATCCCACAAATCTAATTAAAATTACAATTATTTATTTTGCACGGGCAGTGCAGATTAAATAACATTGCACACACAGAAACGGTTTCTCATTCGACTGACATGAGTCCCCCCCCCCCCCCCCCCCCCATATCTGCTTTATTTTGTGGACAATACAGGAGAAGGATTTTAAAAGTATTCTGACCAAATTTTATCTGAGATAGATAACTTTATAATTAAGGGCGCCTGAAAATGTAATTGGGCTGAATACTGTTATTCCGCTTCATTTTTGAGTTCTGAATACATAATGCTGTTATATCCATTCTTTTGCAACCCTGCATATTACCATTTGATACCGTCACTGTAAAATATATGCTCAAAGGAAGAGATATTTATTCAGTATGAATTTATTCCATTCACTTTTATCAACCTTTTTTTTCCCCCACTATGATGACATATTGCTGGACCCTGCCAAGGAGACGTCCTGTGTGTCCTTCCTTATCTCATTTGGGCCAGCTATGCCATGATTATGTTGGATTGTGGGAAACCCATCACCAGGATGTACTGTAGCTGTAGGGGGAAACATATGTGGTGTGAGGAGAGAACCAGAAGGCTAGAACTTGGAGGTCCAGTGTACCATCTGTTTCCCTCCCCTTCATGAGCCAGGGAGCCCTCGGAGCTCATAGTGAGATCAGCTCTCCCAAAATCCAACCCTAAAACAGCTTGTAATCCCAAAGGGGGGGTCATAACCATGTCCAGCAGTGGCATACAGCACTGGCAGCCAAAACAGCCTTGGGTCCTGTGTAAATGTCTACATACATCACATGCCATCATCTCGTTAAATGGCGGAATTGCTGCCATTATGAGAAAACCAAAGACGATTTACCCCAGAAGCTAATTTTGGACATAAATTGCTACGTTCTGATGAATACCACACTCACACAGTACAGGAATCTTTAAGTATGCCAACATGTGGCCTCAAGCTTTACCTTCACATATGTGCTTCCACAAATAGAAACAAACTAGCACTACTAATTTGTTTTATTCAGAGCAAGCATTATGTACATTTTGTCTCAGCATTGTGTGAAAGCTTTGTCTGTGGTTGCGTGCGGTGACAGTCAGTGAGGGAAGTTTTACAATGTAAATCAATACTGATCAAATCAATAAAAAATTGCAATGGGTTTTATTAGTATATCTTTTTTTTTTTCTGGTTAATTTGCTCCCATACACAAACTTTCACTAATATCTCAAAATATATTTAATAATTAATCATTTAATATAATGTTTTGGATAACAACCCTTTACGTTATAGTGGACAAACAGAACAAATCATGTTCAGTATACACATGAATCAAATTTTTTACATAATTTGGAATTGCATTCAATATTTTTACAAAATTTAAAAGTCAAAATTTATACAAAAGATTTCCTTTTGGATCAATTTTCGTGTAATTCACACGACTCCAGTCCATTGACTACTGTCTTGTGAAGTGAAAAGCTGCATGTTTGTCATAATTTCAAACCATTGCTTCCAGCTAAAATACAAGTCTTTTGCAAGGCTTTCTCCAGTGAAAAAATTACCTCATCTGAATCAGGAGAGAAATATTGTCCAATACAGTGCAAAGCAGTTCTAAACCAATATTTTGATCAATTTTGATAACAGAGGATGGACTTTTTTATTTTTACTAGAGGATTATGCACTGCATAATGTTGAAAATCTACTCAGGCCATCCAATGTGTAGATTTTAGTTTATTTCTTGATTAGAACATATTCCAATTTGACAAAAAGTTAAGTTTCCTTTTAACTTTTAAAGTCAAATCCACAGTTTCAAAGAAACTTAGAAAAAAGAAAATAGAAATAAATGCCTGCCTTTTGCATGAATTAAAAATCCTTTGACATTACATGGATCTGTTATTATGTGCATGAGCAAATTTTCTTAAACAACAGTTCATTTTTGTCACTTGTGTTAATTTTGAATGGACTTTTGAGAAGTTTCAGCCTCAGTTTCCCTTTATCTGATGGACTGCCACTGGTTGTGTGTAGCCTGCTGTGTTGGAATATGCCAAATAATCTTGCATTTGTCACCCAGCTCTGCATCATTGTGTGTGCTTCAGGCTAGCATTTGTCCAGACACCCAGACTTACCATTCAAACTCTCTCTCTCTCTCTCTCTCTCTCTCTCCATTTCTTTTTATAGCTCTTTTACTAGCTCTTTTGATGTGGTGACTTGTCCTCGTACGCTGTTGGTACACATGCTGACTTGTTGAGATGGTCTTAGGTTTCATCCCCACATTCTGAAATTGAATTGAAATGAGTAAGACTGTGTTTAGCCCTTAAGCGTCACATCAGTGGAGTCTTACCACATCTCCTCTGATTGACCTCACCACGCACTACTGCCCAAAATAAGGCTGTAGATGTTGTTGTTTCAGTCTGTGCGATTCCATGCTTCCTTTAGCTTCATCTTTTTTATTTACCTGTTTTTTATTTTTTTTTTTGGGGGGGGGGGGGGGGGGGGGTTTGGTTTGCAGTATTTATAGAAGCCTGTTTATGTATCAGTTAAAAAAAAATAGCATTTTTTGTATTTCTTTTAACAATTCAATTCAATTCGTTTATTTGCATAGCGCTTTTCACAATACAAATCATTGCACAGCAGCTTTACAGGAAATTAAGTTTCTACAATATATTTAGTATAGCTTATCAGTGGTGACTATGTAAAGTTGATGTACATATGGCAGAAATGTATAGTAAACATAAGTTAAAGGTTGGGTAAGTGATTTGTGGTAGCCAATGTTTATATTTGAAATCATCAAAACAAACACGCCCCTACCCCAAAAGGATGTCGCCCCTATTTTGCTAGCATCGCCCCACACATATTGTACGCAAACCAGGCAACGATAGTTCTGTGAAACAAAGCAAAACCAATGTTACTCACCGATCGAGAAGAAACAAATGATTAACTCTCATAAATTCTCAAAAAAATTCTCTTAATCTAATAAATTCTCAAATTCTGCTTGATCTCATAATTTCTGCTTTATCTCATAATTTTGACGTTGTCATAATTTGGCCATTTAGTCATAATTTAGACTTGTCAGTTTTGACTCATAGGTATGACACATTGACACTTATAATTCTGATTATCTCATAATTTCAACTTTTTATCTTATAATTATGACTGTCAGAATTTGGACTTTTTGTCATAATTTTGATGTGAGTTGACTGTCAGAATTATGACTAACTCATAATGTCATAACTTATTTCATAGCTATGAGTTTTTGACTTATGACTGTGACCTAGTATGTTATATTTCTGACATTTCATAATTTTTAATGTCCTAATTATGATTTGCCAATGTGTTTTATTCTCATGCATTATACAGTGGGCTTTCATATATTTATATAAGTAACTCTTTAAAACATGATTTCATATTGTATTTATTTATTTGTTTGTGGAAACGGTGTGAGCCAGTGACTATTTTTTTTTTATTTATTTATTTTTTGTTAGATGGATATTGAAAGCAGGATGAAGTGAGCGTGGATGCATTAAAAGCATTATCTCAGCATACACAATCCATGTGTGCGCCGTTTATCTGCTGAGTGAAGCAAAACACCTAAAAGGAAAGATTGTAAAGACATAATTTGCAGCTAAGTGCATCTGCATAACAAAGTTCTGTATCTGCATCGTTTGCGCTGCTGTGCCATTATAAATCTAGAAATGGTCATGAACCATTTTTATGTGTTTTCAAATTTCACATTATGTGTGCAGAGTTTTCCCTATGGTTTTGAGGTTATAGTAGAAGTAATTAATCTTCATAGAATATCACACCTAAAGTCATGTATAAAAGCAGCTACAAAAGCCTAAACGACTGATACAAAGGGGTTTGTGGGTAATTTAGGCGGCGACCATCTCAAATTTGAAAACTTTCCAGCCAGGATGGCTTTGTCTGTCTTCCATTCACAATGGAAAAACTGCAGAAGGGCCTTTGGATCCCAGGTGACTCATTTTAAATAAATTATGAGGCAGAATATGTTGATAAAGCCAAATGACACATAAACAGCAGAGCCAGACTTGCTTTATAACTCATCCAAATGCACGGAGGGGTTTATTGAAAATAAAAAATAAAAAAAACGTGTGACCAGTCTTCTTAGAGCTCTCTAACAAATGAAGTCATTAAAGTATCTGTTCTCTTCTCCCTTTCTAACCGAAGGTTACTGAATTCTTCTCTCGCCATGTGGACAGGCTGTGTTTTAAGTGTTATTGATACTTACCTGGCCCAGCTGTCTTCATATCTTATAAATGTGATAGTATCATCAAAAACAAGCCAGCCTAACTTTTATAAATAGAGCAGCTGGTCTTATATGGAACCAGCTGTAAAAAAAAAAAAAAAAAAAAAAACTCTCCATCATCAAGAACTTGGTGCTGCAGGCCACAGACTCAGATTTCGTAGTTCACTGACCTCTTATTATATGCACGTTGCCAGAAACAGTGGGTCTCATTCTCTTATAATTGTGTCTACATTTTCCTATCCTTAGTGAATATGATGCAAATTTTTCATCAGGTACTTAAGCACATAAATTTGTTCTTCCCCTCATTCTGATGTTGATGAATCCAAATTATTCTAAATGAGAGAGCACATGCCCGCAGGTGGTAATTAGCATAATACACGCCCCAAACTATATCTATATATACGTGCTTTCCACACAACCTATATATAGTCATTTGTCACTCTCTGCAAGCATATTATTATGCTCACCAAAGATGCAGTCTCATCTGAAAGCATAAACGCACATCTAGATTTTTGAATAAAGCAATTGTGCCATTCACAAAACTGGTTGAAACTAAATGAACACTAAAAAATGAACAATATAAAGGTCAGATCTTGTTCGTAGTCTGTGAATGTTTATTAAAGATTCAGTAAGGAAACGCTAATTTCAAATGTCTTTGTGTGTACCTGTTTTTCTATTCAGGTGGGGACTTAAACCTGAATACATACAGACTCATGGGGACTCGTGTTTTTTTCAAAGAAGTGGCACACTGTCATTCCATTTTTTTTTTTTTTTTTAAGATTTCAGTCATGTTTATATTTTTCCTCTGGATCAGGTGATCAAGAGGGCAGTCGGTAAATGGATTTAGCTTTTACTGAGTGCAGTTAGCAACACTTTCTCTGTTAAAAACAACTTGTTTTCTGGTAATCTAAAAAAATAAATAAAATTAAATTAAATAAAACATGACCAAAATTGTGTAAAAACCAAAAATGGACCAAAATGTAAGGCTTTTTAATAATTAAAGTCATGTTCCAGGCATGCTTTCAATTACCTCAATCAGTCAATCAGTCAATCAATCATTAAATAAAGTTATGAAATTTGGAATTTAGCCATGCGCTTGAAATGGAAGTCTGTGGGTATAGAAGCAGAAAAAAAATAAATAAATAAATAATAATAATAAAAAATGTTTGTTAAAGAATTTGCATTGATTTATAGAAATGTTGATAACACTTAAGTATAAGGAAAAATTCTCACTATTAACTAATTGCTTATTAGCATGCCTATTATTAACATATTGGCTGTTTATTAGTACTTATACAATTTGCACATGTTTTGCATGACCATATTCTACCATATTCTACCTTGATCCTCCCAATACCTAAACTTAACAACTACCTTACTAACTGTTGATAAGCAGCAAATTTATTGAGGCAAAAGGCACAGTTAATGGTTTATTGATAGCGAAAATTGGACCTTAAAATGAGGCGTGACCAAAATGTTTATTAAATTATAGTTTCCAGGGTTAAATTGTCAATAGAATATTACCCAGACAGCAACATAGTTTTGGCCCAGATCCATTCCACAACTGGCCTGTGTGAAATCCATTCGAGCCATATGTGGACCGGATCTGGGCTGACACTGCTTGCTGTCTGGGTAGATACTTGAATTTTTAACTAGTTTAAATGCTGTAGTTTCCCTTAAGGCTTTTATCTTAAGTCCATTGTTAAGTGCAAAATAAGGGAGGAGCCAAAATTATTTTCTGTGTTTCTGTGATACTCTTCATGTAAGTTGTATACTCCTTTACCAAAAATACTAGGCTATTTCTTGGTAAATGAAATCTGAGACCAAATGCAGACACACTATTGCCATTTTTGAATTGCCTTTTTTACTTTGCTTTGTGTGCAAAACAATGCTGCTATGAAGATAAGCACCTCTGGCATAAAAAAAAATAAATAAATAAAAATCAAACACAGGCTAATAATTTTCCCATTGTACTATTTTCAAAAGCCATGTATTTCCCAGACCTCTTGTTAATGGCTGATTACTTGGAAAATTGTGTTGCATGCGCTATCCTTGGATCTCTCAGCAGAATCCTGTTAGGGAATTCTCAGCAAGCTACGAGCGTGAGATAGTGGGAGAGATTACATTTAACTCACATCCTCCCCCTCATCATTAACAAGCTTGTTAGACGGGGTGTTTTAATGATGGAATCCCAAACTTGTTTGTTCGCCAGCTCGTTTTGGTGGCTGGTTTGGAGACAAATCATGAATGAAAACATGACCCGGTGTGCTCTGTGAATAATTGTGGAACAGTGAGTCATCAGCTTAGCCACTGCTTCCTTGTTTTATCTAAAGGGAGATTGTTAAGACATGAAAGAATGTATAAAAGCACCCACCAGTGAAACAAAGTTGACATCCCTCTACTTCCTTTCTGGTGGATGGCTTGATGTCTAAATGACGCTCATGGCATGTGGTAAATGTGTGAGTGCTGTGAAGTGGCTGATGTGGCGTAAAAAGGGTGAATCACTCGCACTAGCTAACATGACTTAGTCCGCTACCCGGCACCCGCATCGATGATGACCGCTCGATCTGATAGGGGAGGCTGGATGGAGGTTATTTTTGGGGCGAAAACTTGGCAATTTATCTCAATAATGAGTTTTTCTTATTTGTGACAGGGCAATTGTACTGTCTAAATTTGGGTGGGTGTGTGTGGGGGTGAGTGCATGTGTCCTTCACTCTCTGCTTTTGGAAGTGAATGTCAACACCATTTGAGCAAAGACTTTTGAAGGGGCCGCTTTAGAGATTGAAGCTTTTAAAATCTAACGAGCAAGCCCACTGTTTACAAGGCTGACAAGAATACAGAGAGAAAGAGACTAATCACAGTGGAAGAAAATCTTGTTCCTCACACCATTTTGCTTAAAAGTGAGGCTCCAAACTCAAGAGTAATAACTTCGCTCCATGTTAAAGGGATAGTTTCATATTAAAAATTAAAATTCTGGTATCATATACTTTTACTCATGTTGCTGCAGATCCTTGTTTTTTCCTTTCTAGTGAAAAAAAGAGATGTTTAACAGTGTCCAATCTGTACTTTCCATATATTAAAAGTATAAATAAATATCCATATAAAAAAAGGTTTTGCTTTGCAAAACGATAATTCGAGGAAACCGTAATGGTGAGTATGTATCATAGACTTCAAAAATAAGGGGAATTTGTTACTAAATTAAATCTAAACAGATTATTGTATGGCTATGCTCTTGTTAATTTACACTTTTTTAAGATTTTACATCAGCATTTATAAGATTTATTGCATCTGAACAGTTTTAAGGTAAAGTGATCATGTTTTTGTGAATGGATAACCTGATTGATTTTGTATTCGAAAAAAAAAAAAAAAAAAAATAATATATATATATATATATATATATATATATATATATATATATATATATATATATATATATATATATATATATATATATATATATATATATACATATTTAATTGTAATACATTTACCGTAATGTTGCTCTAAACCTGTACACTCTTAGGAAAAAAAAGACGCACAAACGCTGTCACTGGGGCGGTAACCTTTTAAAAGGTACACTTTTCTACCTTATTTATCCTGAAATGCACACATATATATATATATATATATAAATAAATTTCAGGATAAATAAGGTAGAAAAGTGTACCTTTTAAAAGGTTACCGCCCCAGTGACAACTTTTGTGCGTCTTTTTTTCCTAAGAGTGTACAGGTTTAGAGCAACATTACGGTAAATGTATTATAATTAAAAATTTTGGAGTTGTGTGTATGCGCCCCTCTCTGTTAGCTTTTTTGTAATAGGATTGAAAGCCAAAATGAGGGCTTTAAATCAGCAGGCATGTGTTTAACAACATAAAACACTAATGTTAGATCATTTTGAATGGTTAGAATGAGCAATAGCTTTAATGTTTTTTTTTTTTTTTACTGGGTTTTCCTTATTTTTTTTCCTGCGTCAAACAAATGACACCCTCATGTGCTTTGACGCACATGCATGGCACCATGTCAAGCTACTGTTCCCTTTACTGCATTGTTATATTTAACAGTAGGCGATGAGTAGGCCTACATAAAATCTGCGCCCACAGAATTCTGCAGAAAGACACAGAACTGGAGCAGCCATCATTCACAAAGTCATCCCTCACACTTTATGTGTTTTATTAAACATTTTGGCTTATTAATTTTAGCTACTGATCAGTGTCTAGGGTACAATGAGAGGGCTATACATTTTGTGCTATGACAACTAAATTAACACATTAAATGCCTCATCAACCTATACATGCTAAACACATATGAAATTATGTTACAATGAAATAATTTTTTTTCCCTTACTCTTAAAGATAATAATGCTACTTCCCCAACAAACACCACCCTTTCAGATTTTGAAGAATGGTGTTGGATTTAGATCATTTTCACACAGTTCTAACAATCCCTCTGATTACATCTGGTGTTTACTGCTATTCGTTTTGGAAAGTGTGGCCTTTGCTTCCATTTAACCATCTCTAAATTCATTTCACACAAATCTTCAGATTTTTTTCTGTCCGGGCCTATTGATGAGGAAGTCACATCATACATATACACAAGAATCTTTTGGAATTGAAACACCTCCCTACAAGATATTCATTAAGATGGGATCATCTAAAACATTGTTAAATGTTTTTATATCCACTGTTTAATTGATTTCCCACAAGCACTGATAATGATATTTTTATTAAAACATGAGGGCTTGTCCAACTTATTTAGCAATATGGAAGTAAGCAATTTTCTGTAAATGTGAAAGATTTGTGCTTCATTTGCTGCTATAGGAAAAATAAACAAGAACAACAAAGTTGGTAAACAGTAAGACTTTTTGTGCTACAAATCAGGTTGTCTATAATTATGACAATGGATCAAAATAATATGATAAGAAACGTATAACTGTTTTGTACTGCTTGTTTATATTTTGCACTTTATTCCATACAATATTAAAATGCCCCATAAGGAACATACTGTATAATATATTCATCATATTTAATTAGGTAAATGATAACATTTTAGGGAAAGTAGTGCTTCGACTTGATGCTTATGATATTTTAAAGCAATCACCACTTTGCCACACCAATAGTATTTAGGAAAAAAGTGACAAGTTGACTTAACTTAAAAAAATTGAGGAAACCTGTTGCCTTAAAAATTTTAAGTAAATGATAATTAAAAAAAAATAAGTTAAGTGAAGTTATTTACTTAATAATTTTAAGGCAACGGGTTTCCTCAATTTTTTAAGTCAAGTCAACTTATCACTTTTTACAGAGGAAACCTGTTGCCTTAAAATTATTAAGTAAATAATAATTTAAAAAAATAAGTGAATTGTCAAGTTCACTTAACTTTTTTTTTTTTTTTTTTAAATTATTATTTACTTAATTTTAAGGCAACGGGTTTCCTCAATTGTTTTAAGTTAAGTCAACTTATCACTTTTTACAGTGTATAGCTTATATTCTGAAAAGCAACAAATGCGGTCAATCCCATACACTGGCTGAATGCAACCATAGAGTATTGGGGCAGATTGAGAGTGACTGATCTGACATCCTTAATGCCTGTAAATCACTCCGTAAAAATATGGATTACAGGCTTTGAGACTGTGCACCGCTGGTGTTTACAGACTCCATGAGTGATATGGTACACACACACACTCATATATAACCCTCAGGTGGACACACTGTTGCTGTGTGTGTGTGTGTGTGTGTGAGAGAGAGAGAGAGAGAGAGAGAGAGAGAGAGAGAGAGAGAATAAGCAGGCCATGTGACAGCAGTGGCTGTGTGTCCTGAGTGTTCCGCTTTGTGACTGTGTGCTCTCGTGCTGTGCTAAGCCTCTCCGTGGTGATAATGGGAGACGGGGAGCGGAGTGAGGGGACAAATTCAGAATGAGAGGAAGTGATGAAGCATTCTGTCGGCCCCCTGTCGGCCCACAATCCTGCACGGCCTCTGATGGCTGTATTTATTGCCGGCCCACTTCCACCTCCTCTCTGATAACACGCATTGACAAACTCGCTCTCCCACACTTGCTCACCACACACACAGAAAGAGACAGAAGACACCTCAGTGGCAGCTGTGGGATGACACACATGCCCCCTCCCTCCTTCCTGTCTCTGATTCTGTCTTTCTGTTTCTCACCTCAAATCACCTCTCGATGTTTCTTTCAAGGTCTTAATACAGTGTGAGCCCGTGTTCCCTTTTGTGAATGTTTTTTTTTTTTCTTTTCTTTTTCTTCAATAAGATGTTTATTCATTCAATAATACAATACAGTGTTTTTTAATATGCAAGGTGGTCTATAAAATATTTAGGGCCAGATTTACTAAACAGGTCAAATTAGCATTAGAGCGCAATTCCATAAAAGCGCCAATGGGATGTTAAATAATGTCGCAAATACCAGTAATTTGACGGGCGCAAACATTGGTAAATCGCATTGCGTGATTCCTTTTAAGACTCTCCTCCCATAAATTTAGTGTCTGAAAGGGAAACTCCTACAAATGCATATTCAGTAAGGTCAGACGCAAAAATAACTGTGTCCACGCCTTTTGAGTGCTAATTCTTCACTGCGCATCTCTAGTAAATCCCGACAGTAATATTTTAACGGCAAAAGACGGTTTGCTCCTTATAAGATAAAATAAAAATATAAACATAAAATAAAATAAAAAATATAAACATAAAATAAAAACATAAAATAAACTATGAACATAAAATAAAATAAATATAAAATAAAATAGTAGTAATAGCAGCAGCAGTAGTAGTAGTAGTAATTATAAATAACAATAATGCATATATAATAACTTATTACATACAATGTAGTAGTAATAATAATAATAATAATAATAATAATAACAATACATTTAATGTATTATTACTACAGCAATAATTTATTATTATTATTATTAATTTTATTGTTATTATTGGTCTTTTTTATTACTGCTATTTTAGCCAACTCTTTACATTTTTGTGCACAAACCAAACTGTGGCCAGTCCATGGGTATGCTGCCTGCCTTAATTTATTTTAGTCTTTGAATTAAATCTTTTATGTCATTGATTTATTTAGCTGTCTGTTAATTTACTTAAATTTGTTTAACTAGCACTACGAGTTCAAAAAAAGAATGTCACTTTCAGTTTATCGCTTTCTCTTTCAGTCTCTCTCAATTTCTCTCTCTGTGTATTTTCAGAGCTCATTTTTATGGTGAAGGCTCTTTATTACCCATGTTTGAGGGCGATGTTTGATCCATAATTGACCTCAAATTTATCTCGTTCAAAAAAACAGTTAATAAAACGAGGGTCACTTGTTCAGCACTCCAGCTCTTTCAAACTATGCTTGACCTCTTTTAAGCTGGCATGCCATTAAACATTAACATTAAATGTACAGTATATCCTAAGTTAAATTAAATGCATTTCACATCATTTCACAACATTTTTTTTTATGGAATGACTGTTGAAATAAAAGTATTTCGTATTCAAACTAAATCCAGTTACTGCTTAACAGCAGCATATTTGCATATGCTATCCATTAAACAACATTATGTATGTACTTATATGACTTCATTAGCAGGTTTCAGTTCTAATAGTACTTGCTTCAAATATTTATTACATCCTGAAACATTGGGATCAAGTACATTCTATAAATACAGTCGTGTCCTCTTGGCCCTTCCTGTCCGGTCACATGATTAGCAAAGGAACAGACAGCTGTCTAATTGTGAGTGACAGACTGATCAACCTGAGTTAATCAACCGCTGTGTTTCTTATATGAGTGACCTGTCAGTCAGAGCTCTGTCAGTCCATCCAGTCATGATGGAAGCCTTTGTGACAGCAAAACCTGAGGCTGGAAAGGTTTAACAGAACTAAGCT
This sequence comes from Acrossocheilus fasciatus, assembly GCA_036784905.1. Lineage (NCBI taxonomy): Eukaryota > Metazoa > Chordata > Actinopteri > Cypriniformes > Cyprinidae > Acrossocheilus > Acrossocheilus fasciatus. Next base: position 26,820,478 of record CM071953.1, read on the forward strand.
GTTGTTTAATTAGCATCTGAGAATTCAGATACATCCGTTTTGGGCAATCTAATCACAAGCGGACTCTGCTAAATTTGGTTTTGTGATCCGATGACCCCACTTTATAGTCTTATTTGGTGTGAAAGAGAAATATCATGTTTCCAAGTTGAATGAAATGAGAAACAGCAGCATTAAAAATTTGAGTTGTTTTTTTGTGAACTGGGCAAAGCAAAGAAGGAAATAATTTTTATTATTATTTTTTTTTTTAATTTAAAAATGTAGGCAAATATAGTCAAAACAAAAATAGTCAAAGTAAATATCTCCCAGGATCTGAGTGAGCATGAGCAAGAAGCAGCAAAACATTGTCTGGGCTCAAAATCAAGAAGCAGAGAAATGTTTTATTGCTGCCAAAAGTAATTAATCTTCCCGCTCTATGGAAATTAATCGGATTATTTGGCCACGTGGCCTGGCAAATTTCATCTTCCATCTCATTCCTCCCGCAGGCTTGGCCACCTCGCCCACCTTCAGTCTCTGCTTCAGAAACAACGCAATCTTTTTCAGCGGAGACATCTGTCATTATCTCCACAGGTCCTCACACTTTCTTCTGCACTTTTAGAGTTTAGCTTGCATATCCTGCCTGGATCTACAGAAATGTCTAATAATAAACTTTTAATCATATGAAATGTTTAAAACTTTGCAAAAGTTTTTTTTTCTTTTTTTTGCTTAAAGGCGTAGTTCACTTCAAATTGGAAATTGTCATTTATTCACCCTCATGTCGTTGTGCACCATACAGCTTACTTTCTTCCGTGGAACAAAAACGGTGGATTTTTGAAGAATATCTTGTCTTTTGTTTTCAGTATAATGAAAGTTAATACATTTTGCGGCTGCCGAAATGTAAAAAAAAAAAAAAAAAAAAAAACACCTTAAAATGATCATACTATAAATATGTGGTCCATATGAGTCATATTTTTAAGTTATAAGGCATAAGAAAATAAATAAATAAAATTTAAGTAGTTATTCACTACATTATTTGGAATTAATTTAGAATAAGCACACAAATTGTCTTGACTATTATTATTATTATTATTATTATTATTATTGTTGTTGTTATTATTTGTACATACACACATGCATGCATACATACATACTCATTTAAAATAGGCTTTTCTAAGTATGTGTACATGCTGAATTATATTTGTACCACATGTTTGTCTACTTTTATTTTATTTATTAAATTTTTTTTGTGATTTTAATTACATTTTATTTGATGCTGCTAAAAACAAATAAACAACCAAATATTTTGTGTAGGGACATTATATGATGTCATAATTATAACTGATTATGACATTATATGATGTCATAATTATAACGGATTATAACTGCACCATATTTTATTTTATTTTATTTTATTTTTGTATATTTGTGTCTTTATAATTTTGAAATTCATTTTATGTGATGCTGTAAAAAACCTGCCCTGTGTAGGGACAGTAAAGATGATTATTGTTGTTGTTAGTGTTATTTACAACAGCAGCAACTACATCATCATCATCATCATCATTATTATTATTATTATTATTATTATTATTAAACAATATGCTTTAAACTGTAGCCAGTCAGTCCATGCGTGTGTGCTATATTGTTATTGTCACTATAATACATTGTTTAATCACTTTTTTTTTGTTACATTGTTGATTAATCTATTACATGAGGGACATTTTCATTTATTGGTGAACTATCCTTTTAATTCCACCTCTTTGTAAAAATGCATGTGCACTGAATTTGCTTTGGAAAATCACAAAATCACGTTGGGGGGGGGGGGGGGGTATAGATATGACTGAATTCACGACAAATGCAACAAAATTAATGCATTTCTGTCACATAGAAAAGCATTGATTTTGAGATAGACTGCTGGAAAGTTACTGCTAATAAATTCATTAAATTCAATTCAAAGGTCATTTCACCTTCATGTCGTTCCAAACCTGTATGACTTACTTTCATCTGTTGTACACAAAAGAAGATTTTGTAGAATGTTACCAAACCATTTTGGTTACCCTTGATTTCTGTATGGACAAAAAATTATTGAATTTCTCAAATTATGTTCCACAGAAGATTAATCAGGCCCTTATTGAATTAACATTTTACTTAAATTAAAATACATTAGAACTAAACATCTAAAAATAAATAAGTCCTTGCTTATTATTCAGAGTTTAGCTGACTAGTATTAGTAGGATGGTGGTCACAAGAAGTACAACCATGGTCCTCATTACCATGGTTATATGGTTTTTAAAATAAGCAATAAGTAATAATAAACTATAAAATTTCTTGTTAAAAAACTAAACATAAAGAAACTACAAAACACCTTCTATGAACTTTAAATATTCCACAATATGTAATAACAGTAACATTTATAATAAATACATTTCTGCCAACACAGCTTAATAACTTCACATTAAATTACCATGGTGCTGATGGTGACAAGCCTATTGGTGTTTTCCAATATACCTCATTGTTGTGGCTGTTTTCAGCTAGCATCACTACAGAACCTTTAATGTTCTCATATCACACGACTGTATAACAATTATGTGTCACATTTGAATGGATCAAGCAACTTGTGCTGTTTATCACTTAATCATGGCAGAAGCGTGGCGCACGTTCGTCAGAGTTGTGCGGGTGGCTGAAGCCGCTCAGCTTTGATGCACGGCTGGCGGATGCATCGGGGAGCGCTGCTTCATACTTTTGTTGTGTTTGCTTTATGTGGTTTAACATGCGCTATAATTAAAAAACAGCGCCTAATATCGGGAGCTCTCTCTCGTTTCGGCGATCGGCCTACTATTGAATGGAACGTTCCGGTGCCCCCGATGGCCAGGCGATCGTGGGCCCACCAGACCTCTGGGCCCTATGCAGTCTGTCACCCTTTCCCCCCCCACTAGCGACGCCCCTGAGTGTAGGTGATTCCATTTAGCAGGTCTGCTATCTCACTGTGTACGCTGTGTTGAGGGTGAGGGGGTCGACACACGCTTTCCCAATGCATTCTTTAACCTTTTAACCGTGTTACACACCCATCACAAAGTTATGAATGTCAGTGGCTAATGCAGATGACTGAGTGGTTCGCAAGGACTGATTCATGGCATGAGTAGTGTAACTATGTCACAAGGGGTTTAATTCATGCTTGCACTCACACACACACACAAAGTACATGTCACTGTGGGATGAAATCGTGCCACAGATGCCCTATATCAGTTCACACCTTCAGCACTTTGCTAATGAATGTAACTGACACACAGTCCCAGTGCACTGATGAAGTTGCAACTGAGCCTCTGTTAATTGCGCACCAGGCCTCAGGAGTTTGATATGTCACAGTTTAGATGGGTCAGGACTGACTTGATTCAAGTCGATCTATCAGACATGTGGGCAGTGTTTCCCACAGACTTGCCCTGCTTCCCAATGTGCATACTATCCACCCTATCTGCCCTAAATAGTATTGAAAATTACTTATATCACATAGAATTTAGGATGGATAGTATGCACATTGGGATGCAGGCGCGGACTCCATTTGTGGCAGCAAAGATGCAAATTCATTCTCTGCCAGCTGGAGGCACTTTTAGAGCGCGAAGATATAGGTTTCCCCGGTAACGCTGTACACAAAGCAGAGCTCCACTCACAAACGCTCTTTTATCAGACATACATGCAAGATGAAATGAAAATGTCAACCAAAATTTTCTGAAGACAGTCGGTTTCCTTCAGAAATACAGTGAAATAAAAACTCCCGCACTGGGTTTCGATTTTGAAACGTGCAGTGCTTATGTTTATTCAACAAGTCCAAAAAATCTATTTGTAGCTCTCCGTTTTGATACTGTGGCGGGCCGCCACAAATAAATCAACGTATGTGAAACACTGTGTGGGTTTCATTTTGCATGTATGCATGCATGTTTTTGACCTGACTGGTGGGTAAAGGGATAGTTCACCCCAAAATTATATCATTCTATCAGGGAGGTCGTGGCCTAATGGTTAGAGAGTTGGACTCGTAACCCAAAGGTCCGGCAGGGATTGTAGTTGGGGGGAGTGAATGTCCAGCTCTCTCTCTCCCGCCCTCAATACCATGATTCAGGTGCCCTTGAGCAAGGCACCAAACCCCCAACTGCTCCCCGGGCATAAATGGCTGCCCACTGCTCCGGGTGTGTGTTCATGGTGTGTGTGTGTGTGTGTGTATGTGTGTGTGTGTGTGCACTTAGGATGGGGTAAATGCAGAGCACTAATTCCAAATATGGGTTTCCATACTTGGCCACGTCACTTTCACTAATACTCACTCTCATGTCGTTCCAAACCCGTAACGCAACGCAACTGTAATGTTCCCAGGTCCAGAAACTTAGCAAGGATATCGGTAAAATTGTCCATGTGACATCAGTGGTTCAACTGTAATTTTACAAGGCTACGAGAATACTTTTTGTGTGCAAAGAAAACAATAATAACATAATTTATTTAACAAACCTTCTCCCTGAGTTACCGTCTTCTGCCATTTTGGAGAGTACCCCAGAATGTAATCAAAGTAATCAGCGTTGTTTACGTTCAGCATGCGCACGCTGTCTACTGAACGTAAACAACGCTGATTACGTTCAGAGAAAACACACGCATGCTTACGTTGATTTACGTTCTGGGGTACTGGGGTAGCATTGCTGTCTTCGGAGAGTCAGAGAGCTCTCAGATTGATCAAAAATATCTTAATTTTTCGTTCATCTTCGAAAGAGGGTCTTAAAGGTTTGGAATGACATGAGAGTGAGTAATTAATGACAGAATTTTAATTTTTGGGTGAACTAACCCTTTTAACTTATTCACTGTTTGTACATTACAACATTACTACTGAAAATTCATTAATTATAATAATTTTAATAATTATTATAATTAAAGATTTTTCAAATAAGCTAATTTTAATAATAATAATAGTCTTTATTTTATTTGTTTATTTATTTGTTTGTTTATTTGTCTGAAATATGCATCAAACTGTGATTGGTCCATTGGTGTGCTGTCAAAGAAATTTTAAAAGATTTGATTTGATTTGATTTGATTTGATAAGATACGATAAACTAAAAATCCTGTTCTTGTCGGCACCGATAGTCTTGTTTTTAGTGCGTCGACGTATAGCGCAACTGCGCTCATGGTGACCTGAGTTCGATTCCCACCTTGAGGTCCTTTACAGATTCTGCTCCCCTCTCTCTACCCAATACTTTCCTGTCATCTCTCCACTGTCCTCTCTCAATAATGGCATTAAAAAAAAAACATAAATATAACTTTAAAAATAATAATTATAATAATAATTCTTCCTATGTGTACATTTTAAAATGATGGGTGTGTTAAATAAATAATAAATAAATATTTTGCTTAAAGGGATAGTTCACCCAAAAATGAAAATGTGATGTTTATTTGCTTACCCCCAGGGCATCCAAGATGTAGGTGACTTTGTTTCTTCAGTAGAACACAAACAAAGATTTTTAACTCAAACCGTTGCAGTCTGTCAGTCATATAATGCCAGTCAATGGGCACACAATTTTTGAGAGTAAAAAAAAAACATGAACAGACAAATCCAAATCCAACCCTGCGGCTCGTGACAATACATTGATGTCCTAAGACATGAAATGATTGGTTTGTGCGAGAAACTGAACAGTATTTTTATCATTTTTTACTTCTAATACACCACTATGTCCAACTGCCCTGAGCACATGCACGGCATCCGGTGCGTGACATCTGTATGTGCTCTGGCGTAGTTTACGCAAGCACTGGAAGCGCTTCCACAATCTCTGTGCACTGTGTAAACAATGAGTGACGTATATAGCGACAGATCGCTTGCATAAACTATGCCAGAGCACATACAGACGTCACGCACTGGATGCCGTGAATTCTGTTCAGTTTCTCGCACAAACGGATCGTTTCGTGTCTTAGGACATCAATGTATCGTCACGAGCCGGAGGGTTTAATTTGGATTTGTCTGTGCATGTTTTTTTTTACTCTCAAAGATTGTGTGCCCATTGACTTCCATTATAGGACTGACAGACTGCAACGGTTTGAGTTAAAAATCTTCGTTTGTGTTCTACTGAAGAAACAAAGTCACCTACATCTTGGACGCCCTGGGGGTAAGCAGATAAACATCAAATTTTCATTTTTGGGTGAACTATCCCTTTAATTGATTTAAGATTCATTTAACTTGTTCTTTCTCCATCTATAGTTGTGATTTATGACTATGCATTCTTGTTTGTTTATTTATTTATTTTTTTAATAAATTTATTTTTTCTGTGCAGACTAGTCCCATTTGGCTGCTCAAGAAATTATTGAAGGACCCAGAATGTCTTACGGATCCATTGACGCGGGATCTTTTGGAAGCAGAAATCCGTTTGGTGGGCCCACAAGGCAGGGATACCAGCCAGTAGGTAAAGACCCCTTTTTCACATTCACAGGCAGGAGTTCTCTCTATTTATCCCCAGGCATTCTTGAAAATAAAAATAAAAATAATAAATCATACGACAAAGATTTTGGTACCTCCTCATTTACTAAAGCACGGCATTGTGCATTTATTCCCTCTCCATAAATCATCATGGGATTAATAAGCCATATGGCTAATTTAGTACCGTTCTGCCTCGTCTGAGTTCTGATGTGTTTAGTAACTAGTAATACGCATCTTGTATTAAACATTGTCTTCGATTATAATACAATGTCATGGTAGCAGAAGAGCTTGTTAGATCATTCAAAATATTTGAGCATTTTGCCAGCTCTGTTAAATCAACAACAACAAAAAAGCTGCATCTGAAAATATTACATTCCCAAAAGAAATATAGAAAACACTTCTGTTGTGGGCAGAGTAAAACCTCAAACCTTAAATTGTTGGTGAATGCCAGGTTAATATATACATAGGACCTCAACTGACTTACACATAGTGATTAATATCAGAGCAGAATAACCAAGTAGATATTGGCTTACTTTTTATTTATAGTTCACTCTGTACACACATAATCTGGGTTGACCTTTCATTGATGCACTTCAGCCATAACTGTAACCATAACTAAACATAAGCAAGGTAGGAGAACTAAGCATAATGAGAAGGTGTTTACTTTTACTCGCACTGTCCCTAAATGCTGTGACTAGCATGTGTGCTAAGTCATTTGCTGGTGCTAATGCCATTTCACATGCTTTCTACATTCTTCTCTGGAACACAAAAGATAATTTAACTGTATTAAAGAAATATCATCCAAGAAACCCTAACCAATGTAGCTACTTAAAAGCAAGAAAAACTGTTGCACACTCTACCTTCCTGCAGTTGTTGTGTAATACAGATAATGGCATGCATCACGGGCCGTGTCATAAGAGTGAATTTAAGCGACATATTCAGTTCACATGAATTAATTTGCATGAATACAATGTTTTACAGGAACATGTTGGTACGAAAGTGAGCAGCTGAAATGTCAGTCTAACTGCATGTGCCTTTTGTCGGCTGTGTTATTGTTAAGTAGAGTTTATGGTTTTATCAGAGCTGTGCAGGAGAAAGGGCTGTGACAAATGTAAGAGAACAACTTAAGAAAGGAAAACAACGTCTTCCTCACACAAAACCTCACACAATCAAAACATGCAAAAGCAAATAGCGTCTTTTTTTCACACAGCATGACCTCGGTAAATCACACATTGTGCGATCTCTCTCTTAGTCTGAACGCTCGTCTGTTGCCGCTCCCACAGGACAACAGCGAGAGAGTGAGGCAGCTTGAGCTGTAAGAGACAGGGCTTTGATCACAGGCAGACCTGTGTTCAGGAGGCTGTCAGCTTTGCTGTGTTTGGGCTCCTGCATCAGGCCGGCTGAAGAGGGGCTCAGGCGATGATCAAAGCCGGGGTTAAGTCTCTAATGGAGTTGTCAGTCGAGCTAATCTTTCCCCACCTCTCCCCTGCCAAACCTTTTAACTCCCCTCCAGCAGCATATGCATTTCTCTGCTGTTCTCTCTCTCCCTCTATCGCTCGCTTTTTCTCTGTCACTCCGTTTACTGCTGTCGTTCTCCTTCCTCCTCCCGTCCATCTTCAGTCTCTTCCAGCTAAGCAACGCTCTCTCCTGTTTTCTTTTTCATTTGTTGCTTTGTTTGGTTGGTTGTTTTCTTCTTTTCTTCCTTTTCCCTCTCCCTCTGTCTTTCTTTATTTCTTCCTTCCTTCCTTTTCTTGCTTCTGTTCTTCTTTGCGTATTCCTTTTTCCTGCTTTCTACTATCAGTTCCTTCCTCTTTCACTTTCTATTCCTCTGTCCTTCTTTTCATTCGGTCTTTCTGCAATCACTTTTTCTTTCTTTCTTTTTGTCCTTCCTTTCCTTCCTTGCCATCACTCCTGCTTTCTTTTTCTTTTTGTCATTCCTTCCTTCCTTTCCGCTGCCATCACTCCTGCTTTCTTTCCTTCTTGCTTTCTGTCCTTCCTTCCTTCCTTTCCTCCGCCATCACTGCTGCTTTCTTTCTTTTTTTGTCCTTCCTTCCTTCATTTCTTTCCTCTGACATCACTCTTTCTTTCTTTCTTTCTTTCTTTTCGGCCATCGCTGTTTCTTCCTTTCTGCCATCCCATTCTCACTTTTCTTTTCATTTTCCTTCTTTCCTTCAATCATTCCTGTCTACCTGCAGGCACTGTCACAGTACAGCCTGACCATATCTGCTCCTGTCATGGTCCTTACCATGTGAATTTTTCTTTTTTTTTTTCTTTTTCAGTAATGGTTAACTGCACCGTTGTCTCCCTCCTCTCACAGCACACAGGAAAAAGATCTTGTCATGAGACGAACGTCTGAACAGAGCCCAGCGCATGTGGTTAGTCCGCGTCTGGATGAGGCTTCAGCCTCTGCTGTGTTCATTAGGGAGGTTTGCGGGGTGGGTCTGTCTGTGTGGAGAGACTAATGAAGGGACACTGAAACACCAGCAGGTACCGCACAGCCGTCATGAGTGGCCAAACCCGGGGCGTGCTCTCCGTCCACGCTGCAGCGATCCAAACAGAAGGAAGAAATGAGCTCAGGTGTCGTGCCTCATTCAGAGAGAGAGAAGTGGAACAAACAACATGACACCGCACACACACATACAGCTACACAACACAGCCTGATTGTCTGCCTGTTCTATGCCATGCAGTGAGTGTGTGTGTGCAAGATCCCTTTTACAGGGATCTTTGGCATTGTGACTCTGGGTTTTACATATAAGTCCAATTACTGCACTTTTGTCTCATTCTCAGAATTGCAACCCTTTTAGAGTTCTCCAAGTGCAATTTCACGTAAACCGGTATTATTGTCTGTAACCATATTGCATGTTACCGAGACAAAATGTGAAAAGCAAATTGACTAAGGAATAAAGGTCCTTTCGCTCACAGAAGTAATCAAGCATTCTGTGATTACCTAGAAAGGCCACGTCGTGCGTCAATGTCTTGATTGCGTTGTAATTGGTGGGCTGGGGGAGGTGGGGGTCTTTTAGTACATTTCAGTATGGATTGTGAGATTACATCAGTGTAATGAGAGCAAATTTCATAACGTTTAGCGACAAGTTAAGTGCTGAGAAAGACTGGAAATGTCAAACATTATGTGTTAAATACCCATTAACATACTTGAGCCATGTTTTTGCGCTTTCTCTTGTAAAATGAGCGAAATGTCTGTCCTTGGGTTGGTGTCCAAGTTAAATAAACTAAACCTAATTGCGTACATCATGGATTTGTCTGCACCAAAAAGGTCTCAAATGCTTGGAAAGCACATTCACATTAATTTTAATGGAAGTTTCATTGTACAGAGTACACAGATACTTGAATAGCAGTCAATACAGGTGCATAATGGTATCATTATGGCACAGACCTAAATAGATATGAATATCTTCTTACCTGCACTCATTTTCTCTTGGAGAGAATTGATTGACTGAAGTATTTGTGCATATTCTACATTTCCCTAACTCAACCTAACTTCAACGTACTTGTAGTTATCTCATGAAGAACCAAGGTGTACATTTGAGTTTCACTTTCCAGAGAGAACCTGTGAGTTGACTTGTCCCAAAATCCCCACAGCTAAAGATTCTATATGTGTGGGGTGTACAAGTGTGTATGTGTTTTTGCAGAAGACGACTCAAAGGAGGATGCAAAGCACTGCCAGAACCTACCAATGAACTCACTGGAGCTGCTCATGCTGTGCACGAAACCTAAAACACACAGTGACTTCTGGTGTTGACAACAGCAAATAAACATGCGTGCAATAAGCAATGCACTTCAGGCTGGGGTTCTAAGTATTTTGAAAAAGCAATCAACTAAACGGATCATGTTTACCAGCACCAAAATATTCTGTAGTGTGCATGGAGCCTTTTTACTCTGGGGAAAAAAATAATTTCCTTAATTGGTGTTTTTGTCTTCTTCTCCATCCCTAAAGCAACATAAATTTAATCAAGTAGCAAGGTATTAAGACCTATTTTCAGAAAATATATATTGAATTATTATTATTATTATTATTATTATTTGTTCTTGCTCCAGTGGCAAAGATTTCAAATTTTAAGTTAAATGTAACAAATTTAAAAAAGCCTTTGCTTAAAAAAAACAACAACAACTATTGAACTATTTGCCAAAGTGCTAAAAAATAAACATAACTCAAGATACACTGCTGTTCAAAGGTTTGGGATCAGTAAGATTGCTTTATTTACTCATTCATAATTAAAAAATAAATAAATAAATAACTTTTACATTAACATAATACATAAAAACTATATCTTTTATACAAAAACGGCATTAAATTGATCATAAGTGACAGTAAAGACTTCTACATTGTTACATAAAATTTATATCTCATATAAATGCTGTTCTTTTCAAACTGTCTATTTATTAAAGAGTCCTGGAAAAAAAAAATGTATCATGGTTTCCACCAACATATTAAGAAGCACAACTGTTTCAATATTGGTAATTGGTAATCATGTGACATCCGTCCAGCCGTCTGTCATTAGAACATTCTATTTCTGTTCCTCTAAGAGACATAAAAGTGATATTCGCTATAGACAATTCTCAAATTTACAGAAATCATACTGCTCCATGCCATGATTGGGAATTCAGGATCTAGTATTTAAGAAAGTCATGTGATTGTGTCATGCACAACTATTTGTGTGTAACATCCTGAACCAGGAAAGCACCTAACTTCTTGATGCTTTATAATAATAGACATATAAAAACTGAATTATGATTTCAGCATTTTTTGACTAAAACTATCATGTCAGTGCTTGAAGCACTCACACATGCATTGCATTCCTTAGTGAGTCATTGTGCGACAGGCCTGGTGCTTGCACTGCGGGGATAAGGACCCGTCTCACACTGTATCACACATATCGTCTGACAGCCATCTCTGGCCTGTAAACCCCTCTCTCCCTTGGCTCATCTCAGCTTTTTTTTTTTTTTTTTTACCCTCTGTCACTGATCTTAGGCAATACATGGGATTACGTTCTAGTGTTTGAGTTTGCGTTTTTCCAGTAGAGAGAGAGAGAAAGAGTGTGTGTGTGTGTGTGTGTGTGAGAGAGAGAGAGAGAGAGAGAGAGAGAGAGAGAGAGCCACATGCTGACCTCATGCATAACAAGGAGAAAGCTTTTGATTAAGTCATTTCCTGATTTGAGAGTATAATTGAACACCCTGCAGAATCTGCATTTGCAGCATCACCGAACAATTCAGAAAGGGCAGAAGTTAATTTCTCCTGTGTCCCAGATATTTAAGATCAATTTTCCCACCCCAGATTAGAGAAAGTGCTTTGTGGTTTTGTTTTTCTTACAATGCGTTTTGTCTCTGTTTATTTCCAGAGGCTCCTACTCTCAAACCCTAAAATGTACTTTCTGAGCTCTCCTAATTTCCATAACTTTCCTTCATAGATTATGCTTTGCCCCATCTGATTTTTGACTCAACTTCCACACGGTTCTATTACATAAAAAAAAAAAAAAAAAAAAAAAAAAAAATCTAAATAGATTTATGAAGTATCTGACAAGTATATATGATTTGGTAAAAGTATTGAAACATATAGATATTATAGATACGTAGATTTCCATCTCCAGAAATAATTATCAGCTTCAAAAGTTTAATCTAAGCTTGCCTCAGGTTTTAGGATTTAGTTCTGTTTTAAATTAAATGTCAGAGCCATTTTCATGACACTCGGTGTGTCTTGTTTTCTGTCGAGTGTGCACTATTTATACAAAAAAAAAAAAAAAAAGTAAGAATGAATCACCAGTAATTATGCAAATATTACAATGACCCTATCAATAGTTGTTTACATTTGGAATGCTGTACGTTCTAACTATGTACGTTAAATTTGAATTTTTCAAGCCTATAGTCTATAATATTTTATGGTAGAAAGTTTAAATGACATTAAAATCCAGAAATATTGAAAACAACTTAAGTAGCACCTGTCCTGAATTCGCTGAGGTGTTGTGTAGCAGAAGCAAGTGCTGAATATAGCAGAAAACATGCTTAACCTATTTGTCAACACAATCTTTTGCAATATAGGCTTTTATGCGCGACATATAACATGATGAAATGAACTACTTATCCATTGTTTGAAAAAGACATCTGTCAGGCTTAATGCAAATTACACACACACAGTGACATTAACAGTGCATTCTGTTTAGTAAATCTGACTGAATCAAAAAAAAAAAAAAAAATGAGCATTTTGATCTTACAAAAAATAAGATCCATTTTGTTCTTTGGGTTCAATGTAGTTTTATACTAAAATTATTAATTTTATTGTTTGGTTTTATATTGAAGTGTAAAAAAATCTGTATGTTTTCTTTTATTTAATATCTTCATTTTCCACATATTGAATGAGTTACTTTTGTAATCACTTTGTGTTCTTATAACATTCTACAACTCTATACATTAAAATACATTTTCCTGTATTTCAATTGTGAGGTGTTCTAGTTTCAGATTAGATGGAGCAACTAGAATAATCATTGACTGTGGCACAGACACAAAACAAATTGCAAACAGACAAATAGCACCATATGGTGATAGAAAAAAAAAATGTCAAGAGATTTCCAATGCAATAAGTGTGTGTGTGTGTGTGTGTGTGTGTGTGTGTGTGTGTGTGTGTGTGTGTGTGTGTGTTGAGAGTTTAGCTGAATCTAGGTCTCATGAAAGGTTGAGAGCGAATCCTGCTGGGTCTTGTTACATGCACACAGGAAGTAGTGCCCTTGTGTTTCCCACTTCTTAGCCCACACCAACTGTATATGAAGGGATACTGCTCAATGCAGAGTGGAATGAATATGGAACATCCATCTATCACAGTGATGGAGGAGAGAGTATGAGAGGAGTGCGCATAGCTGGAGGCCAGTGGAGATAACAGTAAGGGCACAAAAGGTTGTTTCCCTGAAAAATGATCCACTGAGAACTGCTTATCACCTTTGTACTTAAAAACAAACACATCTGGCTGGAAGCAGTCAAATAGATAATGTCACACGCTTCTCGCTGTCATGTAAAATTCACACACACACACACACACACACACACACACACACACATATATATATATGTTATTTTTAATCTGCTCATGTTAAACTATTAGTCAAATGGATCCCCATTTTCTTGCTCTTGAACTGGTTAATAACATAATTTATCATGTTTTAGCATTCAGAACATTTCAGTGATGATCAATGTTTATTGATGTTGCCTATACAAGTCAGCTCATAGTTACAGTCATCAACGTGTCCTGTACTGGGGCTTTGGTTTACTATGAAACATTCTTAAAGGAATAGCTCACCTGAAAATGAAAATTTGTTGAAAAATGACTCGCCCTCAGGCCATCCATAATGTAGAGGTTTGTTTCTTTATTAGAACAGATCTGGAAATGATTTGGAAATTTAGCATTACATGACTTGCTCACCAATGAATCCTCTACAGTGAATGGGTGCCATCAGAATGAGAGTTCAAACAGCTGATAAAAACATCACGATAATCCACATGACTCCAGTTCATCAATTAACATACACTGTAAAAAAAATCAGACCTCCCCAACTCAAAATCATCTAGTGACTGACTACATCTAATTTTTTTCCCATTGGCCCAATTGGATTTCTGCTAACTGAATTTTATCAGTTGTGACAACAGTCTGTTAACATTGACTCAATGAGAAATAATATGTTAAGCCAACTGAGAAAAAAGAAGTCTACCAAACCATGTTATTGGCCCAATTAAATATTTTAAATAGTAGTAGCATACATTTTTTTTGTTTTACCTAATTAAAAAATTGTATATTGGTAAATGTATAGTGCTAAAGCAACCTTACTGAATTGTTTATTCCCTCTTGTCCCAAAAGAAAAGGAAAAAATGATTAAATGATGATACACATGAAACACTGCCACATTTTAATACTTTTAATGAAATATACAACAATATTGAGAAAATACCTTAAAATTATAAATACATTGAAATTTTCTACAAAGTATACCTTACAAAATCATGTATTTTAATTGTCATAAGATACACAAATATGATCAATTGCACCTTATACATTGATACATTCACAAAAATGCAAAAAAAACAACAAAAAAAAACACCATAAAATAATAATAATAATAATAATAATAATTTATCTTAAGTTACTTCAACCAGTGTTTAGGTTAATGTCACTGAATATGACCATTCTCACAAAAGGTACTCTGAGCTCATGAAACTGCATTTTAATTATTTAAACATTGAACATTAAAGATCAAATACATTCACATATTAAAAATGTCAAAAACAGCATCAAATTTAAGTAATGGGGACGTTTAGAGTAATTTCACATGAACTCTATCATTCTCACAAGAGGTACTTTGAACTCATGAAACTTCATCTTACACTTCAAATGTTTGCCAAAAAAAACTCATAAGTGGTACTTTGAGATTAATATTCTGTCGTTAATTACCCTCATGTCATTCCACATCAATAAGACCGTTGTTTCATAAAGAATTTCATCAAACAAATTTCATCAAAAATATCTTAATTTGTTTTTTGAAGATGAACAAAGGTCTTATGGGTTTGGAAGGACATGAGGGTGATTAATTAATTCCATAATTTTCATATTTGGGTAAACTATCCCTTTAAATCCTTGTTGTACTCCAGGATGAGTGCATACAACAAAATCCAAAAAAGTAAAATAAATGCATTTACAACGTCTCCTAAGTTGTCAAGCACCACCTCCTCTTCCAGGACAACGGAGACTTTCATCACACTTGACAGGGCCCTTGAAGTGCAATTCACTCTCTCAACAAATTAGAATACTTCATAAGACCAATAAAAATAAATAAATAACATTTTTAGTGAATTGTTGGCCTTCTGGAAAGTATGTTCATTTACTGTACATGTACTCAATACTTGGTAGGGGCTCCTTTTGCTTTAATTACTGCCTCAATTCGGCGTGGCATGGAGGTGATCAGTTTGTGGCACTGCTGAGGTGGTATGGAAGCCCAGGTTTCTTTGACAGTGGCCTTCAGCTCATCTGCATTTTTTGGTTTCTTGTTTCTCATTTTCCTCTTCTCTATGGGGTTCAGGTCTGGTGAGTTTGCTGGCCAGTCAAGCACACCTGCTGGCCAGTCAAGCACACCAACACCATGGTCATTTAACCAACTTTTGGTGCTTTTGGCAGTGTGGGCAGGTGCCAAATCCTGCTGGAAAATGAAATCAGCATCTTTAAAAAGCTGGTCAGCAGAAGGAAGCATGAAGTGCTCCAAAAAACACAATGTACCAACACCAGCAGATGACATTGCCTACCTGGTCTCATGGCATTTACGTACCTGGGTGCACTTTTTAGCGTGACATGAAATGCGTACCAATAAGTACATATCACTGCAGTTCCCAAAATAAATGAACACTTTCACACAAATTTACAGAGTTGCGATTAATAAAGCATAATTTTCGCACAATTACTTGAAGAATATCATGCTATGACTTCAAAACAATATTAATATGCTGGGAGATTTGAAAACTGATGCTTTTGAACGTTAGCATCGCACACTTCCAGCTTCATATCTATGGGTTTTCATAGATGATAAGTTGTTCGGTAGTACACGGAGTACGGAGACAGACTTAGGAGACGAGAAGCACCGGTTCGAATCCCGTGTAACTATGGTTCAACAAAGCAGTTAAAATCTGCTTAAAAGGAAGTTCAAATGACACAGTTGCATCAGCTAATATGTTTTTATATCAGTTTTGCATTTGTTAACACTATCGGGTAGGTTTAGGGCTGGATTTGGTGTAGGGCATATTTCCAACACGATAGAGCATTAACTTTTAGCGACAGTCCCAGGATATTTGAATTCTGAACCGCCGCAATACTTATCTGAAGCAACGTAGTAAAAAAACAACAATACGTACCAATATCTACGTAATAAAAACATGCCAGGGTTCACATATTGAACCTGTTTTAGCGCCACTCAGTGGACATTTCTATTTTAAACTGCTGCGAAACGTGCAGCAAGGTACGTAAAACGGTGTCGCACAAAAAGTGCGCAGAGGTACGTATTTTTATGAGACCGGGTTGGACATTGCACCCCAAATCATCACAGACTGTGGAAACTTAACATTGGACTTCAAGCAACTTGGGCTATGAGCTTCTCCACCCTTCCTCCAGACTCTAGGACCTTGGTTTCCAAATGAAATCCAAAACTTGCTCTCATCTGAAAAGAGGACTTTGGACCACTGGGCAACAGTCCAGTTCTTCTTCTCCTTAGCCCAGGTAAGACGCCTCTGACGTTGTCTGTGGTTCAGGAGTGGCTTACCAAGAGGAATACGACAACTGTAGCCAAATTCCTTGACACGTCTGTGTGTGGTGGCTCTTGATGCCTTGACCGCAGCCTCAGTCCATTCCTTGTGAAGTTCATCCAAATTCCTGAATCTATTTTGCTTGACAATCCTCATAAGGCTGCGGTTCTCTCGGTTGGTTGTGCATCTTTTTCTTCCACACTTTTTCCTTCCACTCAACTCTCTGTTAATATGCTTGGATACAGCACTCTGTGAACAGCCAGCTTCTTTGGCAATGAATGTTTGTGGCATTACCCTCCTTGTGAAGGGTGTCAATGATTGCCTTCTGGACAACTGTCAGATCAGCAGTCTTCCCCATGATTGTGTAGCCTACTGAACCAAACTGAGAGACCATTTTGAAGGCTCAGGAAACCTTTGCAGGTGTTTTGAGTCGATTAGCTGATTGGCATGTCACCATATTCTAATTTGTTGAGATAGTGAATTGGTGGGTTTTTGTTAAATGTGAGTCAAAATCATCACAATTAAAAGAACCAAAGACAAACTACTTCAGTCTGTGTGCACTGAATTTATTTAATACACGAGTTTCACAATTTGAGTTGAATTACTGAAATAAATGAACTTTTCCACGACATTCTAATTTGAGATGCACCTGTATATATACAGTATATATATATATATATATATATATATAGGATTAAACAGCAATGTCAATACTAAGTCTACATTAGAATTAGCAGCCTACATTACACCGAGCCATGTCTCATGGCAGCTCTCAATAAAGCAACTCCTCACAAATTACATCGAAGATCTAATAATATTTGACACTAATATGGAATAAACATAGATCCTATAAAAACTACTGTTAAATACTCACAGTGAAATTCGTAGTGGTTCCTTTTCTACAACAAATGGTGCCTTGTGAGCTCATACCTAGCAATGGTGGGTTACACTAATGGGAACAAAAAAATAGTTACAGCAGAAATGTATTCCTTGTGTCTCATACATTTCATATATTCATCATAAAGTGAGATAAAAATAATTTAGTTCAATAATTTTAGGTAACTGAGAGATAGGGGTGTGCGATATTGACAAAAATGATCTCAATATTTTCTGGGATTTTATCGATAATGATAATTGGACAATATTTTGCTGAGTGTCTTATTGTGCTGGTATCTTAAGGACTATCGTGGACAGCCAGCTCTTAAAGTGTTCTTGGCGAAATAGAGTAAAACAGGCAATAATGTGTCTAAAATGCAAGTCCCTTTAATATTAACTTGTTTATTGAACTGTTAAAGACTGAATAATGCAGAGAAAAAACACACTGTAAATGCACACGCGCACTAACATTAGTCTAATCATCACGTAACATTAATGTAATCGTGCACTCTGTAAATTAGGCGTGTTTTGTTTGGTTTTTGCGATATACAGGATAATGTCAAATCCCACATCATTAAAACAACAATTACAATATCATCACAATATATATCGCACACCCCTACCAAGTCCTACCAGTACGGGCTAAACTAAGTTATAAACACCAACATGACACCAGTAAAGGTGTGAATTCACTGTTATTCTTCAAAATACAATGTGAAACATGACTTAATAAATACAAAACTCAGTATACTCACCATAACTTTAATGATAGAAAATCCGTCGCCCTTCAGCATCGGCTCCACTCTTTGAATTCACTACAGCAACGGTTTCTCTCAGGCGCCTGCGTACACGTGTTTTTTGCTGCAAAGCTTGTTCGGCTAACACAGCTTTTTCACTTTTGCTTGATAGTTTGACTGAGCACAATTTAATATGGTCGGTGAATGTACAGTATATTTTTAATTTTAATCTCAGACCTTCAGCTAAATTTACTACAATGTATTCTTTTGTTTGGGGACAAATTATTGGGAGGCAATTTGTTGAGCCAATATTTCTTTGTCAGTTTCCACAATTTTTCAAAATGTACATTTTTTACAGTGTATTGTGAAGCAAAAAGCGGTGTGTTTTTAAGAATCAAATCGCAAATTGCATTTTTAATTCCAAACCACTGCTTCCAGCTAAAAAGTGAACAAATACAGTTTCACTTTCTCCTGTGAAAAAAAAAAATGTCTAATGTGAATCAGGAGAGAAATATGCACAGATCAAACACCAATTACAAGCCCATGAAAACATCTCAAAGCAGAGTTTAAATAAATGTGTCGGTAGATTTAGATTTTTGGTTTGAAGAAAAGAGTAAATTGACTTTTTTTTTTTTTTAACTGTAGGGACTGGGCACATTATTGGATCATGAACTTTATACCAGAATCTATGGTTTAAAGTTAAAAAGCCTTATGTTGGATTTGTTTATTACAAACACTCATTTCATTTTCACAAGATGTTAACTGATAGTTAACTTATTAGTTAAACTAATTGTGAAGTTTTTAATCAGCTGTTTGGACTCTCATTTTTACGGCACCCATTCACTGCAGATTCACTGCTAAATTTAAAGTTGTTTTTTCCTAATACTTTTGAATCTCAGTTTGACGCTATGCAACTGTCGACATTCTGCTTTAAATGATAATTGAAGCATGACTGTAGAGATAAATGAGGGTTTCGGCTCACTCTAGCATCCTCCTGAGCAGCATCCATGAGTTCTTTGTTCTTCCTGAAGTGTCTCTTCCTTATTTGTAAAAAAAAAAAAAAAATCATTGAGGAGTTATTTTGGGTGCTGCATGCATGCTTCAGTGGACCGACAAGAATCATGGACAGGAATATTTGCTGCTCTTCCCTTTCTGTCTTTACCTGCGTCCTCTGAACCAAGTCCAAACCCTCTCTCAGAGTTGAATATGCGTCTGTGCAAAAGATTGCCTGCGATTTTCCCCTCTCAAGAGCAAGTGCATTAGAGCACAGATGAAGAGTTGTGAAAAACAGCACGTCAATTACAGTCATTTTGAGGGCAGAGGTAGACAAAAGCTGAGAGACGACATATTTGTGTGCATGTGCACAGGGCCAGTGGGTTGTACTTTGATACAGAGGTTGTGCAGTGGATTTTGATTAAGAGCCCTTGATGATTACCTGTTCTTATCAGGGTGAGCATGATACATGCTTTTGATGAAGAAAATGACTGCGCCCACACGCCCATTTGGGTGGCTCACGACACAGTCTGTTTAGGCCTAGCTGCTGCCCAGAAACCTGGTGTGTTTTTGATTCTGCTTTGTTTGGCTTCACTTAGCAGAAATATGGAGACCCTCATGAGTAGGATGTGCCAGCTAAATAAAGAGAAACTATAATCATACACATAGTTAAAGCACTGTGTAATAGTGATTTTTACCACAGGTAAGAGTTTAAATAAATTAATTAATTAATTTCTTCATCCTATTTATAATACAGTACATCAATAAATAAATGCATAAATATTCTACCAAAAATGTGGGGTCGGTAAGATATCATGATTTCTTATGTTTTTGAAATAAGTAAAAGCTGAATTTTCAGCATGACTACTCCAGTTTCTAACATCACGTGATCTTTCAGTTAAAAAAAATAAAAATAAAAAAAAATTATATATATATATATATATATATATATATATATATATATATATATATTATCAACATTAAAAACAGTTGTGCTGCTTAATATTTTCATGGAAACAATGAAAACTTTATTTTTTTCCTCCCCGGAATTATTTTATGACTAGAAAGTTCAAAAGAACTAAAAGTATAAACTATAGTGTAAACTAGTAGTGTAATTTTTCAGTAATTCATCTAATCTATTAATAGTCACAATTAACATTTTTCACAAAGTAATTTTGTTATTAGCCTAACTTTAGGCTGTTTGCAAGCAATGTGACATTTATTATTAATAATACATTAAGTGATGTTAACATTAATAATGAATTTAACTAATGTGTGGTCACAGCAGTTTTGAATGTTCTTCATCCAATCAGGTTTGTGTCTGAACTACTTGTTTTAACATCACTGGTTTAGAATAAATTGGCAGTGTAATATTTTAACAGCAAAAAAATGGCAACAATCATCTTTACAGGATGTGCTTACAATTTAAATACAATTTTATCAAATATCAATACTTTTTCCCCCTCTACAGCTACGCAAGTCAGTCCCTCAGAGCTGCAAGATGTGTTCCAGGAAACCTCCTCTAACATCTTCCAGATCAATGCTAACGGTGAGTTTAAAAAAGTCTCCAGATATTCTGAACTTGACTGAAAGCTATTAAGCATGGCATGACCTGTAAGTTGTGAGGTGAAAGTGACAAAATTAAAAACACAGACATTTCTGTCTGTCTTTTTCAGTGGTAACACTAGAGAAAAACCTTCAATCGCTGGGAACATCCAGAGACACAGCAGAGCTACGGCAGAGTTTGTAAGTAAACACACATGCGCAAACCTGATCGTGCATGCTAATAATGCATGCATGTTGTGTGCATATATAATTTTAGACAATTTGCTATGTATAAATAAACTCCCAGGACCTTTCATTGCAGCAGAGAAGAGCAGATTTGTGCTATATTCTGATGTGATGATATTCCCTCACAGGCCTTCAGTGGTTTTAATAGCTTCCCTTTTGCTGACTCTCTATAGAGTGCTTTAAAACCGACCAACATCTGAGTGCTTGCTCTCACTGTTTCATCACCTACCGCCCAGCATGTATTGATTGCTCATCTGACTTCTGTAGTCAGGATGCCACAATTACTAAATTTCTTTCCAATGACAAAGTAGCTGGTCTGAAATTGCTGTTGTTTGAAATTCATTACACAATCTGTGTCCAGTGGCGAATCATCAGTTATATCAGCCATTTTTTGTTAATGAAAGCACTGAAAACCTAATGCTGTCTAGTGTGTGTGTGCGGTTGTTTTTATTTCCCTTGAAGAATCACCATCCCTAAGGCGCAACATGACATCTATTGTTAGCTATAAAGCTGTAAGGGTTTTATACATAAATATAATTTAATTTAGCTCAAAGGGAATCATTAATGATTTTATAGGGAATTTGAACAGAATCACTGTTTTGCGGCTGATCACTGAGCGATTCACTGAACGAGCCGTATAACATTAATTCTGCACTGGATATTAAAATCCAAAATATAGTGAAAACACTATTAATAAGCACAGTAACAAGATCGACAGATTAAGACATTAACTTGTAAGCACAAAACACAAGATACTTCTCTTTTCAATATAAATAAGACTTTATTTATATAAACCTAATACATAAACTAACCTAACATGAACACACGCATTCACACATTCACACGTTGCAGAAAAAGAGAAAGGATGAGTTTAGAGAATGAGAATGTGAAATCCCAAGTTTACAGCAATATGTGCTATTGCATAGACCTGAACAACCATCAATCACTTAATTAACCCTCGCGTTGAGTTTCTCAATGAGGCTAAAATTTATATTAAATACACCAGCTCAGTTATAATCTGGAGTTTGTACTTGCGTTGCCTTGTGTTACAGGGATTCCCTTTTGTCTTCGTCGTCGTTGCAGGAAAGGGGTTTTCCCGAGTTGGTGATTGGCTGGAAGTTCAGTAGTCTTTGAAGCGAGGTCTTGGGAAGCCAATGGTTGGGCCGTTGGCTGAGGATGGTCTTGGAGTCCGTTTCTGGTTGAAGTTTGAAGCGGGTGCAGTCGCTGGACTTTGCGGCAAACTTAACTTTTGAACACGAGACTCAACGGAAAGAAAAGAAACTAAAGTAAAAGAATAAAATGAGTAATGAGACTAGGTGGTTTTTCTTCTCATCGTGGTGTTAAGTAACTGGCCTGTAGGCCAGAGCACGCTCAAAGAGCGCTAAAACAGCGTCAAAACGCTGTGGCGAGAAGAAGAAGGGTAGAAGGGAAGAGAAGAGGGGGCTTAGAGAGACAAAAGAGAAAGATTTGATGGTGTCCTGAGTTCTTAAACTCGGCTTTGGGACACATCCCATTTGGTGTTTTGACCAATTAGATAGGCTATTGTCTTAGCTAGGGTTGTTCCTTCCATCATAAATCAGCCTGTTATCAGTCACATGGTCTGAATTTTACACACTCTTGCAAAGTATGCTTTTGGATATGATTTCTATAACCAGAATATGATACATTTGACACAGAATTAATTGAAAGAAACATTTCAAGCTAGAAATGTCAAACTCATACATACCAAACACGACTAACCTTAAAGTCATTCAATAGTTATTAGAAAGACATACATAATATGTGCTTAAAACATGATAGTCTAATATGTGATTACATGCATAATATAGTGTTATGCCTAGCATTGTCCTTTTAGGATGGTTTTATGTGCATATGAAAAAGAAAGTCTCTGTGTACCAAAAAGAAGTGTTCTTTGGCCAGAGGAATTTCAGTCTGGTTCTTTGTCTTGTATGTGTGGGGGAGAAGTCAATCTGAAGAAGCTTGTGATTTCTCTTGTGGAACGCCATGTGATGGCCATCTCTTTGACCATTAATCTTGACTATTTACCCCAAATTTGATTATCTCCTTCCTGCGTAGAACACTTATCAATAAGTGTTCTTTTGTCTTAATGTTGCGAGCTGTTCTGTGAAAGAGGCTTGTTAGTTGGGCTTGCTCCAGAAGTCAGAGATAGGAATCTTTACGATGTTGTCCTGGAATTTCAGCTCCTCATGTTTCGATGCTCCGATCGAATCTTAGTTTTGTCTGACTCGTTCTGACGCTACATACCCCCCTTGATTGGCGATGTGTCGAGTTGGAGACATCGGCAAGCACTGGATAAACAGAGGCAGAAGAAGCAGACACAAACACAGCAAACAACAAGACAACACCTCCATGACAGTTACTGTACTGGTGCAGGGCATCAGGTTATTCGGGTACAGGCGGCTATATTCAATTGGTCAATCTAGTTTGGTAAACTGAATAGTTTTAGTTCAATTTTGGAAATTGTTGTTCTAATTTAGTTTAGTTCGTTGATTCTTCGATCAAATTTTGTGATTAGATTTGTTTGTTTCTTCTAAGTTGTCTCAACTTAAGAATGTTCACCTTTAGTTTCTAGTGACATCATTTGTGGTAAAATGAATTGACCTATCGTGCGTGGAGCTCTCTGGCTTCCATTCGGTTTCGAGTGGTTTGCGGATATTAGGTGTGGTGAGTCAATCCTAATATCAGACCTTTGACCCTTGCAGGGTGTCTAGGTTTTTCACCTACTAAAGAAAGAGGGGAAGGAAAGGATAGGTAAAAGAAGAACAAAACAAACAAAGCTACTGTGGGTTTTCCTAGCATGTTTTGCAACTACTGTTGAGCTAGGATGTCGTGCAGCTAGGGAGTCATGTACCTTAACTTAGTGTCAGGTTTTCTAACTATGGTGAGGATAGCTGCATGTTTCTTCATGGTGGTGTATGTAACTATGTTACGCTACAATTTGGATATTCTACTTGTGGGAAGAATATGTTTGTTACATGTGTTGTCAGTAGATGTGGTTACCTCTAGGTGTAGGTAATGTTGTGTGTGTTACTGGTGTAGTGTAGGTGTGGTCAGATCTGTTTCAGTCTGTGTTGTCTCCCCCCTTTCCAGGTATGTCAGTGGAGACGGGCTCTCTGCATCCTTGGCTTGGATGAGGGCGTGTCCATGATCTAATGGGGGTCAGTCCAGAAAGGCAGGAAGTTCTTCTGCATACAGTCGGAGGTAGTTTGGCATGGCTGTGCGAAGCTGGGATGCACACTTCGTCTCCTATGTTGCATTCCTCTTGTGCTGCCTTCTGGATGTGGCAGACTTTCTGACCTTCTGTGCTTTGGTGGTTGCTGTTGCACAGACAGGAATGTGGTTCTTGGAGTTGGAGTTCATTTACTAGTTTGTTAGTGAGTGATGGGTGACTGAGGTGACGTTCTCTGGTACCTCAGTTTTCATCAATAGTTGGCCGTGAGAGAATTGCTCGTTCAGGGTGGTTGTTGAACAGGTGCTTGTCATCTCTGATATGGTGGTGTACCATGTGATCACCGGCCTTCCATTCCGTCGCTGGTCACAGCGAGCATGACTCAATTTTGTAGTCATCCGTGTTCAGCTTATCTTGAAGGAGCTCTTTCAGTTGTCTCATGACTTGTTCCATGTCTTCTGACGGTAAGCTGTCTTGTTCTTGTGCATACTCAGCACCGTGCATGTCTGAGTGGTGCTGAGGTGGCTTTCGTTGTCGCTTACCCACACGAGTTGCTCTTGGATGAGTCAGGCGATTACCTTTGGATGTCTGATCTTTTGGGTTTCTTGAGAAGCGTGGCTTGTCCCATGGATTTTTCCAGCGGTTGGGCTGATAGCTGTCGTGGACATGGGGGTCACGTTCTCCGTGCTCTTGATGGAAAACTCTGGTGTTGTGATGCAACT
This sequence comes from Acrossocheilus fasciatus, assembly GCA_036784905.1. NCBI lineage: Eukaryota > Metazoa > Chordata > Actinopteri > Cypriniformes > Cyprinidae > Acrossocheilus > Acrossocheilus fasciatus. Next base: position 26,845,483 of record CM071953.1, read on the forward strand.
GGGTGTCGTCCAGTGCAAGGCTAGAGTCTTTGGTGACAGAGTTCAAGAGTGTGGAGGTTTTGTTACCTTTCTTTGAGGCCATCTTCTGCTTGTTGTAGGCCTTCTGTGTTAGGTCACGCAACTGTTGGATGGTCATGGAGCGTGGACAGGCCATGACGCCTAGATGGTGACTGACTCCAGGGTGCAGATTTTTTAGGAAGAGGCTTTTGAAGTTCACATCCTCTTCAAGGTCAGGTTCGTTGTGTGCACCAAAGTAAGCTTGTCGGAGTCGGTTGTAGTAAGCTTGTGGAGTCTCTTGTCGACCTTGTTTGGTTTCCAAGGCAGTTAACAGTCCATGTTCGGACTCTGGGTCTGTAAATTCTTTAATCAGGACCTCACAAAGTAGCTGGTAGTCTGACTTCGTTCGACTGGGCTGCCGATCTAGGAAGTTTCGTACCTCGGGACTGGATGTTGCTCTAAGGAGGTATAACCTGTCTCTGTCAGTCACATGAGGTCTCATTTCTAGATAGAAGTCGATATCTTGCAGATGAGCCTCGATGGTGTGGCCCTCTGTGGAGTTCGGGTTGAACTTGCTGATGTTTTTAGACAGCTTGTCAAGGTCCTTGACGGTCATCCCAAGTGCAGCTCCAAGGTCTGCTTGGATGGGAGGTTTTCTTTCGTTGGCAGGAAAGACTTCTGCAGCGAAGGCAGGTGAGGTTTTGGGTTGTGGCCCTTCGCTTCTTTCGTTGCATGCCAGTTCTTGGACGTAGGACTCGGCTCTGCTCAGCAGGGGTGAGGCTGAGAGATGTTTCTCTTGCCTTGGCTCTTGTTTCTGCTCATAAGCATGTTTGAGTTCTTTTCTGACCATATAGAGCTCATAGTTGGTATCATCTAGTTGTTGGGTCAGATTGTCCATTTCAGTTCTGTACCTTTCAAGGTCATCTTTCAAGGAACTGATTTCGGCGTTCTTGTTGCTGATGTCATTCTTAGCTTTCTCTAGTAGCTGTTCGGCATACTGGAGTCTGTTTACCAGGTCTTTCTGAGCAGCTTTTGCAAGTTGTTGGTCAAGCTGAGCTGCTGTCAGGGCTGCTTGGAGCTCCTTAACTTGTTCCGTTGTTTCCTGCTCCCTCTCGTTGGGTGCTTTGAGTTGATCTTGAACTTTCACTTCCAGCTTGTCTATGCGGCGTTGAGCACATGCCAGCTCCTCTTGAAGATGGGTGATGTGCTTGTCGCTCAGTTTCAGCTGGGTCGTGAAGGCATAGCTTAGGGAGCTGGTGATTTTGACTAGCTCCTCGTGGTTGGTGTTCTGGCTCGAATCTTGTGTCAGGAATCTTCTCAGAATTAGGATTATTATTAAAAATAATAACAGTTCAAGGGTCTTGGGGGTGAGGCTGTCTGTCGTGCCTCTCAGCCAAGTGTTCCCATCTTTCCCTTGGGCAAAGGGGGCTGCAGTCTGCGGCATGTTAGCACGCTGGGGAGAAGAGAGACTGACACAGATCTGTGTGGAGTAGAAGCCTATGTGTGGTGGGACAACTAAGTGTTGTGTCAGTGATTTTGAACCACTAGTGTAGTGTGGTGATGACTGTGTTGGTCTCAGGGTATCTAGGTAGACTAGAGATGTGAAGACTTCGTCACTTCTAATGAGGAAGAGGGAAAAGAGAGAAAAAAGGTGAAAAACAAATTCAATTAAAGAAACAATTTCCTTTTTTTTTTTTTAAATGAGGAAAATTCTTTTTTTTTCTCAATTAAATGTTATCAAGGAGGCAGACAATATTATTAAATCTCTGTTTTAGACAAATGATTATAATAATAATTCTGATATCTCTTTCTTAGTCTGACAGGATTGACAACATACACCTTACAGTTGGACCGCTCACCAGGGAGGCTGCAAAGGCAACGGTTGCCCAAAACTTATCTCTATTAAATTGATCTCAGCGTTGGATGAGATGTTAAAATTTGGATTGCGTTTTCAAATGTGGAGAGGCTAGGAAGAACGAAAGAGTGTTTGATTACAATCAAATTCATAAGGATGATTCTCCTTTTGACAGGATTGTGTATTTCATTCACTTAGAATTGATTGATGGTTCTTACAGGTCCCTACAAATGTGAAAAGTGAAGAGTGAAGAAAGCAGGAGAGAACAGGAGAGAGACAGTAGATTAAGTGGATCGGGTCCACTAGCACGCTGTTATGCCCAACTACGAGTAGAGCGTTATTTTCAGTTGCTGCACAACTAATAACAAATAAATAAATTTTGGGTGAAAGAGATTTGTCTCTCTAATTTATTTGTACTCGTAGTGAGGGATAACAATGACTCCTATTAAGGCTCGGGTGTGTCGTCCCCAAGCTAGGATACACAGAGGAAAGAGAATGGTAAGACAAAGGAAACTTGAAAAGTAATAAATGGGTAAAATAGGCAAAAATGAAATTAAATAAAGGAGGAAATAAGTCTTTAGTTTTAGTAACTAAAAATAGTGGCTAAGTGTATAACCAAAACAGGAAGAAAGAGGGTTAAAACGCAATAAAATAATGAGTAAGTAGTTTGAATAGAATCTATTGAGATGGGTAATAAATCAATTAGGTAGAATAAGTTTACTTAAACCTTCAAAGTTCAAGACTTATTTGTACCTAAAATGATTAGGCCCAAAAAAGAATACTAGAAGTAATGATCATATGAAATGGTCTGAGGGGGAAATTTTGAATGATTCCAAATAAATTTAATGTTTTAATTAAATTTTGAATTTGGCACAATTAATAATTGTGAACTAGTAGTATTTCCCTTTCTAGTAAAATGCAAATAAGTGGTAAGAAGTGAAAAATTAGAGAAATAAGAAAGAGAAAGACCAACAAGTGTATTAGTTTAGATGTTTAAAGGGTTAAACCACTTTAGCTTTTCAAACACACACACTGTATTCAACCACTGGATGCTAATGCTAACTTCTAACCTTTGAGGCTAATGGCTTTAACATAGGCTTCAATGTAAACACAACCGTTCCGTTAGCTTAGCAACAGTATAGAGTTTGTTTACAATAGCATCAATGTGCTGCGCGTGCGCAGTTCAGAGTTGCTCCGGAAGTAGGTTAAGACTTCCGTGTCATGCAAGTAACTGTGGCAACTAAAACAAACTCTAGTGGACTAGATTACAATTACAGTTAATGCAGTTACAGTTAGGCATGTTACATGAAATGTCGGCGCATTTCAACACTGTACAAATAACAACACCGCTTTTAGTTGGTTCTGCGATGTGGCGCTTAAACTCTCAGTTCGTTCAGAGTTTACTTTAAACTTTATTCAAATCGCCGCTTCGTGCTGCAGTTGAGGAAAACAGTGATCGGATCATAAAAGCCCGTGCCAGTTTCTCTGGACACGTACACACAACAGGTTTTCTTCGCTGTTGGCACAACGTTAACTTTAACTTTATCAAGCTTATATCATAGCTGATCTGACAATGGAACACGCACTGAAAATCAAACTATGAATAATAAAGCTTTGATCAGATAGAATTGAGGAACACGCTCAAAACTATCCTTTATCCACCGATTTATTTACCTTTTAACTATTGCAGTTTAGCTCCGTTCAGCTAACAGTGACTGAGATTCAGGAGTAAAACTATTGAATGACCTGGAACACGCAGGACATCAATTCAGCTATAAAACAAGGCATTACAGAAAAGAGGAACACGCTCAATTTCAACCTTATTGTATGATCTCAGATAACTTTAAGTTCACTTACTGCAGTTTAACAATGAAGAGGCAGACTGGAGTTACAGCCTTCTCTGCGTTCATTCATTCAAGCAGGCGCGCGCTGCTGACGTCACACACACACACACGCTAGTCTCGCTCAGAAGCGTCTCATCTTTCATCCACAGCAATGGAAAAGATTAAATAACTTGGTTTATGCTCACAATTTAGATTAATCTGCCCGCATTCTCCACCAATAAATATGTAAGGGTTTTATACATAAATATAATTTAATTTAGCTCAAAGGGAATCATTAATGATTTTATAGGGAATTTGAACAGAATCACTGTTTTGCGGCTGATCACTGAGCGATTCACTGAACGAGCCGTATAACATTAATTCTGCACTGGATATTAAAATCCAAAATATAGTGAAAACACTATTAATAAGCACAGTAACAAGATCGACAGATTAAGACATTAACTTGTAAGCACAAAACACAAGATACTTCTCTTTTCAATATAAATAAGACTTTATTTATATAAACCTAATACATAAACTAACCTAACATGAACACACGCATTCACACATTCACACGTTGCAGAAAAAGAGAAAGGATGAGTTTAGAGAATGAGAATGTGAAATCCCAAGTTTACAGCAATATGTGCTATTGCATAGACCTGAACAACCATCAATCACTTAATTAACCCTCGCGTTGAGTTTCTCAATGAGGCTAAAATTTATATTAAATACACCAGCTCAGTTATAATCTGGAGTTTGTACTTGCGTTGCCTTGTGTTACAGGGATTCCCTTTTGTCTTCGTCGTCGTTGCAGGAAAGGGGTTTTCCCGAGTTGGTGATTGGCTGGAAGTTCAGTAGTCTTTGAAGCGAGGTCTTGGGAAGCCAATGGTTGGGCCGTTGGCTGAGGATGGTCTTGGAGTCCGTTTCTGGTTGAAGTTTGAAGCGGGTGCAGTCGCTGGACTTTGCGGCAAACTTAACTTTTGAACACGAGACTCAACGGAAAGAAAAGAAACTAAAGTAAAAGAATAAAATGAGTAATGAGACTAGGTGGTTTTTCTTCTCATCGTGGTGTTAAGTAACTGGCCTGTAGGCCAGAGCACGCTCAAAGAGCGCTAAAACAGCGTCAAAACGCTGTGGCGAGAAGAAGAAGGGTAGAAGGGAAGAGAAGAGGGGGCTTAGAGAGACAAAAGAGAAAGATTTGATGGTGTCCTGAGTTCTTAAACTCGGCTTTGGGACACATCCCATTTGGTGTTTTGACCAATTAGATAGGCTATTGTCTTAGCTAGGGTTGTTCCTTCCATCATAAATCAGCCTGTTATCAGTCACATGGTCTGAATTTTACACACTCTTGCAAAGTATGCTTTTGGATATGATTTCTATAACCAGAATATGATACATTTGACACAGAATTAATTGAAAGAAACATTTCAAGCTAGAAATGTCAAACTCATACATACCAAACACGACTAACCTTAAAGTCATTCAATAGTTATTAGAAAGACATACATAATATGTGCTTAAAACATGATAGTCTAATATGTGATTACATGCATAATATAGTGTTATGCCTAGCATTGTCCTTTTAGGATGGTTTTATGTGCATATGAAAAAGAAAGTCTCTGTGTACCAAAAAGAAGTGTTCTTTGGCCAGAGGAATTTCAGTCTGGTTCTTTGTCTTGTATGTGTGGGGGAGAAGTCAATCTGAAGAAGCTTGTGATTTCTCTTGTGGAACGCCATGTGATGGCCATCTCTTTGACCATTAATCTTGACTATTTACCCCAAATTTGATTATCTCCTTCCTGCGTAGAACACTTATCAATAAGTGTTCTTTTGTCTTAATGTTGCGAGCTGTTCTGTGAAAGAGGCTTGTTAGTTGGGCTTGCTCCAGAAGTCAGAGATAGGAATCTTTACGATGTTGTCCTGGAATTTCAGCTCCTCATGTTTCGATGCTCCGATCGAATCTTAGTTTTGTCTGACTCGTTCTGACGCTACAAAGCCTTTGGGCAGATTGGCTGCCTAAAACCAAATGAGATAAGCAGCAATGTCTTTCTGCTGCTACACCCTCTGCTGTTCTTGTGGAGTGACTGCACACTAGACAATAAAAAATTACGAGCTAAAATGATATCACAGACTGCATTAGCGTGTAACATTTCCCTTGTGTGCTGCTGCAGTCTTGTCTTGTAGGGAATTGTACGAAGTGTAGGTTTATTGCAGACAGCTAGTCTCAAGCACACCTGAGTCATTAGCTGATGTGAAAAGTCTAGTGTGCAAAATATGTGTGATATATATTTTTTTGTATCCACTTCATTAGCGTCTGCATGTATGCTCAACAAAGTTGCACCTGCTTTCTTTGCATCGCTCACTTTTTTCCGTCTTTTGAACTCCCCATTAGGGATGAATATTACAATTCCACTGGAGTTCCTTAATGATTTTGTTAATGATTCTTTCAGTAATTTAAGAATAATTGGACGTAGCTACACATATAAACGTAGGCCTATATTTTGGTGACACATTTTATTTTTTTAAATAAATTACCTTATATTATGACAAAACTCTGTTCAAACATGTATGAACATTCACAATTACAATTATTTTAACGAGTAGTTAACCCAAAAAAGGTGTTTCTTCTTTCTTCCATAGAACACAAAAGGTGGGTTTTAAAGATTTGTGCTCGTCGCTTATTTCCATGCAGCTACAAAGAATGGAAAGCAAGGCTTTCTAGCTTTAAAAAGACACAAAAGCACAATGAAAGTCTAATAAAAGTAGTTTGTATGAATCATGTACTAAATTCCAAGTTTTCTGAAGCCATATGATATAAAGCAGTGGTTCCCAACCTGGGGGTTCCAGAGTTCTCATCGGGGGCGCGAGAGCAGATATACTTTGAGGTAGGCAGGGCCGTTTCTAGCCATTTTGACGAAATATATCATTTCTTTTTCAGACATCAGTTTCTTGTCACATTCAAATTGGTTGACATAGTAATACTAATTTGTGGAAATTCAGCGCCTTGTGAGTTCCACAAATCTGAACGCATTAGGCTTATTTGTAAATTGACTTTTAAGATGAAACATTTTGCACAGTTTATTATCTGTGTTACCATTATAGCCACTGGATGCCTGAATAGATCTATGTAGCAATCCCTAGTTGCTAAGAAATTGTCATCACACATAAATTCATTTTATTGCATTTGGATTTGGATACAAGTTTAGATCTTATCAAAGGCTACTTTTTGACTTTATCTGTTTTTTTTTTTTGTTCAATTGTTTTGTTGTTGGTGTGTCAGTTATTGCATTATTATTTCAATCAAACCTATAAAACCCTTTGTTACCCCAAACTACATAGGCCTATAAAAGCCTGATCAGTGACATACCAGTAGGCCTAATCAGAATGCAGCTACTTATTCTTTTATTACTCATTGACATGTGAACTTTCCCTTTAAATAAGGTGACGCTCTGCCCTCTATAAAACGTGATCTCACAGAATTCCATGTAATGTTCACGGACTTAATTAACCTCCGAATCTGTGGTGGCATCACGGAATCGCCGATAATTCCGTGATGGGCTCACAGAAAAAATTCCGTGATGGGCTCACAGAAGTGATACCAATGTAAGTCAGTGACAGGCATCAGCCGTGTTCCACGCTCGGAAACCCTTAGCACCAATATGCCGACGCGATACTGGGAAATTTATCGTCATTATTGTTCAGAACTGGGTAGGTTTAGGGTAGGGGCTGTCAGGTACTCCAGTGAAAGTATAAATGCATCGGAGTCACTCTTTTTACGTTGAACCAGTGAATCCGTGCATGGACCACGGCTGATGCCTCCTGTGAGCCCATCACGGAATTTTCAGCGATTCCGTGATGCCACCACAGATTCGGAGGTTAATTAAGTCCGTGAACATTACACGGAATTCTGTGAGATCAGGTTGCCTCTATATGTATGATGCTGCTCCTTTTAAGCGCTGTTGAAGCGAATTTTAATTAATTTTTTTTGGAAGCGAATTAATTGATTCAACATTTCGACACTTCCGTCAGGATTTTTTAAATTTGACAAAGCGGTTTAATAAAGTATGTATTGATCTTGTGAATTAGCGAATTTTACTACACCAGTATTTTTTAATTGGTTGAAAATGTTTTATATGGGAATATTACACGACACACTGAACCTTTACCAATGCATTAGCGCAAAAACGCACACCTTTAAGACCAGTTTCACATGAAACATGATTTTTCGACTGCCACAAATGCTGCCTAAACAAAATACTGATTTTGTGCACTTTTTATGTACCAATATTTTAAATTGGCCTTTAAACTTGCACGGCAAAAAAAGCCTTACCTTGCCAAAACACTGACATAACCCATTGATCTAATGGCATTGTTGAGCGCTCCAAATCCAAAGGCAAACTTTGCATTCAAAAAGGCAGCAATTGACAGCACTCTGATCCAATGGCATTCAGGCATCACCAGAATGACATGGATTTATTGTAGTAACACCAACTGCACCATGGTATTGTGGCAGAAATGTGGGATATTTGTATCAAATTTATTATATTAATGTAGACATGTATTAAAGGAGTAATGGAATGCAATTACAGTATATTTGTGATTAAGCTATAGGCTAGCGTTTGTGTATTTATTCTAAATGTATTTTTAGACTACTGTTTTTCATACAAATAGGCTACCTAGAAACCATATAGTTGCATTCTTACCATAGTATTGAGGTGCTGTATGTGTGATTTTAACTCTGGTTATCATGATGTAAATATATGCTACTATGGAAGAACAATGGGGGAAACTCAAACAGTCAGAAAATTTTCACCATATAAACAAATGAGGATGTTACCATTTTTAACAAGTCATTGATTTTGATAATGAACATAAATTTACATCTGCATCCTAACTCAAACTACTACTACTGTCAACTCAATGTCAAATGTGCATTTCTAAGAGACAGAAAATTAATATTATTATTGCATATGTGCTCAGATTATCATATGTGTACGTAGGGGGGGCCCCCATTAAAAAAAAAAAAAAAAAAAAAAAAAGCAATGATATAAAGCAATCATTATTCACTGTAATTCTTGACTTCCGTTCTAACTGTATTTGGCATGTTCATAAGAAAAGTAAATAATGCCAGAATTGTAATTTTTGTTCTGGCATGAAATTCTAGTTGCCGCAGTCCGATAGGTCTAACTCAATCTGACCTAATGACATCATTATGACATGGCACAGTTGATTGGTTTCTCCTGTATCAGTAGCCAATGAGCTCACTGCTCAATATTCAAATACCTGGCTTTTGTTTGCTGTAGCAGTTTGGCAGCACCCTCCACCTTCCCCAGCTCCACCTGTATAGATCTGCTACGAGGTGATTCATGTATGCTATATGGAGGTTATTCATATGTGTTATATGCACAGCAGCAGTATTTCCTACATGCTCAGAACAGCATGTTGTGGATGTATTGGCAGTAGCAAGTTTCGGTACTTGCTCTGCCGCAGCAGCAACAGCGTAGCAGATCTATTCCGCCAAGACCAAATACATTAACATTGTCACGTACATTACCATGCCAATCCCCCCGAAAGTTGTCATGACAGAACTATTTGTTTGTCTCATCATGAGCGATGTGTTAAGGAGGATACACAGTACACAATAACAGTTTTCTGATTCAGTCAGTGAGTCATTAGACTGATTCACACTGACAACTCAGTTTGAGACTGATCTGTCTTTTTGAGAGATTCATTAAAAAAGAACAGCTCATAAGTCAACGGAAGTCCATAAATATCAGCATGAGCAAACCAGCTACAGTGAGTGAATATATGTTTAAATATAAATACTCACTGTAGCTCATGCTTCTCACATTTTTCGTTTATTTATTTATTTTTTTTTTTGGTGTTTCTTAGTTGACCTTGAATGTGCTTCCCTTCGTGCCAGGCTTAATCCTGCTGCTCCGAACAGGGCACTTGACAGCAACCCCCTCTCTCGCTCTATCTGTCGCTCGTTCTCTGACTCTACCCATTTTCTTACTCTTTCTGCCCTCTGCTGCACCCCAGCCATGATTCTATTACAGCCAGTTTCCACGGAAACCTCGCAGTTCCAGGGTCATACCTCCCAGATGGCGATATGTCGCCCAAAGGCCCTGGCAGACTGAACCCCCCCACCCAAACTTCCTCACACACACACACACACACACACACACACACACACACACACACACACACACACACACACACACACACACACACACACACACACACACACACACACACACACACACAGAAACATTCGCATGCTCTACAATGTCACAGGCAAGCCAGATATGGACTGCCAGTGCACTAAAAATGCACTGACTGAATGAGGCACGTGGCCACTGTTTTGTGCAATTTGTGGGTATTTTGTTGCATGACTTGATCTATAAAAATGTTTTTAATAACCTGTAGAAATGGAATGACATCTTAGAATATTTCAAGTGAGACTTCCACCACTAATTAAAAAACAAAAGAATTAATGACTATTAAATATCAAATTTAGGTTTTTAATAACTTTGAATAGCAATATTTCTATAGGTGTTGCATATTTCATGATATTTTATGAGCAGTAACTTCAGACTATTCCAGTGTTTGCTTTGTATTGCAGTTATACAGTATATTATTAAAATTATACATCATTGCAATTTATATATTAAACCATTATTGCTCACAATATAGCATACTCTACTATTGAACATATTATACTATACTACTATAGGACATATTAAACTGATAAAATAATATTACAAAATATTATTATTTCAGATAAATGCTAAAAATGCCCTGTTCATCAAATAATACAAAATAAACAAATAAATAAATACATACATACACAATATTAAATAGCACAACTCTATTCAACATTGGTAATAATAAGAAATGTTTTTTGAGCACCAAATCAGCAAATTAAAATGATTTTTGGATAATCATGTGATGGCTGCTACAAATTAAGCTGTGCCATCACATGAATAAATTGCATTTTAAAATATATTAACATTGAAAACAGTTATTTTACATTTTAATAATATTTCCACAATATTACTTTTCCTACTGTAACTTGCATTAAATAAATGCAGTATTGGTAAAAGCATTACTTTTTCCTTTTCTTTTCTTTTCTTTTCTTTTCTTTTCTTTTCTTTTCTTTTCTTTTCTGTTCTTTTCTTTTCTTTTCTTTTCTGTTCTTTTCTTTTCTTTTCTTTTTTCTTTTCTAGTGTGGTGTACATTGTTGAACATTGTTCAAAGGTGAGAATTTGGCATGTAATCAAGAAAGAAAGCATAAATAAATGTCATAAAATAGTAATACATGGAAAATAAATTATCTATTATAAAGCATTTTATAATAATAAAAAGAGATTAAATGATTATATATATATATATATATATATATATATATATATATATATATATATATATATATATATATATATATATATATATATATATATATATATATATATATATTAATAAAAAAAAGCTAGTTGTAGTCCTACTCTCAAGTCTTAGCTTGACAACTTACAACTCTAAGTGTTTGTACACGTGCAGTGCATCGTATTCCAGTGAAAAATCACTTGGCTAATTAAATTCGACCCATCTTTGTAATCATAGAAACACACACGCAGCAAAACTAAGTGGATTAATCGTTCACACCCTTTGTTTGTCATTGTGCTCGTTAGAGCATTACACATTCCGCTCTGCTGCATACAGGGATTCTGAGAGACGCTCTTCATCTTTGGAGTGGAGGACACAGTGCACTGTCCGTCCTCGTCTCTGCTGAGGATTCTGTAGACAGAAGGTGAGCCTTATGCTGAGAAGCCTGTAAGGACCAAAATTACATTCAAGTAGATGGTTATATCGAAAAGGTGCCTTGAATGTTCGCCCGGAAAAATTACAATTATGGCATTATTTACCCTCTGTGACTTTCCTTCTTTTGTATACCACAAATGGAGTTATAACTTGTCATTTTTTATTAATTTATATGCAAACACAACATTTCACGAGAGCAGCAGCAGATGAGAAACTTTTCAGTGAGAAATTATTTGAGTTTCAGTGTTCTTTCTCACACAAAGCTATCGTATGACTTCAGAAGACTTGGGTGCATGAGTGTTTTGGGGTGCTTTTTGTAGTTTCTGGGCCTTGACAGCCTCTATTCACAGACTTTTATTGTATGGAAGAGAGCAGCACCATTCAAAAACTTCCTCTTTTGTGTTCAGAGGAAGAAAGAAAGTCATATAGGTTCGAAACAACATGAGGATGAGTAAATGATGACAAGAATTTTCATCTTTGGGTTACATATTGTTTACACAATGGCAGTAAATTATTCATAACGTATTGATTTGCACTAATTCTCTTAAATTTTCCTTTCTGCTTATATACATTCGAAAAGTCTTCCAGTTTTATGGAATTGCACACACCAGACACTAGTCAGGTGAATATAATTACACAGAAAATGGAGAGGCCACACAATTAGTTTAATTTGACATTTTTGTGATTTAATTAATTACAGTAGCGTTTCATCACCTCACAAACCCCCTGCAATTCTTTCAGGACCGCCAGTTTGATGCACTTAATGCACTTCATGATGTTGATAACAAAGATTGTAGAATATTATCTTACGAGTTAGGTCAAAAGTAATCAAAAAGTAGTTCGAATACATTGCCTTATATGTGTAATCTATAGGATTACATTACTAACTGCAATTTCCATTATGTAATTTATAATCAGTAATCAGACTTATTTTTGTAAGTAATCTACCCAGCACTGACTATTCATTTTATGATGCTGAGAATAAAAATCAGGATGATTTCATAGCAGGTACCATAGTTTACCACTGCTGCAAATAAGATATTGTATTCAGTATTTCATATTAGTGATTACCATACAGACAAACGTATGTGTGTGTGTGTGTGTGTGTGTGTGTGTGTGTGTGTGTGTGTGTGTGTGTGTATATAGTATTTCTGCAGAAAAAACATACTCTATACCAGACATGACAGTAATATTATGATTCAGTAATGCAATCTTGGCGGAAGACCAAGCGTGTGTATTATTAATCGTCTGATCTCCTAAGCAAATGCAAAGTTAACTATGCATTATCAGAGCAATCAGAAAATGAACAGATGATTAAAAGCGACTTCTACATCACCTCAAGCTTTCAAAGCAAAACAAGTGCAATTTACGTGCAAACTCATCTAGCTAATTTCACTTCTATTAAAAACCCCACTTAATCAATGTAGTGTGAAATATATTATTCATAAAACCAACATACCAAATATGCTTAATGAAAAATGCACCATAAAGAACATTATCTAAATTAAGCGGGTTCTGAGAACCTGTTGTGAATGTTCACTCCCCACACACAAATAACTAATCAAGAGTTTCTGTAGCTGTTTTAGTGAGTATCACTCGTGAGATATGTAGTCTCCATAATTTTGATTATGTACGGCATCACTGCACAAACTTTGCCTCACCTGACTGTTGATGGTGTCTGTCAACATGACTGATCCGGTATGCGTCATTACCCCAGGTCGGGATCTGTGCTTAATGGCACGTTACGATGGGATAATTGTTTTCTGCTCATTAGCCCTACATTACCTCGGCTCAGCAGGCAAGTCAGCTTGCGGACACTCAGTACTCTGGTTTGACGAAGAGCGCAGGATGAGTACACCAGGATATCCATCAATGCTCCACTTCTGAAGTCGAGACCTTTTAGTTTTATAGCTGGTGTGGGTGACAACATATAATTAGGTATGTTTAGTTTTATTTGCCATGTACTTAAATGGTGAAACCCAAATCTTTTTATGAGAACGAGAGAAAGAAGTCAGAATACAAACATTTAAACAAACATTGCATTGATTTGTTAATTCTATTACTGCACATGCTAATATAGCAGATGAATTGAGAACATTTATACCAGTTAGATTTTTTTATGAACAAAATTTTACATTTTGCATCATTTCATAGTAACACGTGACACTGTCACTGTATATAACGATCGGCCTTATTGGAAGATGTTGCACACAACTGGTGCCATTTTGCATCTCAGTAATTGACCTGCAATTTTGTTCCTAGGTTGATTGTCTTGAATGTTGTAATGCACTATTTGTTTCTTCTTAGCACATGTTTTCAGATAATACACCAGTAATATTATAAAATCATTTCTATGTCCACGTGTTTGTTTTTTGGTGAGTGTAATAAACAGGATAATTTACAGTCAGCTGGTCATTCCCTTCCAGCTGATGCTACATTTCGGTAAAAATTGGGTAACACTTTACTTGAAAGGGTGTGCATAAGACTGACATGACACCTTCATAATCATGATTTGACACATGTCATGAATATGAAGGAGGTTTTATGCATGTTTATGACAACTGTCATTAAGTGTCATTGGCTCAGTTATGCCATTTTTGACATAAGTGTCATTCGCTCAGTTATGTCATTTTAAGTCATGTCAGTCTTATGCACACCCCTTCAAGTAAAGTGTAACCAAAAACTGTAGCTGATCTAAAGGGACAATTCATGTAATGTTTTGGAAATGAAAAACAACAAGTCATCTTATAATTTACAGTGAAAAACCTTCCCAGAATTACCTGTGTGGCTTATTTATTTATTTATTTAGGGTTTTATGCCACATCTTATCTTTAAAAATGAATCTTTATTGCATTGTTTTAGTTTAATGTGATATCACGATGGGGTATTGTTTTTTTTTTTTTATTATTAAACTGTTACAATAACAAAAATATATAAATACATTTACATACTGTATATACTGTATGGTGTTGTGTATTTGTGTGTATGATATCATTCGCCTTCTATATACTGTATTAATATATACCTCAGCTTTAGCCTGCTTGTGATGAACCTTGTTTCAACTTTCTCATTACCACCTGTGTTTTTTGGTGGTTGTCAGTATATTATAACTGTAAAAATAGAGTACATTATAGTTCATCTGTATATTGACATTATATCAGTATAGAATTATTATTTTATTTTTTACGGTAAATTTAAGTTCAGTATATAACATGTTTTTTGGTAAAGTTCTGGCAACCACAGCTCCTGTGTGTGTGTGTATTTACATGAAATTGTGCATATTTTATTTCACAGTGCATGTAATTAAGGCCATCAGGAGAGTGTGATGATTTTTGTGTATGTGTAGTCTAAATTGCTTCTTTCCTCGCATGTAATGTTTGCCAAGTGCTTTTACTCAAACTTTTTAATGCACAGAGGCAGCATAAATGTATACTTTTAGAGTAATCACAATCGCTGGAAATTATGTACCATGCACTTGAAAACAGATTGTTGATTCTCATGCATAGCTAACAGAAAAAAATGCATGCTGATTGTCATGACAACAAAAAAGTTTAAGTGTGATACAGTGCATAAAGAAACGCAGACCTCACAGTACACTTGCTTGCATACAGTACAAGCTAACAACTCTCCATCATCGAAAGGCAAGACGGAAAAAATAAAATATTCACAGGTCTGTTCGGTGTGGTTATATTGCATCTGTTAGAGATTATAGGTGTTGTGTTTATATCCCTAGACTTGTTAAAATCACAGAAAGAGAGCTGGGTTTATAGAAGGCAAGAAATAGAACAGTGTTTATTGGATTATGAATGCCTTCATGGTGCAATATGATTCATATAACGTACAGCATAATGAAGGACTTCTTGGTTCACTTGATCTCAGGCTATATGACCCGGACTGACCTTTTTACTAACAGAGCAGTCATCATAAATGTGGGCTCATAATTTTTCACTGCAGTGCTAACAGTGCCCAATATAATGAAGTGCAGTAATGTGCATGTGCAACAACGTTCTCTTTTAAACCATATTTTGGGTTTGTTTGTGTGTGTGGTATGTATGTGCGTGTGAGAACATTTTGTTTCAAATAATAAGAAGCTTTTAAAGAAATAAGACAATAAAATCAGGCCATATATACTGTATGGCTGAGAAACAAGCTGAGCAGTACAGGGAGGAAGTGATGTGAGAAATGCAATGAAACACCTTGCGAAAGAGAAACATTGTGTTCCTTACACAGCTGTCTAAAACTAAATAAAAACTCACAAAAGTAAATACACTCTAGACTTCACACAGCATGACCTCAGTACATCACACATCTGAGGGAGAGAAGAAGCTTTTGAGTCACTTTCACAAGTATCTTTGTGTTACGTTCTGACCTCCAGGTATCCAGTCAGGATTTGAAATTAGATTTGTATCTTTCAGGTTATGCAAGGTAGGTTGGAGCTACAAAGTTTTGTCCATTAAAGTGTGTGAGGTAATGCAGAACTGTACAGAGAATGAAACTGGGGCAAGTTGTCTCACTGTTTACTCTAGTCAGTATTTTTCAGGGTAGAATTTTTGAATGTGATTTTTTTTTTTTTTTTGCAAACATACATTAAGTCTTGAATTAAATTCATGTTTAGCTTATGTGACTATATGCCCTAAAGCAGGGCTATTATATGCTTTTTATCAGAATTTAAACATTCAATTCATGAAATGATTGTTATGGCAATTTTTAAAACATGTGGCAACTTGCTCCTACTAGACATTTATCTCTAAATCAAACACAAGTGTGTTTGTGTGAACTTTGCCATACACTCTTAAATGTTCTTCATTGGCATCAATGCCAATATGGAGTCATGGAGTCTTTTGATTTCACAAAAGTTATTTATAGTTCTTTAGATTCTTCACATTAAGAAAAAAAAAATGGTTCTTTTAAGAACTGTTCATTGAAACATTTTTTGGAGAACCTGAAAAATGTTTCTTCTACGGTATTTCTTTGAAAACCCCCTTTTTTGAACCCTTTTAAGAGAGTAAGTAAACATCTGAAAGTTTTCCATGGCTTCTAATGGTGTCATTACCATCTCTTTCGCCGTTTGTTTGGCCTTGGCCTTGGCCTTCTCATTTTCCGTCTTCTCAATGGTCTCAAGTAGTAACCCACCTCAGCTGTAGAATGCATTCAGTCCTCCAGGGCTTCAGGTTGAAGATAGCCAGCCAAAGCAGAGGAAGATTCAGATTCTCCTCCGCTGACTCGACAGACACGAAACATGCTAAATGCGGACCATGACTAAACAGTGTTTGGGGAAATAAACTGCTGGGTTTTGAATATGAGGGATGAGTAATAACAGAACTTTTCCACCACTGCGTGGCGACCCTTGAGATTGTGTAGGCCATATTGAGTTTCACATGTAGCCGTTGAGGGAACACAGGAAGCTGTAATTGAGGGCGTATTGAAGGTGTTCAGTGGATCACAGTGTGCAATATTATGAGGTTGAGTCATGGACGTTTCAAAGGGCTTTATTTGTACAACTGCCGTGACTAAACCAAGGCATTATTGTTGAGTTATAAAACGATTTATAGCAGTTACATTTTTATTTATCACAGACAGCAAAAAATGTCTCTCACCGCAGGTTTATTTCCTGTTTTTTTGTCCTAATGGGACTTTCTTCCCTCCTCCGATTAGTTTTAAATAGAGTAAAGTAAGTCTTCTGTGGTCTGGCCTTGTCCTTCTGGTCTTTTTTCTTTCTTCTTTTTCCCCTGGTCTTTTCTGCCTCTGTTTCTTTGTTGAATATCATTCAGTTCTTTCAGTCAACTGCATTTCACTGAGGACATTTATGTTCTGTTATCTCGGGCTCCAGGTTAACTACCGCTAATGTGACATTGGCAATGGCATAACACGTATGCAAATTATGCCACACTGACCTCTTGTCTATGCCTCAGACAGTGTTGTGTTGGTGCATCTGATGCTTGTGATTTTCAAATTGTCGGCTTCTTAAAGGTATAGTTCACCAAAATCTGTCATTATTGACTCACCATGTTAATCCCCCCCCCCCCCCCCATATAATTCCAATGAACAGGGAGCTGAATCCATTTTAACAGTTTAGGTAAAGATTAAAAAAATTACAAATGTATGCTTTAATGCTTCCAATTCATTGTAATTGCATGAAAAATAAAGATCTGTGCAGTATTCAGAATTTCCTCTTTTGTAAGTTTTGCAATTTTGGAATGATATGAGGTGTGAATATGAATTTTCATTTCGAGTGAACTATTATTTTAATACTCGGATTGTCTGCCAAGTTTATAGCGAAGTGATGACCTGTCAGAATACGAATATATCAGCTATTAATTCACCACTCCTGGGAATGACCCAACTAGGCACTATCAGCCGTGCCCTAAAACCCAACGTCAACCTATTTAGCAATGTCAGGGTCTTCAAATTAAAAGTACTGGAGGGGAGGAAAAAAAGGTTTTTACATTTTAGCCATCATTGTAGTACACTTCTAGGCAGGAGAAACTATGCTCTCTCCAAAAATCTCAACCAATATTAAGTCCACGCATGCAGAACTGTAGAGAAGTGAGTCATTGCTCATGTTCAGCCTTGAAATGGCCCGATCAGGTTAAAAAAGTGCCCAAAGTCAAGCTTTTTGGTTGAACTGTTCAGCCACATTCCCCTATTCTCTGGCGTGTGATTAGAACGTTCACTGTGGACCTCTGGCTTTTTTGTTCACACAGCACGACTGCTGCTGCCGCTATTGTTACAGGTGCTTTTCCACTCGACTGGTCTCGTTTCTCTCTCGTGGACTGAGAATGACAGTGACATGCTCCCACCCATAACGAATGCACAAGAGATGTTTCTGCCTGACGCCTCTCTCCTCGTTTCCTTCCTCGCTTTTTAAATCAATATTTTAGTGGGAGGTGGGCCCCACGTTTGCTGCCACATATCTCTGGGGAGCAGAAGGCACTCTGGCCGGTGGTCTTGGTTTGGGTTTTAAAGGAAGGGATCAGACGGAGCAGGGCACAGACACTAAATCAATGGCCTTATCCAAACCCCTCGCTCCGCATGAGGAGAAAGCGGAATTTCTATCAGGAGATTATATTTGTTCACCAGCTTCTGACCCGTCGGCCCCTTTTTGCCTTCTATCTTCCATCCAGCTCAGAACTGCAAATAATGTACAGGCAGGCTCAAGTTTTCAATGTCTTTAATTCTCTCACTTTTGCCTCCTTTCTGGTCTTTTTCGGGCCATGTTTCCTCTTTTTTCACCCCCATTCCAGAGATGGATTATGACATTGACGTACCCAGGGCACGGATGTCTCAGGGGCTCTTCACATAGGAAGCATTCTAGCGTTAAAAACAGCTAGACGGAGGAATAGGAGTGAACCAAAGGGCGCGTTTATGGGTGCATGAAACCCCATACAGCATTTATCCCACCCCTAGATTGCTTTGATTGGTCAATGGTTTAAAAAAGACATTGATTCAATATGCAACATGTCACGTTTTTAACTTACAAGCACCTAGACATTGATGTGTTATTTGGCATAAGAAAAGTACGCATTTTAAACATAAGCTACAAAACAGAGATGGGCAAATTTTGGATTTAAAGATTTGGTTTCCTTTCAGTACACGAATGTAAATTTGAATCAAATTGCCTGTACAGTTTCAGTTTGGATCAAAATCACAGGAAGAGGAATTGTTTGTTAATTCGAATAAATTTAAGGTAATGCATTTGTCTATATACCTTATAAAACTTCAAGGCTTTTTAAGCTCTAAAACTTTTTGTCAAGCCAACATTCAACATTTGAAAAAAACTTTGCCCACCTAGTTATGAATTACTTTGAATTTCATTTAATTTTAAGTTTACTTCCATTTAAATTTTAATTGGAATTCTGCATCTGGTTTGCTACGCCAATTCAAATTCAACTTCTCAATTAAAATCTGAATCACAACCCTGAAATCTAGTAAATATGATCTGTTTCTGTAACCCTTTAGGGCCCCCTGTTGATCTGGAGCCTCATGCAAATGCTAGACCAGGCATCTTCAAATCTGGCCCACTCCTGCAGTGTAGCTCTAACCCTAATCAAACACACATGTGCATGCTAATCAGAGTCTTCAAGATCATTAGAAAATCACAGGTAGGTGAGTTTGATCAGGGTTGGAGCTAAACTCTGCAGCAGATTAGCCCTCCAGGGAAAGATTTGAGGAACCCTGTGCTAGACCGTACTGTGGATTGGTCTCTTTCTTCCCTTTTATTTATGCAATCATAAATATCACCCTCTATAAACCCAATTTATGCAATCTTGATTTCTTCTGCAAACCTCACATTGCACTGTGCTACCTTTCCTCCATTTGATTTGCTTCTCTCTGTACACAACATCTAATCCTTTGCTTCTTCTCTGGGGCGGCAGATTGACTCCTGCCTGGAGCCTAAAACCTTCCTGACATCATCTGAGCTCTGCAGTCATGACACACAGTCCCTTACTGCACAATGCTGTTCCTCTGTCGCACAGTCATTAATATTGATTTACTTAATTGGTTGAGCCTAATCCATCCAATAGGGCTGTAAACCAAGCCCAGCTTGGAGAGCATTGCACCTTGGGATAGTTGATGAATCGTTTTGAATCGTCTTCTGTGGTTTGTAAAGCATGATTACCTGTCTTTTCACCCCTCTCGCTCTTCTCCCTCTGTTTCAGACATTCCACACAGCAGCAAACCAATAAAGTCATAACAAGCACAAGCCAACTTGTTAAACAACTCACTGACATCATCAGCGGGTCTTCACGGGTAAAATAAATCTTCTCTGCATCTCTCATTTTTCTTTCTTTGCTGAAACAATCATCCTTATATAAGTATAGCCTGTGATGGTGGTTTATATTATGAAGCATTCCACTGGCATTTGTACTGACAAAAATAAAATGTTGTCACGGTAAAATTACTGTATGGTGATGATAAACTGAACCGAGGTTCATTTTAAAATCATGCTATTTTGTTTCCTCTCAGCAAGACAGGCTCCGTCTGACAAGACTCAAAACAGAGCTATCCGATTCTGTGCAGCGTTATGGAGACCTGCAGAAGGTGGCTTTCCTTTATTTGTCTACAGAATAACAAATGTGATTAGGGTTGTAAGATTTTCTGCAACAGCTGTCAATCTTGATATTAGCAATAATGCAATTTAATATTACTCAATAGGTACTTTTTTTCTTTTCGCTATAAAGAAAAATAAATGTGTTGTATAAACAATTTTCACTCGAAAATTGTCCAAACAAACAGAAAGTAACTAATTGATTTAAAACTTGAAATTGTGAAGTAGAAAAACTTAAATAGTATCTTCTTGTAAAACATACTCATTTATTTTTTAAATTTTTTTTACAGTATAGCAAAATACTAAATCGGATATATAACATATAAAGTTAAATATTTTTTCAATATTTCTTGATGACAAGTGAAGAGTGCATACTAGATGTTCATTGCATATATTTATGTAGTCATATAATTTTTGTTATCTACACTGGATGCGAGCGGTGCGTTGCAACAAAAGACAATAGATCCCATTATAATCAGTGATGCTGTCTACAGTGGATGCAACACAGCGTGACGTGACACGGCAAACCCTTGACAGTAAACTGATGCCTCGTTCGAACACACAGTGTTCACTGCTCCCTAAGCACAGGGTATCCGTTGAAGTGGACTTCGCTGACAATAATTGCTCATTTGGAATGACCTAGAACGTCATCAAAGAAAGACAACATGGTCACACAGATTATGATATAACATAAATATTATTTTACGTAAATATGATTTATTTTTATAAAATAAATAAACATAAATATTTATTTTTTAAAATTTATTTAACTTTCAAATTTAAATACATATAAAATACATATATAATTGTGTATCTAATAAATATATTCAAAATTTATATGTTTAGGGTATTAACAGATTGTAGTGGTCTAATCTCGTGCGCTTTCTTTCCCATACAGTTTAACTTAGTTTCACTTATTCAATATGCAAATGTAACATTCATTGTCATAACCATTCATAAAACTCTAGTTTGTATAATAATAACAACATTTACTGCAACCCCTCCATTGCAGAGCCTTTAAAAAACTCTTTCAACGGCTCTGCTCAATCGTTAGTTCTAACTGGTGACTCGGTGAGCAATGACAGTTGGGTGATTTTTCCCTCTCCACTTTCTGTGAAGTGATGTATCGATGTTCCCTTATTCCCTATGCTGTTCGCAGTGCCCTTCGAACTGAACAAGTTCACTCCCTTTGGATTGGAATCTCACTTAAGATGGCGGAATAATTGTCTGTAATTGTCGTTTTGTCGTCCAGTGTAGACAGACTTTAGCTTTTGCAGTGTGGCATGACACAACAAATGTCGCATCCAGTATGGACACAGTGTAAGATGAACTAGTTACAATTGCCTCCATCCTCACAAGATAAAATTGCGTGTTTTATTTTCCAGTGACAGTGAGCATATATAAAAAAGTAGTTGCCATCATAATGTTGGACAGAAATGCGATACCCAAAATAGGTTATATATCTTAAAATGCTTTTTTTTTTATCTCACTTCTTACAAAGTGAAGCAATTGCACTTTTTTTTTTTCTTTCCAGAGAAATAACCCCATTGAGCATGTGCTGAACAGGTGTCAACACTGCATGTTGTAAGAAATTTAGTTTTAAAATATTCCCCACTCTCCTTGACGATATGTGTGCAGCCCATTCATGCAGCAATAATGTAAACCGGTGAAAAAAGGAATCCACTGAACTTTAGCTCAGCTGCTGTCACATGTCTGACTGTATTTGCATATTAATGTATTTTTTTACTTTACTCTGACAGAAAATTGCAGATCGTTCGAGGGCCTTGCTTCCTCCTGCACAAAAGGACAGGAAACAGGTGAGTAGGCTTCAATATCTCAGTCCAGAGAGAGTCCACTTCTTCCTCTTTGTTCTTTCATGAGCTCTTTGACATCCCTGTGACAGTAAGATAAAGAGTGTGACTGCGTGTGTGATTGCGTGTGGATGAGGAGCTCTTTGATGCCTCTCTTTTCTCACCACTTCAATTTCTAGCAGGTCAGATATTGACCGAGAGAACTTCATGACACTTACAAACCTCAGTCCTCATATGAAGTTTGTTTGGAACCACTACATTTGTGGTACTGCCCCGGCAATAAGAAGGTGGTCAAAGAACAGGGCTGGAAGGAATATAGATCCACAAGAGGAGATACATGATGTACATCCTTCATGCAAGACACTTAAAAGGAAAAATTAAGGCAAAAATTAAAATTCTGTCATCATTAACTCACTCTCATGTCATTCTATAGATGTGTTTCTTTCAAAAGACGTTTCTTTCTTCCATAGAATATGAAATATTAAAGAATATATATATATATATATATATATATATATATATATATATATATATATATATATACATATACATATACATATTTCACTGTTTACATATTCATACAATAAAATATTCTGGGGGTCAGGAAAAATTTGTTAAAGTGCCCCTATCATGGGTAATGAAAGGTTCATATTTTGGTTTTGGGAGTCCCCAACAACAGGTTGACATGCATGCAAGGTCAAAAAACACTTGTATTGTCTTATAATATGCATTTATTTTTACCTTATTGCTCAACGATTCCCAAACGATTCGCTCAATGATTCATTTTTCCAAACCCCTCCTCTGCGGTGATTAGTCCGATCTGTCTCATTTCCATTTCATCATGCCTGTAATGTCTGGTTTGTGAGCGCAGTCAGTGCTGCTTTGTGTACAGCGCTACAAGGGAAACCGCTATTTTTACCGCTCCAAAAGCGGCACCTAGTGGCAAAGAATGAATTTGCATTTTCATTCAGACCAACAGAAAAGTTGGTCTGAAACTTTAATATGATCAAAAGTGCTGTAAGTGGCTGGAAACTTAAAAATAATACATTGGCGGGGAAAGAGTAAAAAGTCCTTATGACTTATGTAGTGTAATCCAAGTCTTCTGAATAGCCAATAGATAATTTTTCCAATAGATCAATTTTCTTAAATCTTTTTTTTTTTTTTTTTTTTTTTTCATTTTTCTTAAATCTAATATGGCACCATTAGATGTGTCATGTCAGGTTTGATGTCAGTGATGATTGATAATCTCACCTTGACATTGTGATACCTTACCTTACATGCCACATGCTAAGATGCCATGTTTAAATGGATACAGACACAAATTTATCATTTGACTTGTATGATGAAGTACACAGTCTTTATTATTGTACTTTTGTGGTGCTTTTTTTGTCATTTTGGACCCCATTCACTTTTATATGGAAGACTGAGTGTACAGTGAGTGATTTTCTTTTCTTTTCATGTTCTAGAATGACGTAGGACAAAGTCATATAGGTTTGGAGTGTTGTGAAAGTGGGAAAATGATGACAGAATTGTCATTTTTGAGTAAACTATTCCTTTAACCCCATATTTCTTCAGAGCAAGTGATAGCTTAAATTACGTTTCAGTGTGAGAACAAAAAGGAAACATCTTGTGGAGAAGAAACAAGACGGCTTGAAAATGACCACAGATGACAGTACTAGTGATGTTCACTCTCAATGGAGGAGTTTCATTTGATGAAGGGCACTAAAACTGACATCTCCATCACCACACCTTTTTTTCAGGTTCCATCAAACTTCAATTTTCAGGTCATCTAAGTTGGCTCAAGGATGTACTGATGATTGAAAGTGCTGACTGAATGATAGGCATTGTGTTCAGTATTACCTGCAGTACAACAGCAGCTCAGATTGGCTCAGCTGGTTTGTGACTATAGCACTATACACGCTCCTGTCTTACGGTCTCAGGTCTGTTAAAATCCTCTCTTATTCTATTCCCTTCTCTCCTGTCGCTCTCTAGAGATGCTGCTTTTATGTGAGACTCTGTCACCTGCGGCAATGTCTCTGATCTTCCGTCTCCTTCCACAATCCCCCCTGGAAACACCCGACCAGAGCAATCAAACAGGATGTGTAGTTCTAATATGAACGCCAAGAACACATCCAAAACAAACAACATGTTGAGTTGTTAGTCAAGAGTATGGCGTTATTAAGGAGTTGTTTGATCGCCAGGTTCTGCCGGAGTCTTTTTTTTTTTTTTTGCCTGAGTTCAGAAGAGAACAGGGTTTGTTATCAGCACTGCCAATCTGTAAGATGATTCATGAATGTGACTCACTATTATGAACTGAAAAATCACAGCGGTATAGGCTTTTATTAAAGTACTCATGAAAATCATATGTTTAAATGAATTTCTCAACATCAAGTGTAATTTGTTATAAGCTAACTTCCCACTGTGTTGAATAAAAAGAACAACAGTGCGCTGATTGGTATGGAAATCTGTTTCTGTAAATAAGTGATTCATTTATGAATTTATTTGTTATGTTATTATATTTCTTTCTTTCTTATTTTAGCAATTTTGACTCTTTGTAAACTTTATCTGAGGCATAATTACCTGAGGCAGAAACAGGCTTCCATAGCTTGAGTGCTAAGACAAAACAGGATACAGATAAATTAACTTTATGTTAAAGGAATTTAGCATCAATTTGTTAAATGTGTTCAGTGTTATTCATTTAAGTTTGGGTGCAAGCTCTTGCTCTTTCCACTTTCACACCTTCAGAAGTCAGAAAGTGCTTTATTACCATGTTTACACACGCAAGCACTGTAAACAAATGTAAAACGAAAAACGGTCAAATCTATGGCTGCCAAACAAAAACCGTAAAATTAAATTAAAATATCGTAATTAAAACAAGGAAACATTTGTAAAATAAGGGTTTTACACTGTAAAAAAAAAAAAAGTCCCGTAAAAAAAAAAATATATAAAATAAAAATGGTCAAGGCAGCTATGGCTGCCAAACAAAGACTGTAAAATTTAAGTGAAATATCATAATTGAAACAAGGAAAAATCTGTAAAATAACAGTTTTTTTTTCTTTTCTGTAAAACCTTTAATTAAAATTTCTGTAAAATTATTGTTTTTGCATGTTATTTCATTTAAGATATTTTACGGTAATTTTACGGTTTTTGTTTGGCAGCTGTAGCTGCCAGTCATTTGACCATTTTTTTTTTTTTTTATGATTTTATTTTATTATTTTTTATTTTATTTTTTTTTTACAGTGAGGAATTTGACTTGGCGACAAGAGCTTTCAGTGCAAAAGAAAGTGCACACAAACATATGTTATAGTGCAGACATACATAGAATTACACAGTAGAGATTAAATATAGCACTAATATAAGAAAAACAGAAAATTAAATAATGCACTATATACAGAAGTAGAAATATAGAGAAGAAAAAAAAAACATAATAGTTTAAATGAAGGTACAGGTATGTTATTTACAAGTGTCCCGTTTATGTAGTTTACAATGTTCAATTTCCAAATGCTATGTATAAATGATGGACAGTGTATAGTTATATATATAGCAACTTTTTAATTGCTCGGGCTGATTTCATAGCCACCCTCAATATTGGTCAACATACAAAAATAATTGTGTTTAACACTAGTTGTGCTAATTTAGGTCTGAAACGCTTAACGTAAGAGTCACCACTTCTACAGCAGCAAACCATACGCTAAGAATTAGAGAAGAAATGTAATTGTCTTTGTCACTTGTTTAACCTTTTGCTCTTCTGACAAAAGAAAAAAAAAAAAGTTAGAAATATCCCGAGACCTATCATTTCAAGAGAAGAAAGGGATCAGGATGCTCTGTCTTTGGATTGATTGGCGGAAAAAATGGCTCCACTGATGTAAATAACTTGCTCTGTGTTATAATTAAACCATCGCTCAGCTTCAAACACTCACAGACTACTGATTTCTATTTGAACAAACTTTGTAAAAAATGTATTAAAGTTACTGTGATATTAGTGAAAGTCTTCAAATCGGAACTAGATTACATAATATCACTTATCCACCAGAGAATTGAGACATTTCTGAATAAACGTCTTAAAAATATCCCATCTTGAATGAATCATGATCCTTTGACTTGGATCTATTGACTTTATAGGAGACCCCTCTCTGTTTCTCAATAGGGATGAACACGTCTTGTAACACAAATATTTTGAGGCAATTCAAAGCTCATTTTATTAGTTTACTGTATGAATTCTACATTTGAAATAAGGTTTAAATAAGCCTATTTACATGTTTAAAGAATATAATGTTAATGGGCTTATTTTTAATGAGGTATAGTTCATTAAAATTCTGTTAAATTTAGAATATAATAAACTTTTAGACTAAATTTCAGGAAAAATTATGCATCCGAGATACAGATACAGATTAAAGGATAATTTATGTTGTACATCTTGTCAGTAGATGAGAAAAACTCCAACTACAAGCCACTCTATGACCTAATAAACAATGATATCCTCAGTGAGTGGGACGACAACAACCGCGCAAAGAAGATGATGTTCTCAGAGTGGCATTGTGCTGGACCGAGATGTATTGGATGTGCTAATTCTGAGAGGGAAGAATACAATGAGTCATCCAACACATTGCAAAAAATAATAGCACGCCTCGGGCCTTTATCGATGTCATGCATATGCAAGTTGAGAAATTAGCAGATCAATGTGGCTCTCTCTAAGTGACCAACTCCCACCTCTTCAACCTTCAGGCTGACAGAGAGTTCAACCTAAATGACTAACAAAGGCGGCAGGCGCTTCCTTTGCGATTCTTTTGCTGCAGTATGAGGTGGCGAGTCATTATCATTGTATTATTCTCCACAGCCGTGAAATGTCAGTGCTTTGCTATTATATAAGATGTTTACAAATGGATCTCAAGGAAAGTTGTGTCACATCTAATATAGAAGTTTCACCAGTCAGGTCCTACGTCTGTAGGCATCCGCAATGCTCTGATCCTCTGATGATCTGAGCAGAGGCGGTTCTGGGGTCAGTGAGTATTCAGGGCATGCGCATGGAATCATCCTTTGATAAAATACTACTATGGTACACTTTAAAATTAATGTTATAATAACTGTGAGAAATAATTTTTAATGAAGGAGCTGTCCAGAGATAAACGTACAAAGGTCGACTGACCTTAAGGCCCAGATGTACTTCAAGTGAAACCGAAGAACAAACCGGTGTGGTGTAATTTTACACAAAATCAGGCCAAAATGAAGTTTGTTTGAAACAGCTTGCCAAAGCAAATTTTCCAGAAAAGTTTGCTCCAGCTTGTAAACATCTTTAAACTACCATTGGTATACCATTTGCGAGGACATTTCCTCTGTTCAGCCTGTTGAGGTCAGACATCTGCAAGTAAAAACATGAACACAATGTAGAGCTGCTTTATAGTAGAAATTGTAGTAGAAGTTGACATTGAAAGTGACACTGAGACTGTTTTTCATCTTTACTAAAGCTGTTAAAGCAGCTTCACAGTGTGTGTGTGTTTATTTGGCTTATCTTTGAGCATTGTATGCACTTCTAAAAAGTTGAAGAAATAATATCTCTCTTTTTGTATGTGTGTGTGTGTTTGTGTGTGGATAGAGCCTACACACTCCATTCAGTGAACTTGTTGAAGAGGGGCCATTGTTCGGAGCGGGGGAAAGCGTTGAAGGTGATGGTCAAGCATTCCTGTCAGAGATCAGTGAAGAAGATGTGGAGATCCTGAGGCAGAGAGAAGAAGCACTGCTGCAGATTGAGGTAGGAGCTCAATAGCCGCACCCACTGAAGACCTATTTGCATTAATAAGCCACGCCCAACCCCTCTCAGCTTCTCATTATTAATGAGCATTTATTTTCCTCATTGGGAGAAATTTCAATGCACATAACCATTAAAAAGTCAGTTTGATTTTTTTCAAATCTTCAAAAAAAAAAATCTCATACTCACCAAGCTGCTTTCTTTTAATGCAGAATACCATAAAAAATGTAATGTTGTGAAATATTTTTACAATTAAAAAGGACTGTTATAAAATGTAGTTAATTCCTGTGATGGCAAATCTGAATTTTCAGCAGCCATTACTCCAGTGTTCAGTGTCACATGAGCCTTCAGAAATATTTAATAGCTACAAAAGCATTATATCAGAATCGGTTTATTTCTTTTTTTTTTTCTTTAGAGCCTTACAAAAATTTAGATTTTTGTCATCTATCCATACAATCATTGGTGCCTCGCACTGTCCTTTCATTCCAGATTTTAGACACACTTGAAAAGAACAAACATTATCGTTGGAAAGAACAGCGTTGCATCACTTACATTTCCATACAAACAGAACCCTCAGGTTTGCATTCTTTCTGTACTCGACATCATCGTCTTTTTTTTAACCAAAGCTTTCAGGGCAATTTTCCTGAGACTCAATAGTTCGGTTTATTCTGCTGTCTAGTCACAAGCACACAAGCAGAAGGCTTTTCATACACTGCTGAAAAACAGCATCACATTGCTCCACTGAAGTATGTCTCGTCTGTAGCAAAACAGCTGTTTTCCTCCAGATGTGCATTTGCACAGATGTGAACCTGCGATGATGGGGTCATTCTGTTGTTCTTTGACATCCGTTTGGGCCAATTTCAAAGCCATTTGTTTTGGACGTGCACCGTGCAATGGTTGTCTTTGATGCAGGGTGTTCAAAGACAAATATGAAAATGAAATAAATGTCAGCCCGTCATGATTATCGACAAGGCTAGAGGGAAAGCGAATCGCGCAGATGGCGCATCAAAACAAATGGCTCTTTCTTGTTTGAAAAGCAGGGAGTTGAGAAACGAGAGGGGCCACACATCCTAATGACCGATGACAACCTCGAGAAAGCCTTGAAATGAAGACATATGGCTTTTCCCAAATGAAGACCTGTCTGAAGTTCATAGATGCTCGCTTGCTAACGCAACCACCGCATCTGGCTAACAGACAGGCATCAAACAATCCCACGTCCCGAAGCCCTCTTAATAAATTCCCATTCATCACACGGACAAAACCTGAAAGGCTCAAACAAAACCGACAGCTTATTTTAGTCACAGAGAAATTGGAGGTTTTTTTAGGTGATCAGAAGGGTGATGAGGATGAGTCGGTGCTCTGAGAGCTCTGACGCAGGTTCTGGAGATGTCTCTGGCCCCAGGCCCAACCGAGCTGATCATATCTGACAATGTGCTTTTCCTGTCTAGCATCTTCCCGCCTTCCCAACCCCCCAAACCTCCAGCCTGCCCCGCGCCGCCTCCTCACGCAACTCCGCTCAAGTGAATCACCAGCATTTGCAGCCCTTTCTGAGCCCTACTCTCTCTCTCTTTCATCCATCTCTCTCTCTCCCGTTCACTGTTAGTTCCCGAGGGAAATGGAGAAGATGGAATGTCTGTTATCCGTGTAAAGTACAATCAGTCCCCCCCTCGTTCTCTCTCTCTCTCTCTCTCTCTCTCTCTCTCTCTCTCTCTCTCCAAAAGCTGATCTGTCCTCCTGAGTAGTTCGCATTTACTCTAGCGGCTTGTGCGTTCAGGCGAACCCTTCTTCGGAGAACCGTGCAAAGGGACAGACACGCACACACAAGCCCGATAGAGGACAGGGGGGTTATTCCACATGCCGTTATGGATTCTCCGTCTTGATTTTCTATGAGGCGACCCACAAGGGTAATGAACTGTACCTCTGGGATGACTAATTAGATTTGGATTCACCCTATATTACAGTGAAGCAACGGACACATTTGAAGGGAGGAGCCAAGCTCCGCCCTCCACCGTTTATGACATCAACCCCAGACGCACCTCGCTGACACTTTGGCACTGGCCATCATTTCATCAAAATGAATTCGTAAAAAAAAAAAAAAAAAAAAAGGAAAACATAGGTCATGACAAAGGACAACTTTCAAGGGGAATCTGAATGCAACACCTGGCCCATCCAGGAGAAAAAATACAGACACGTGTCTCCCCTGCAAATTTGTCCAGTGCATCCCTTTTGCCCTTCAGTGAGAAATGGAAGTTAGTGGAGCTACAGTAAATGATGTAAATGGGAGATAAGCACTGCTGTAATCTGCTTGTGAATCTTTAGGCTAGTAAAACTCTTAACTTTAAATTGAAAATCATCTACTTATAAGATTCCATGCACATTTTACTAGAGACCAAATCTTTAAGACAGATTTAAAAAAAAAATAAAAATGTTTTTCCTACACAGCAATGAGATTCAACTGAGAGCAAAGTCTTCTGCTTCTCTGATGTTTCCACTCAGAAAACACCCATATTATCTCTTATTTTGTCCTCAAATGTGTCTCTTTCAGAGTTTCCAAAGGGGGCAGTGGAGGTTTTAGTTTTGACTTGAGTGTTGTGCTTCTCATTTCTACTGGAGGCGTTACTATAGGTTGTTTAAATATTATTTTAGTTGAATAATTTGAGTTATTTCAGTTAGATGCCAAGACCTTAAATTTTCACTTAAAAGTTTCATTTAAGGTTGGTAAGTTTAGGTTTTAATCTAATATAATATATATCCAAAAAAAAAAAATTAAATATTATGATTTCTAACTTAAAGTATTTATGCCAGTACCAGGATATAAAATCATATTGAAATAAGATTGTGGTCATACTTCCAAATCCATTTATTTGTAACCAAACTAAGTGCTTAAAGAGTTACTCCACACCCAAAATTAAAATTTTGTCATTAATAACTTAGCCCCATGTCGTTGCAAACCCGTAAAAGCTTTGTTCGTCTTCGGAACACAATTTAAGATATTTTGGATGAAAACCAGGAGGCTTGGGACTGTCCCATTGACTGCCAAACAATTAACACTGTCAAGGCCCAGAAAAGTATGAAAGACATCGCCAAAATAATCCATCTGCCATCAGTGGTTCAACCATAACGTTATGAAGCTACGAGAATACTTTTTGTGTGCAAAGAAAACAAAAATACCGACTTTACTCAACAATTCGATTAATGACAAACTTTCCATTTTGGGTGTGGAGTAACCCTTTAATTAAGCCTTTTAAAATAGGAAAAAAAAAATCACCATTTGTTTTCTTTATGGACACAATGCATTATATCTAAGGTGTTTGTGAGTGTCTGGGTATGTAACTGTATGTACAGTATGTATGAGCACATGATGTTATCATGTGTTGCTGTACTTTGTTCTTGTGCCTTGCACATGCAAGTTGTTTTGATGGTGGCCAGTCAGAGTACTTTGCATGCTTATATACTTTAATTAGAGATCGACCAATATATCTTTTTACCGATATTTTCCCGATATTCAAGCATTTTACCGTAATTGGATATCGGTTTTGTAATATGGGATTAACCGATAAACGCCACTATATTGTGGGTGTTTTGAGAATTGCGCGCAGGATCCCATTGCAGTGTGTCTGAGGGGAGACAGGACAACAACGGCGTGCACAGGTAGCCTACTTGATTTGCTGTAGTTAGTAAACTTTATTTAACATAACAGCCATTAATCCTATTACATAAATGCCTGATATGCAGTTTATGCAGCTTGGCTCTAAGAAATAGAAGAACTCACAGAGTCACGTAAGATAATCCTTCAATCTGTCCCAATAAAGACGTTACTTTGCCTGAATTAAATAATATGCAGTCATGAATGAGCGCATGTTGGAAAGTGCTGCATTTAATTCTCTCTCCGTTTTCTATACGCTCATCATTATTCTCATGAATTCAGAGTCACACAGGCTAAAATAATCCGTCAAGTCCTCTCCCAATAAAGACGTAACTTTTCATGAATTAAAAAACACAGCCACGAATGAGCGCATGTTGGAAATAAAAGTGCTGAATTTAATGCTCTCTCTGCTGTATGCTCATCATTAGTCTCGTGAAGCCGCTTTCATTTTGCTGTTCACTCAGTGGTTGATGCTCAGGAAATGCTCCAGCACGGCCAGCGCATGTAACTTTTAACAAGTTTCATTTGTTTAAAACACACTAAATTATATTAACATTTACTATATAACCATTATTTAGCTAATAAACATCTAAATAAATTAATCGCTATGGAAATTAAATTATTTATTATCTCTGCGAGCGATCGCAGTTTGAGTATAATTCTGCATTAAATGCATAGATAAACCGCACTGTCAGCAGACATTTCGTAATCTAGAATGACAAAAACATAATAATTCTGATGTAACATACCAGTTGAGAAATAATTTAAAACAAAATACCATGTTTTGTTTGTTATATTTAAATATTCCAGTCAGATAATATTATTCAGCGAATTATTCTTCACTCTTTAGCCTATTAAACAGCTTATAAACCTACTAAAACTGTCGTAACAACATACTATACGTAATGCAAATTGCCTAATCAGTCTAAAACATGAAAAAGCATTTACAACCACTCTGCAAAGCATGGAGATTTCACTACATAGTTACTTCTAAACAACATTTAATACTTGAGTATGTCCATAATGTTCTATTATTTCAGGAGCTCTGGTTTCTTGACATTGATATTTTTTTTATTTACAAAACAATATGTTAGCACTGTAGTTCTGTAACGTGGCTGACAAGACGTGAGTCATGCCGATCCATCTGCAAGCTTTTATTTATAGGAATGGTCATAAATCCAAGCAGGGTCGAGCAATGGCAAACAGGTATGGCAGAGACAAGACGAAGAGTAATCCAGGGCAAGCAAAGGTCGACGATGGGCGAGCAGTATCCAGTGGGCAAGGCAGAGAGATAATCCAGGGAACACGGGCTAGAATAAAACACAGGAAGACACAATCCAAGACAGGCAGGGGAAGCTAGGGAAACTAACAGGGGCTCTGAGAGTTGCTACAGCTAGGAGAGCAGTAAATGCAAACAATACTCGGCAACGAGGGAGAGAAAGTCCAGGGTTTAAATAGTGTGTGTGATTAGTGATGCGTGGGATCAGGTGTGCGTGTGATTAGTGCAATGAGTGATTGGTGACAGCTGTGTGCGTGTGATTGGTGAGATGGCTGATGGGAAATGCAGTCCATTGTGATGTGTGGTGTGAAGTCCATGTGGTGAGCAAGTGACCTCTGGTGGAGGGTGAATGGAAGTGCAGACCAGATTCGTGACAGAGCCCGGAACAGTGGGAGGGATGGAGGGCCAGGTCCCTGTGGAAGCGGAGTGACCGGGGACCAAGGCAGAGCCGGCAGAGCAGGAAGCCAGGGCAGAGTGGAGCCCACCAGGGTGGAGCCGACAGGACTGGAGCCCACCAGGGCGGAGCAGAAGACCACCAGAGCCAGACAGCAGACCACCACGGCGGCGCAGATAGAGCAGGAGCCCACTAGGGCGGAGCCGACGGGACTGAAGATCTCCACGGCGGTGCAGAAGACCACCAGAGCCAGATAGCAGACCACCACGGCGGCACAGATAGAGCAGGAGCCCACCAGGGCGGTGCAGAACACCACCAGAGCCAGAAAGTGGACCACCACAGCGGAGCAGAAGACCACCACGGTGGAGCAGATAGAGCCTGGGACCTAGGGAGAACGGATACACAAGGAGAAGACAGAACATGCACAGACACAAGGACTGAGGTAGGGAACACAGGAATAGCAGTGACAGAACAGAACGAGAGTTCATTGACGGTCTCCATAGCCGTGACAGGACAGAACGAGAGTTCATTGACGGCCTCCATAGCCGTGACAGGACAGAACGAGAGTTCCTTGACGGCCTCCATAGCCGTGACAGGACAGAACGAGAGTTCCTTGACGGCCTCCATAGCCGTGACAGGACAGAACGAGAGTTCATTGACAGACACCGCTGACACCTCTGGAGGTTCTGCGGTGGTTGCTGCCACCTCTGGAGGTTCTACAGTGGTAAACCTAGGACACAGGGAGAGTTCAGTAATGGTCTCTTTGACCGCAACACAACAGAATGAGAGTTCATTGACAGATACCGCTGACACCTCTGGAGGTTCTGCAGTGGTAAACTCAGGACACAGGGAGAGTTCATTGCTGGGCGCCACCACCTCGGGCAGTTCTGCGGTGGTGTACGCAGCCCAAACGCAACACAAAGCCATTCCCATCCGGGGAAGTGCCTCAGACAGGGGAATATGCAGAAGAACAGGAGGGTTAGAGCGAGTTGGTTTGGGGATACCAGCCGTGCGTGCAGACACCAGCGGTACATCCCTCAAACCGGTAAAATGGAAGACTGACCTTGATGATCTGGTTGTGTCAGCCGTGACGGGCTGTGCCTCTGGACGGTCAGCCGTGACGGGCTGTGGCTCTGGACGGTCAGCCGTGACGGGCTGTGGCTCTGGACGGTCAGCCGTGACGGGCTGTGGCTCTGGACGGTCAGCGGAGACGCGACCCGAATCTGGACGGTCAGCGGAGACGCGACCCGACTCTGGACGGTCAGCGGAGACGCGACCCGACTCTGGACGGTCAGCGGAGACGCGCTGCTGTGACTCTGGACGAGCAGCTGTGACGCGCTGCTGTGACTCTGGACGAGCAGCTGTGATGCGATTTGACTTTAGGAGATCGGCTGTGAAGTGTTGTGACTCTGGATGGGCAGCTGTGATGTGCTGCTGTGACTCTGGACGAGCAGCTGTGACGCGCTGCTGTGACTCTGGACGAGCAGCTGTGACGCGCTGCTGTGACTCTGGACGAGCAGCTGTGATGCGACT
The DNA here is from genome assembly GCA_036784905.1 of Acrossocheilus fasciatus. Lineage (NCBI taxonomy): Eukaryota > Metazoa > Chordata > Actinopteri > Cypriniformes > Cyprinidae > Acrossocheilus > Acrossocheilus fasciatus. Next base: position 26,880,440 of record CM071953.1, read on the forward strand.
TGACTTTAGGAGATCGGCTGTGAAGTGCTGTGACTCTGGACGGGCAGCTGTGACGCGACCCGACTCTGGACGGTCAGCGGAGACGCGACCCGACTCTGGACGGTCAGCGGAGACGCGACCCGACTCTGGACGGTCAGCGGAGACGCGACCCGACTCTGGACGGTCAGCGGAGACGCGACCCGACTCTGGACGGTCAGCGGAGACGCGACCCGACTCTGGACGGTCAGCGGAGACGCGACCCGACTCTGGACGGTCAGCGGAGACGCGACCCGACTCTGGACGGTCAGCGGAGACGCGACCCGACTCTGGACGGTCAGCGGAGACGCGACCCGACTCTGGACGGTCAGCGGAGACGCGACCCGACTCTGGACGGTCAGCGGAGACGCGCTGCTGTGACTCTGGACGAGCAGCGGAGACGCGCTGCTGTGACTCTGGACGAGCAGCTGTGACGCGCTGCTGTGACTCTGGACGAGCAGCTGTGATGCGACTTGACTTTAGGAGATCGGCTGTGAAGTGCTGTGACTCTGGACGGGCAGCTGTGACGCGCTGCTGTGACTCTGGACGAGCAGCTGTGATGCGACTTGACTTTAGGAGATCGGCTGTGAAGTGCTGTGACTCTGGACGGGCAGCTGTGACGTGACTTGACTTTAGGAGATCAGCGTAGACGTGAAGTGACTCTGGGTGATCAGCTGAGATGTGATGTGACTCTGGGTGATCAGCGGAGACGTGACTCGATTGATGACGACCAACTGTGACTTGGCTTGACTCTCTGATATCAAATGTGACTTGACTTGGTTCTTTAAAATCCACTGTGACTTGAATTGGTTCTTTAAGATCAACTATGGCTTGACTTGACTCTCTGACATCAACTGAGACTTGACTTGGCTCTCTGACATCAACTGAGACTTGACTCTCTGACATCAACTGAGACTTGACTTAGTCCTTTACTGACAGCAATGACATGACGGGGTGTTGTTGTGGCCGCCATTTTGTGAACGGGCTCCGGTGTCGCTACCATTTTAGTCACAGACACGGTGTTGCGTTTCTCTTCCACGACACCCACAGTAAACGAAGAGCCAGCACACAGCAAAGCATAGTCTATGAAATCCTTTAAACTGACATTAAACTTTCCCTCAGGTAACCAAGATTTTACAGGCTCATTCAGTCCAAAACGAAAAATGTCTTTTAATACCACCTCATCAAAAGGTACCTTGTCCGAGATCACACAAAATTGAGTGACGTACTCCTCAATGGAAAGACTCCCCTGTCGTAGATCGAGCAGCTGGTTTAAAGGATCCATACCTGACCAGGGTTTCCTGGAAAAGCCGCTGGATCCTCGTGGGGCCGAGTATTCTGTAACGTGGCTGATGAGACGTGAGTCATGCGGATCCATCTGCAAGCTTTTATTTATAGGAATGGTCATAAATACAGGCAGGGTCGAGCAATGGCAAACATGTATGGCAGAGACAAGACGAAGAGTAATCCAGGGCAAGCAAAGGTCGACGATGGGCGAGCAGTATCCAGTGGGCAAGGCAGAGAGATAATCAAGGGAACACAGGCTAGAATAAAACACGGGAAGACACAATCCAAGACAGGCAGGGGAAACTAGGGAAACTAACAGGGGCTCTGAGAGTTGCTACAGCTAGGAGAGCAGTAAATGCAAACAATACTCGGCAACGAGGGAGAGAAATAGTGTGTGTGATTAGTGATGCGTGGGATCAGGTGTGCGTGTGATTAGTGCAATGAGTGATTGGTGACAGCTGTGTGCGTGTGATTGGTGAGATGGCTGATGGGAAATGCAGTCCATTGTGATGTGTGGTGTGAAGTCCATGTGGTGAGCGAGTGACCTCTGGTGGAGGGTGAATGGAAGTGCAGACCAGATTCGTGACAAGTTCAAAGTATGCTCATTTTCTACATTATAGAAAATGTAATTTTAATGTCATTTTAGGTCGAGCAAACTGACTAAAATGAATGAAAGATGACAAAATAAGAGTAAATGTAAAGGATAGATTTCTTTATCAGTCGTCACACACTAAAAAGCTTTTACGACCAAACTAAGAGGCTCTTTCTGGTTTTACATTTGCTGTATTGATTTGTTTTTCCTGAAAGTAATTTCTATCCTTTTTTAAACATTAATATCTGTCTTGCTTTCTTTAGTGTTTGCCATTGGCTTTATTGTGCATCCCTATGATACGCCTCTGATTATTTTTTGTTGTTGTTTTTGTGTCACAATCAATAGCCAGTGTGGTTGAGCAACTCATATTCCAGTCCTCATCTAAAACACGACATACACAACACTCCCCCTACTATCTCTTTTTCCCCCCTGTTGATAAGATGCACACACACATACTTTGCGCCCTAAGACTGTGTGCTTTGAGTTTTGAGGTCCTTGGGCTGTGACGGAAAGGAAACATTTGATTTTACATTATAAACCGTTTATTCAGCAAGGGCAAAAAAGAGACGTTTCACGCTTAAGCCCTCAGCAGGCTGCGCACGGAAATGTCATCATTTTTTTGGGGCTGTAAGCGTGCGCGTAAATCTGCTTAACAGTTTTTCTGCTGTGGCACTGACACCGCGTCCTGTTGCCCATTGCCTTTGGGCCGGGGGTGGGGGGTGGGTGATGTGGGGAGAATCTCATATCAGCGTTAAACACATTTATCTAGGAGAGTGAGAGAAATGGAGAGAGAGAGAGAAAAGAGAGGCAGGGGAGAAGGGTGGTGGCTGGGATTCTGGGAAGAGGATGGAAGGCAGCATTAGGAGTGAAAAATCTAAGTGTTCCACAGTTCAGTACTGCAGCAGTATATTAGAGCAGAGGTTTTTAACCTTTACATGACTACAGATCCCCCAAGAACACTCTCTGCCAACCTAGTGACCTCCAGTAGAAAAGATAGATTTTCTCGGAAACCCGTTGTAAAATAATCAAATATTACCATTCTGTAGTGATTAACTGAACATTTAAAGTCAACTTGACACCCCACTGAAAACTCATTTTACTTTTGTTGCATTGAATGAGATTAAGTGTTGTATTAAATATGGTTTCATATGAAACAGGATATTCAAGGCAGCACTTCAGTGTGTTCATAGGGAGAGGGTTGAAATGTTACCCATTATTTGTGTGTGTGTGTGTGTGTGTGTGTGTGTAAACATAAATGATTAATACAATTTCTAAACATATTATATATATATATATATATACAGTATGTGTGTGTGTGTGTGTGTGTGTGTGTGTGTGTGTGTGTGTGTGTGTGTGTGTGTGTGTGTGTGTGTGTACACTGAACAAAATTATAAATGCAACACTTTTGTTTTTGCCCCCATTTTTCGTGAGCTGAACTCAAAGATCTAAGACTTTTTCTATGTACACAAAAGGCCTATTTCTCTCAAATATTGTTCACAAATCTGTCTAAATCTGTGTTAGTGAGCACTTCTCTTTTGCCGAGATACTCAATCCACTTCACAGGTGTGGCATATCAGGATGCTGATTAGACAGCATGATTATTGCACAGGTGTGCCTTAGGCTGGCCACAATAAAAGGCCACTCTAAAATGTGCAGTTTTATCACAGAGCACAATGCCACAGATGTCGCAAGTTTTGAGGGAGCGTGCAATTGGCATGCTGACTGCATGCTGACTGCAGGAATGTCCACCAGAGCTGTTGCCCATATATATACATTATATATACATTGATGTCATTTTGAATGCACAGAGATACCGTGACGAGATCCTGAGGCCCAATGTTGTGCCATTTATCCACGACCATCACCTCATGTTGCAGCATGATAATGCACGGCCCCATGTTGCGAGGATTTGTACACAATTCCTGGAAGCTGAAAACATCCCAGTTCTTGCATGGCCAGCATACTTACCGGACATGTCACCCATTGAGCATGTTTGGGATGCTCTGGATCGGCGTATACGACCGCGTGTTCCAGTTCCTGCCAATATCCAGCAACTTCGCACAGCCATTGAAGAGGAGTGGACCAACATTCCACAGGCCACAATCAACAACCTGATCAACTCTATGCGAAGGAGATGTGTTGCACTGCGTGAGGCAAATGGTGGTCACGTCAGATACTGACTGGTTTTCAGAACCCCCCCCCCCCCCCCCCCCCATTCAGAAAAAGTGCACATTTTAGAGTGGCCTTTTATTGTGGCCAGGCTAAGGCACACCTGTGCAATAATCATGCTGTCTAATCAGCATTTTGATATGCCACGGTGGATGGAGTATCTCGGCAAAGGAGAAGTGCTCACTAACACAGATTTAGACAGATTTGTGAACAATATTTGAGAGAAATGGGCCTTTTGTGTACATAGAAAAAGTCTTAGATCTTTGAGTTCGCTCATGAAAAATGGGGGCAAAAACAAAAATGTTGCGTTTATTTTAATTATAATTTTGTTCAGTATATGTATGTATGTATGTATGTATGTATGTATGTATGTATGTATGTATGTGTGTGTATAGTAATATATAGTAATATTATTATATTTAGTGCTAGTACAATTTATATAAATAATAAATTATATAGAATGTTCATATTATTATGTTATATATAATTATTATTATTTTGTACCCATTGCAATAGCCATTGTCCATATATTTCACCATTGCTAAAAGGTTTGAAAATATTTAAGTGGTAAAATAGATGGTTAAATAATAATAATAATAATAATAATAATAATCATCGTCATCATCATCATCATCATAACAACAACAACAACAACAACAAATGTAATAGTAGTAGTACTTTTGGTAACACTTTATTTTAAGGTGTCATAATACAGAGTAATTACCCAATTAAGTACTTAGCAGTAGCTATTGTACTTACATGAAAACTAAATGTATTTACCATGTAACTGTTATGGAACAGCCTGCAATTACAGTTTTTAATTATGTAGATGTAATAGGCAGCTACTGTTAAACATATGTAACAGACCAAGCTACTTGTACACTTAAGTACAATCTTGATACACTTTATTTTAAGTAGCTTATGCCTGTGTAATATTATGTCATTTTAATGTAATTAGAAATATATTACATGTATATAAGCTGTGTACTGGTGGGTTAAATCAAACTAAGGTGCAGCTGGAAAAGGTGTACAGTATAGATGCAAACGAAATACACTTAAGTACAATCTTGATACACTTTATTTTAAGTAGCTTATGTCTTTGTACTTACATTTATAATTACGTTGTATAAAGTCTGCAACACGTATGTAACAATCTTTTGGTTACATAAGTAGCTGTGTAATAGACTTGGTCTGTTACATATGTGTAAATGTAAGTACTAAGTACTTAACAAGGTAATTACTCTTTATTATGGACACCTTAAAATAAAGTGTTACCGTGCTTTTTAATGGTAGTAAAATTGATCTATTAGTACTTATAATAATAGTTGTGGTATTACCTTATTTTAAGACCAATTCTCACTATTAACTAGTTGCTTATTAGCATGCATATTACTAGCATATTGGCTGTTTATTAGTATTATATATTAATGCCTTATTCTGCATGACTATATCCTTGATCCCATAACCTGACCCAATACCTAAACTTAACAGCTACCTTACTAATTATTAAAAAGCAGCAAATTATACGTTTATTAAGTTTATACTTATGTTAATATGTGTTACCATAGTAGTATAATATTTACTATATCTCTATTACTATACATGTTATTTTGATATTACATAAAAAAAAAAAAAAAACTGTGCACCAGTGAAACATTCATTAGATAATGGTTAATTATTATTTTACATTAAATTTAATGTACTTTGTTTTGAAATATATAGACAGAGATTATTTTGTTTTTAATATAGGAATTTTATATCAGTTCACAGACCTCCCTGCAGAATCTTCATGGACTTCCAGGCTGAAAAACCTGACATTGAAGCACAAAATCTAGAATAACCGTGTCTAGATAGTTTTTTTTTCCGTTAAGCCCAAATCATTTTAAACTTAGGCTCACATTGATTGTTTTCACAGACAGCTGGATTTTTAGGGGCCCTCTGCCAGAGCATTGTCATTTAAGACCAGTTTTTGTGGTCCAACTGCACAAGCCCCACCTGTTCCTTGAATCCTTTGAGCTGCAGCAATCAAGCAATAAATAAGCTGCCAATTTGAATGCACTGAGGCTGTTAGACTGGCAAAGATCAAAGCCTTCTGTGTTAGCACTGCAAATACAGCATAGAGCTGAGCACCTCCCCTCCCTAAAACAAAACCTACACACCGAGCATAATTAGCCAGCATCTCCCCAGGCACTAGCTTAGCTGGCACACTCTTCTCCACTACTGTCAGAGCAGCAATGACGGGCATCAGTACAGCTATCGCAAATACAATATGCTCTTTTATTTTCTTATTTGCAAAAATCAGCCATTTTATGCGCAGTCCCTTGACATCATTCTGGAGATTGCTTTATGATTCTGCTTTCTTGGTGAAAGCGGCCTTACGTAAGTCTAATTATGCCCCTCAGGACCACGCAGGCCACTCAAGGACTCTGAAGAACATTTAAATGAAGAAAGAATAGGTGCGCAATACAAAGATAAGACTATCACTTGGAGCAATAGCTCACCCAGAAATAACAAATCGGTCATTATTATTTTTTTAAATTCTCATGACATTTCAAACCTCTGTTGTTTAATTTCAGTTAAAAACAAAAGGAGACATTTTTGAACAATTATTACACAGCTTTTGCGATACAAAGACAAGCTCTCAATCTGAACAGAGTAAAAAAAAAAAAAAAAAAAAAAAAAAAAAAATACCATAATAGCACAATAACTATTTTAATTATTATTATTATTATTACTACGGCAGTAGTAGTAGTAGCAGCAGTAGTAGTAGTAGTAGTAGTACAGTAGTATTACCTTTTATTTTTTTAATAAATATATTAATTATCCATTTTGTGCATTATTGTTATTCTTATTCTTAATCTTATTACTCTTATTTTTGTTGTTTTTGTACAGTAGTAGCACCTTTTTATTTTGTATTCAGTTTTTAGGAGTAAATTTATTCATTACTGTATTACCTAATTTCAGTATTTTTTTTTTTTTTTTTTTTAATTATTATTATTTTACAATAGTAGTACCATGTTTAATTTATTTAATAGTAAATTTCTACAAACACATACATACAGGTGCTGGTCATATAATTAGAATATCATCAAAAAGTTGATTTATTTCACTAATTCCATTCAAAAAGTGAAACTTGTTATTCATTCATTACACACAGACTGATATATTTCAAATGTTTATTTCTTTTCATTTTGATGATTAGAGCTTACAGCTCATGAAAGTCAAAAACCAGCATCTCAAAATATTAGAATATTTACATTTGAGTTTGAATAAATGACCATCCCTACAGTATAAATTCTGGCTATCTCTTGTTCTTTGAAACCACAATAATGGGGAAGACTGCTGACTTGGCAATGATCCAGAAGATGAACATTGACGCCCTCCACAAAGAGGGTAAGTCACAGAGGGTCATTACTGAAAGGTGTGGCTGTTTACAGAGTGCTGTATCAAAGCATATTAAATGCAAAGTTGACTGAAAGGAAGAATTTGGGTAGGAAAAGGTGCACAAGCAACAGGGTTGAGTGCAAGCTTGAGAATACAGTCAAGCAAAGCCGATTCAAACACTTGTGAGAACTTCACAAGGAGTGGACTGAAGCTGGAGTCAGTGCATCAAGAGTCACCACGCTCAGATGTCTTCAGGAAAAGGGCTACCAAGCCACTTCTGAACAGAAACATCGTCAGAAGAGTCTTACCTGGGCTGTGGAGAAAAATAACTGACTGTTGTTCAGTGGTCCAAAGTCCTCTTTTCAGATGAAAGTAAATTTTACATTTCATTTGGAAATCAAGGTCCCAGAGTCTGGAGGAAGAGTGGAGAGGCACCGAATCCATGTTGCTTGAAGTCCAGTGTGAAGTTTCCACAGTCAGTGATGATTTGGGCTGCCATGTCATCTGCTGGTGTTGGTCCATTGTGTTTTCTGAAGTCTACAGTCAACGCAGCCATCTACCAGGAGATTTTAGAGCACTTCATGCTTCCTTCTGCTGACAAGCTTTATGGAGATGCTGATTTCATTTTCCAGCAGGACTTGGCACCTGCCCACACTGCCAAAGGTACCAAAAGCTGGTTCAATGACCATAGTGTTACTGTGCTTGATTGGCCAGCAAACTCGCCTGACCTGAACCCCATAAAGAATCTGTGGGGTATTTTCAAGAGGAAGATGAGAGACACCAGACCCAACAATGCAGATGAGCTGAAGGCCACTATCAGAGCAACCTGGGCTCTCATAACACCTGAGCAGTGCCACAGACTGATCGACTCCATGCCACGCCGCATTGCTGCAGTAATTCAGGCAAAAGGAGCCCCAACTAAGTATTGAGTGCTGAACATTCTCATACTTTTCATTTTCATACTTTTCAGTTGGCCAAGATTTCTAAAAATCCTTTCTTTGTATTGGTCTTACGTAATATTCTAATATTTTGAGATACTGATTTTTGACTTTCATGAGCTGTAAGCTCTAATCATCAAAATTAAAAGAAATAAACATTTGAAATATATGAGTCTGTGTGTAATGAATGAATATAATATACAAGTTTCACTTTTTGAATGGAATTAGTGAAATAAGTCAACTATGGAATTAGTGAAATATGACCAACACCTGTATATAAAAGCTTGTGTATGCTATATATGTATGTGTTTATCTCTATCTATCTATCTATCTATCTATCTATCCATCCATCCATCCATCCATCCATCCATCCATCCATCCATCCATCTATCTATCTATCTATAGAAGATGTTGAATTCTTAGAAAATAATGCACACCTCGGGCATAAAATGCAACCCCCCCCCCCCCCCCCCCCGGCTCCGCCTCTTAATGCATTGTGTGTCCTTCTTGAGCATCAGTACATGGTTTCACCTTTTGAAATAGTTATGCATGAGTCCCTCAATTGTCCTCAGTGTTAAATAATGGATTTCAAAATCATACAGTCAATGTTGGAAAGGGTTCAAATATGCAGAAGATGCTAGAAAACCAAAGAATTTGCAGGAGCTGGAGGATTTGTTGAAGAACAGCAGGCAGCTGAACTGCTCAGGACAAACAAGGGACCCATGAACAACTATCACAAAACAAAAACAGTTGTGGATCATACAGGAAATGACACATAGTATTAAGATTCAAGGGTATGTAAACTTTTGAATGAGGTCATTTTTCAGTTAAAAAATAGGCAATTTCTTTTTTTATTATTATTATTCAAATACGTTCAACATTACCACACAACAACAACAACAACAAACATACATCAACGTACAAAAACCAATATACAACACACATGATGTCAGTCTTGCGATTTATATAATCAACAGCACACAAATTTTATAAACCAAGGGAAATAAAGCCCTGCCAATTTTCATGATCCCTCTTATTTTGTTTCAATTATTAACATTGTGGTCATTCTGCAAGGGGTGTGTAATATAATGAGCACAAATGTATATATCTTTTAAGATGCAACAATGAGAAACTCTCAAGCTTAAAGAGAGTAAAAAAAACAAATAAACATAAAACTGCTGTCATACATATTGCATAAGCCATACAACATAACATAACATAACATAACATAACATAACATAACATAACATAACATAACATAACATAACATAACATAACAGCATATTTGGAACAATATGAGGGAGAATAATATACAGTATCTCACAGAAGTGAGTACACCCCTCACATTTTTGTAAATATTTTATTATATATTTTTATGTGACAGCACTGAAAAAATGACACTTTGCTACAATGTAAAGTAGTGAGTGTACAGCTTCTATAACAGTGTAAATTTGCTATCCCCTCAAAATAACTCAACGCACAGCCATTAATGTCTAAACCGCTGGCCACAAAAGTGAGTACACCCCTAAGTGAAAATGTCCAAATTGGGCCCAATTAGGGGAGCTGGTTTGTTTAATTTGGTGTTATCGCTCTCACTCTCTCATACTGGTCACTGGAAGTTCAACATGGCACCTCATGGCAAAGAACTCTCTGAGGATCTGAAAAAAATAATTGTTTCTCTACATAAAGATGGTGTAGGGTATAAGAAGATTGCCAAGACCCTGAAACTGAGCTGCAGCACGGTGGCCAAGACCATACAGCGTTTTTGGGAAATAGACGTATGAGTGCTGCCAGCATTGCTGCAGAGGTTGAAGGGGTGGGGGGGTCAGCCTGTCAGTGCTCAGACCATACGCCGCACACTGCATCAGATTGGTCTGCATGGCTGTCGTCCCAGAAGGAAGCCTCTTCTAAAGGTGATGTACAAGAAAGCCCGCAAACAGTTTGCTGAAGACAAGCAGACTAAGGACATGGATTACTTGAACCATGTCCTGTGGTCTGATGAGGCCAAGATAAACTGATTTGGTTCAGATGATGTCAAGCGTGTGTGGCGGCAACCAGGTGAGGAGTACAAAGACAAGTGTGTCTTGCCTACAGTCAGGCATGGTAGTGGGAGTGTCATGGTCTGGGGCTGCATGAGTGCTGCTGGCACTGGGGAGCTACAGTTCATTGAGGGAACCATGAATGCCAACATGTACTGTGACATACTAAAGAAGAGAATTCGGGCCGCAGAGCAGTATTCCAACATGATAACGACCCCAAACACTCCTCCAAGACGACCACTGCCTTGCTAAAGAAGCTGAGGGTAAAGGCGATGGACTGGCCAAGCATGTCTCCAGACCTAAACCCTATTGAGCATCTGTGGGGCATCCTCAATTAGAAGGTGGAGGAGCGCAAGGTCTCTAACATCCACCAGCTCCGTGATGTCGTCATGGAGGAGTGGAAGAGGACTCCGGTGGCAGCCTGTGAAGCTCTGGTGAACTCCATGTCCAAGCGGGTTAAGGCAGTGCTGGAAAATAATGGTGGCCACACAAAATATTGACACTTTGGGCCCAATTTGGACATTTTCTTTAAGGGGTGTACTCACTTTTGTGGCCAGCGGTTTTGACATTAATGGCTGTGTGTTGAGTTATTTTGAGGGGACAGCAAATTTACACTGTTATACAAGCTGTACACTCACTACTTTACATTGTAGGCAAAGTGTCGTTTCTTCAGTGTTGTCACATGAAAAGATATAATAAAATATTTATTATAATGTGAGGGGTGTACTCACTTCTGTGAGATACTGTAAATAATGATTGGATTGGATTTTAATTTTGGGGTGAACTGTCACTTATGGACAGAGGTGGGTAGTAACGAGTTACATTTACTTTGTTACATTTACTTGAGTAAATTTTTTTGGTTAATTAATACTTTTAGAGTATATTTTAAAATGGGTACTTTTACTCTTACTCAAGTAGCCTACATTTTTAGTGAAAAAAAACTGTACTTTTACTTCATTACTGTGGGCGACTCTCCTCTCGTTACTTTATCTTAATGCAATACAAGCTAAAAAATCCTTCAATTTATTCCAAACGCGCCATTTACTTTTTTTCTGGGCAATGAGCGATGCCCGTTCGCGAATGATTCATTCTTTTGAGTCAATTTTGATCAAACCATTTGGCAAACCAGTGAATTGGTTCGCGAATCAGTTTGAATGAATCGTTCAGTTCCCTGCCACATGCGCTGAGTTGTCTGAAGCGGTTCTCACTCAGAGTTGTAACATCAAGAGCGTTGAAGACGTGGCTTTGGATCAACAGTCAGTTGAAAGCAAATCTGCAAAGGCTATGGTTTGCTAGCTATGAAGATCTTTATTAGACGAACACCGCGTCTGCTATTGGTTCCACAGGTATAGATTCGATTACAGTACACGATACCACTATGACATTACCAGTTTGTTGTACATGTACCTTACACATTAAATACAACATATAATTTATTCATTAAATAAGCTGTCACAGAGTATGAAATGAACACCCGCCAAACCCGCGTTAGTTCCAGGAGGAATGCCTTGCCTAGACACAATTAATATTGATATTTTCACAATACTTTCGCTTGCAGAAAGAAAGGCTACATTTGTTTACATTTTGCAGAACAGACGGGAAAAGATCCGTCAATGTGCATTTGTTTCGTTATGTTCAGATGTTCTGTAGTGGTCATGTGAGGAGTTTTCACTCTTCTCCGTGTCAGAGGTTATATACATATATACATTTATTATACATAATTAATATACTTTAAAATAATTTAATTTAATTCAGTGATGCAAATCCGAATTTTTATCAGCTGTTACTCCAGTTTTCAGAATCATATGATCCTTCAGAAATGATTCAAATATATTGATTTCTTACCAGTGTTGTTGAAAAAAAAAAAACAGCATATGCTGGTTAGGTATGTTTTGATGCTGGTTTATGCTGGTCCTTTGCTGGTTTAAGATGGTCCTTGGCTGGTCATGTGCTGGTCTTAAGCTGGTCGGACCAGCTTAGGACCAGCACATGTCCATCTTAAACCAGCTAAGGACCAGCATAAACCAGCAAAGGACCAGCTTAAATCAGCTCAAACCAGCATCCCATGCTTTAAAACATACCTTAACAGCATATGCTGGTTTTTTCAAGAGGGAACAGTTTTGCTGCTTAATATGCTGCTTAATAATAGTGTGTACGTATGTATGTGTATATATATATATATATATATATATATATATATATATATATATATATATATATGTATATGTATATATGTATGTGTGTGTGTGTGTGTGTGTGTGTGTGTATGTATATATAAATTTTATCTAAATATCTATATATCTAAATAAAAATAGACTATATTCAGGATATGATTCAAAGCAACTAGTAACTAACTACTTGAGTATTTTTTTTTTATCCAATAGTTTTTACTCTTACTCAAGTAACTATTCAGACTATTACTTTTACTTGAGTAAATATTTGTTCAAGTACTTTTACTTTTACTTGAGTACAGTTTTTGGGTACTCTACCCACCTCTGCTTATGGAAAGGTCAGGTAGCAGTAGCTGAAAGAATTTTGTTTTTTTTGAAAATATGAAGCCATATTTAGATTATTTTTCCATATTATGTAAGATTTCTGTGTGCTTAGAGCATGTACTGTGCTTTAAAGGGCAAAAGTTACACTATTCACACAACACTTGTATTTCTTAGCTCCAGTGAAGTGTGTAAGAGTGAAATTTGGGGAACGTATGGGTCACAAAAAAAAAAAAAAAAAAAACATGGGGGTTACTGGATGTTTCTTTTAGAGCAGCACAACCTGACACTGAGCACAAGCTTGAGAATCTGATACTGAGTTTGACTGACATTTCAATCTGTCTGTGGCCGGTGTGGAGTATAGTTCTGTACGCTAGTACCTCTGTTTTCTGATCAGAGGTTGATGAATGGCTGGCCCGTTTATCCAACCACCGTGTCTTGCAGAGAATCATTAGTGACATGGTTTATCTGTCCTGGCTTTTTGAATCTTAGGGTCTGTAAATGTTCAAAATATATTTGATTTTCATACATGTATACATTAGGCTTAAATGGCCACTTAAAATTCAGCATTGCCATCACAGGAATACATTACATTAACATTTTAAAATATATATGTGGGGGTATTTCCCCCCACAAATGTAACAGTATTTTTATTTTATTTTATCTTATCTTAATAGTGACAGCCAGTTCAGTTTGTCAACTGAATATGAGGGTTAAAGATGTTTATAAACATATTTAAAAATAATATATATATATATATATATATATATATATATATATATATATATATATATATATATATATATATATATATATATATATATATATATATATATATATTTATTTATTTATTTATTTATTTATTTATTCAGTTTCAACAATTTAGTCTTGAACAACATTCAGAAATTCAGTAAATTGGTGCCACACAATAAATGGTGATGCAGCCGCTGTGGCATTCACACAGGCTTGGTCTCAGACTTTGAGTGAGAGATAGACTGGCATTTTGGAAAGGTAGAACAGCTGTAGGCTCCGTTTGGGTGGCGGGCTTATGAGGAGACATGCAGCAGGGGTGGACGGATGGATGACTAGAGTAATGACAAGTGCTTCAAGCAAATGATGAATAACACACTTGCAGCATATGCATTTCATATAGAATTTAAAAAGTGCATTGATGTGGCAGTGAAGTAAGTGGTGCTCTTGAGAAAGCCATTCAACACTGCAGAGCCTGTATCATACAATAAAAGGGCACAAAGTAGTCATGGAGCCATATAGCATTGCTTAGAATTTCTGAGTTATTTAGTTTGAATGAAAGCTAAATTTATTTGAATTACCACACCAGTGCACTGCTATGTGAAGAAATGTTCTGTTCCCTGGCTGTCTCTTGTTAAAGTTACGCTGAAAACTGGTAGATGTTATTTCTGGTAATTCTTTGTAAAAAAAAAATAAAAAAATAAAAAAATACGGTGGCATTTCTTTCTGCAGGGGGTCTTTTTTGCAGTACCGGTAGTGCCGACTCAATTTAGTACCTTCTGAAAGCGTTCAGAGGCTCCAGTACATCTTTGTGTTTCTATTTAAAAAGGCAAAGGTTTGTATTTCCAATGTGTTTTGCAGGGTTGTGCTTTGTACATTGAAACATGAGTCTGTTGAGTGAAAACAATGCTCGATTAAAAACTTAAAGCACTTTTTCCCACATGTCCTTTTGAAAGCAATGTTTATTTAGTAGTAAAATATTTAACAGATTTAAGGAAGTTATTTATTGCATTATTTACTTTATTATTGGCTTATTTTATTTATTTATTTATTTCAAATATTACTAAAAATAAAACAAAATAAAATAAAGCTAAATAGAAATATTAAAAACAATAATAAAAAATGGCTACATCACAAAGTTGCTAAAGCTAAAAATTAAAATGTTTCACATTCACAAAATAGTTAAAATATTTAATAGGAATGTGTTACAACAGTTTTTGCTCTGCTGTAAAAAGTGTAAAAGAGATTTTTAGGGTTTTGTAAGAGTTTTCCACAGTCATGTCTCTTCAGCCATCAAGCCATGTTGATTAAACTTCACTTATGGCAGTCTACAGTGTGCAGCATCATAGACTGGTCAATTTTCTTCCTATATGAGATACAGAATGCAGACAAAATAGTACCACCACTGTGAAGAATTATCTGTCTTACAGGGCATGTTGTCTTTTTATATGCTGTGTTGTAGATATGACAGTACCTGTGATGATTTATGATACAGCCATAATCTGATATTCCACTGCTTCACCTCATTTGTGTGTATCACCCACGCATTAGCTCCCCTCACAGGCCAGACTCATAAGCAAAACTCACTTCAGCGACTTTTACTCTTTACCGTTTTTTTTTTGTTTTTTTTTGGGAGGCTGGAGATTTAGAATTTTAATGTTATTCACTTGGCCCAGTGAGTATCTATCTATCTATCTATCTATCTATCTATCTATCTATCTATCTATCTATCTATCTATCTATCTATCTATCTATCTATCTATCTATCTATCTATCTATCTATCTATCTATCTATCTATCTATCTATCTATCTATCTATCTATCTCTACCTACCTGCCTACCTGCCTACCTATAAGATGAGAAAAAAAAAGGTGGTGACTTGACAGAATGTCCTGTTATGTTAGGCAAGCATTGCAGTAAAGATTGATGAAGAGCAAATGATTTGTAAGCCATTATTGTTTTGCATTTAGAATGCTAGCATTTGCATAGTAGTAGTTAGGTATTAGAAGCTTTCTATACGAGTGAGTGAATAAATGATTATGTAAAAATTAAGAAACTGAATACAGTTTTGAGGACATATATAAAATCAGCTTGTTGCTTTTTAATTGAGGCTTCCTACAGTATTCAGTAAAATGTTGAATTTAAAACTTAGACAGACTTACTGAACTAAACGGGAAAATTATTTTTTTGCGTGGGACCAATCTGTACATTATATGTTAATAAACCGAATAAACGTACTATGTGTGTGTATAAATATTTCAATATGGCACAAAGTAATGTTTTGGAGGTGCAGAGTGAATGTTGCCTTTTTTGAGTGTGTTATCCGTCAAAACAGTTTTTATCCTTCTTTTTTCACTACAGGTGCTCTCACTCACTTATTTCTGATGGTCAGAGCTCTCAGAGCTGATTGTCTAGCAGTGTGAGCGAACGCTCTTTTTCTCAAGCTATTATGAAGCTATCAGCCACCAACTGACTGCTCGAGGTTTCTTTTTTTCTCATTCTATCATACGCAGTTCACGCTATACTTTCTAACCCTCTCTTGGAGTTACACACGCCCAGCTGGCAGCTTCTAAATATGGAGATTTCAGGTTGTTAGCCCCAGGGGAGCTTTGATACATGCTGCGTTTAGTTCAGGACTTGAAATCAGAAACACAGAGGGTAGTCATATCACATTATCTTCACCTAGCGTAACACGTCAGCATCATCCAGGGCACATTTCAGCTCTTATAAATGCATAAAAACACTGCAATGTTGCTTGACCATAGCTCCATGTACTGTGATATTTACTGCAATGAGGTTATCACCTCTATATAAGGAACCCTGATTTCACCTCAAGGTATTTTATTTCAAGTGTTCTTTTTTCAAGTGTGGCTCATTCTTATTTCCTTTAAATCAGTGAACTGTTCAGAGATACAGATTGCAAGAAATACACAGCGAAAAATTAAACAAAACTAATTTTAGTAAAGATGATACTTTAAGGAAGAATAAAACTGTGTGTGTGTATATATATATATATATATATATATATATATATATATATATATATATATATATATAGTCGTAGTAGTAGAATTATTTACATTACAATTATACACTATTAAGCTTGTGTGGAGAACCATGGGGTTGTTTCAAGCCTTCAGACCATGATAGCCATTTTGAACCTGTGCCCAGTCATTTTGTTGGGCCTTTCACTTTAGATCATCACCTTTTATCAATGACACTGCCAGGATTGCACAGAGTGTACAAAAACTCGGACTGAAGCCAGCATATTCTTTATTAAGAGACATTCATTTTGTTCAGAGCTGCCTCATTGTGTTAGCTTAAGCAATAATAGTGTAGTTTCAATTTAAGGAGTCATTTAGCAGATGTGCTTATCCAAAAAGCCTAAAAATACACTTATTATAGGACAATCCCCCTGGAGCAACCTGGGGTTAAGTGCCTTGCCTTTTGATTACCAGCTCTAAACTTTAGCCACTGCAGCCCAGTTTTGTATTTTAAAGGTAATGTGTGTCACTTTATTTCACTGCTGAAATACTCCTTATTTCTCCTTATTTTTCGCTAGTACTTTGTCCAAGCTTAATATACTGTATAGCAGCATCTAAAAGTAGACCATTTTTGGATTAATCTTCCAAAAAGTAGTCCCCCTCACAGTATATTCAGTGTCACACTATTAAATTTTAGTATATTTTAGTATTATTCATATACTATTGTAGTGTTTAATAAACGTGATATTTAGGAATCTCTGATTAATAAAAAGTTAAAAACAGCATTTATTTAAAAAATTAATTTTGTGTTACAATATACAATGCTATTCAAAAGGTTGAGGTCAGTACATTTTTTTCTTTCTTTTTTGTTTAATAAGAAATTAATACTGTTAAAAAGAACAGCATTTATTTAAAAAAATAAATTTTGTGTCACAATATACAATGCTATTCAAAAGGATTGTTTTTTTAATAAGAAATTAATACTTTTATTCATGAGGGATGTGTTAAATGAATAAAAAGTCATAGTAAAGACTTATATTGTTAGAAAAGATTTCTATTTTGAATCTTCTTTGTATTCATCAAAGAATCAAAGAAAAAAGTATCACATGTTCCAAAAAACGATATGAAGCAGCACAACAGTTTCAACACTCATAAAAAATAATCATATTAGAATAATTTCTGAAGAATCATGTGACACTGAAGACTGGAGTAATGATGCTGAAAATTCAGCACTGCATCACAGAAATAAATTCTATTTTAAAGTATATTAAAACAGGAAAGCAATATTAGAAATTGCAATTGCAGATTTCACAATATTGCTGTTTTTTTCCCTTTTTAATTTTTTTTTTTTGTTGACTCCCTTAAAAAACATAAAAATCTTACTGATCCCAAACTTTTGAGCGGCAGTGTATATATGTTTTTACATTTTACGTTTGTGCTGTGCTGAAAATCATTTGCTTAATTTGGTGTTCCCGGTCAAAAATGACCAGCCTTTTAATAATTGGTTGTAAATTTCTTATTGTATTATGTTATCGCTAAATCTTATTATTCACAAATAATGCTTTTTTCACTCAAAAACTGAGGCTCATAAACTGAGATCAATCAGTTCCAAAAAGAAATACAAATACGTAGATACAAAGTAATGATATAACATAATGAGAAATGTTATCTTTTTTGACAAGGAACAGCACGTGTAACAAGGTGGGGAAAAAACATGGCCAAAAAGTACACAAATTATCCATTTTTTGGGAAGTCTTTGTGCCCTGTGTGAGGAAAAAATGCTCAGTTTTAGTCCAAAGTCATAACATTAACGAGTATTTTTGGGGAAAAGAAAATCCTCTCTAGTTCAAAATGAATGAAACACAATACAAGGATTATGTTTTTCATGTTTTTTTTTTTAATGTTTTATTTTATTTCAGCTTTAATTTAATTACTGAAAATGATTTTTAATAGTTTTAGCTTCAGGTTTAGGCTTTATAAACAAAAACAACACTCCTTGCTATCAAAATCTTTGTTTGAGCATACTAGTCTGCCCAACAACAGCAATTCTGGCTCAGCCAATGGTGTGAGTTTAGGGTGGGGCTACTCGTATGTTTGGCCTATGACAGCTGGATAGTGTTCATGAAACCTGTTTGAAAACAGTTTTTTGCAGTTGTGTTTAAAGATGCGAATAGAGCGGAAATGGCTAATTTCATCTTTGAAATGATGCTGTTTTATTTTAAATTAAAAAGGTTGAATTAGCTGTTCATTTTTGGGATTTATAAAAACAGTAATTTTGATGCATCTTTCACCAGTAACACCAGAGGGCTCTCTTTTGACTGAATATATATAAAATGTCATGTTGGACTTTATTAGATTATTTCACAATATTTCACATATCTTGTCCATCCATCACCTGTCTGTCAGTTATTTTAAAGTGGACACAAACCACAAACAATTTCTCAATTCACCGGGAAATCTCAGCAGCCCTGCAGTATATAGTCAATCACTACAACTCTCCTATCCGTCTTTTCCTCACACAAATCTCTCTCTGAGCTTTCCTCAGTGTTTTCTTGTCTTAGATAGGCCGTCTGATGGCTTACAGTCACTCTCACATTCACTCCTGTCATTCTGTGCTCCTGCAAAACTTCCTGGCATGTTGCATTCATAGAAGTGTCAGTCATCTTCTGTTTGGGAGAGTGTGTTTTTTTCCATGACATCTATAGCCTTATCAGTCCACACATTTAATTGTGTGGCTGCAGCGGTTGCTGTCAGCGGCTCTCGCTGAAGTGTGCGCGCGTTTGTGGTGCAACGCAGACCCGTGTGTCAGATGCAGCAGATGTCTGACATTTTGTATCTAATGAAACAAAGGCGGACCCTTTGAGTCCTATCAGACCCGTGTTTGCACGCTCTCTCCCTATATCTTGTTCTCTATCTTTCTCTTTCCAAATAACAGAATGATGTCTGACATGAGCAACTTAATCACAGCTCTAGGAAAAAGAGAATCGATCTGATTCACATGACACTTGGACTGTCTACTGCTGTTCAACATTAAGGCTAGGTTTTGAAAAGGAAATCCTGGCACATCTCTTGAACATGATAAATATAGTAGAAATTGTGCATTGGAAAAAAGAAAAGAAAAAAAACTGTTCTTTTACACCTACAATTCATCAAAGAATCCTAAAACACACACACACACACACACACACACATATATATATATATATATATATATATATATATATATATATATATTTAAAGGTTTTATTTAAATGTTTATTAAATATTATTTAAAAGTTTATTTAACATTACATTTATTTAATATTAAGCACAACTGTTTTCAACATTGTTAATAATAATAATATTAATAATAATAATAAATGTTTCTTGGGCACCAAATATTGGAATAATTTCTGAAGGATCATGTGACACTGAAAACTGAAAGAATGGCTGCTGAAAATTCCGCTTTGTTAAAATATATTACAATATAAGTCAATTATTTTTAAATTATAATAATATTTCACAATGCTACAGTTTTTACTGTTTCTTTTTCCTTTCAAAAACATTGAAAATACCAACCCCAAACCTTTGAAAGGTAGTGTATATTATAAGTACTTTTGTCTTTTTTTCTAGAAATATTGTCTGTTGTCTTCATTGTAGTAAAAATATCTAAAAATAAACTTTTTAAAAATATATTTTTTAAATACTGGATTTTATTTACCTAGTTAAACCCAGTGTTGGGCACGTTAATTTAAAAAAGTAATTAGTTATAGTTACTAGTTCTCACAGATAGTAACTGAGTTGCATCATTATAAAAGTAACCAATTACCAGGGAAAGTAACTATTGTGTTACTTTAAAAAAAAAAAAAATGTTCAAATGTCAAATAACTTCAAATAACGCCACATTGTATTGTCAGTAACGGTAACGGCATTGTAACGGGGAAACAGTAATTAGTTTGATAACTCGTTACAGAAAAAAAATAACGCCGTTAGTAACGCCGTTATTCCCATCACTGGTTAAAGCTAAAAAAAAATCCCCGTAATGTTTTTTTTTTCTTTTTTTTTTTTTTTCTGATTTTTATGTTTTTGACCAAACAGTTGATGGTAGCCAACAACTTCCATAGAACGGAGGAAAAAAGATAACGTACTATGAAAGTCAAAGGCCTTTTTTGGTTTCCAACGTTCTTCAAAATATCATCTTTTATGTTCAACAAAAGAAAGAAAAACTAGTACAGATTTAGAACAACTTGAGGGCGAATAAATGATGGCAAATTTTTTGAGTGAATGTATCCCTTTAAAGAAGAAGAAAGAAAAAAACTATTTGTCTGCAGTGTGGAAAGAAAAATCAACTTTCTTACTGGCTACTGAACATAAGTTGCAAAAGCATAGTTTTGGTACTCTTCAGATCTATCTCCATGATTGATCTGAACTGGGAGGTTATAGCTGTAGAACTTCCAACTGCTTCATTGGTTCATGTTACCCGAAGCACTCAACCGCATCTTGACCACTCAAAGTGGGCCGTCTGTGAAGCCACCTCCACTGCACAGTCTCAGGGGATAGCAAGACTGTGGGTCTTCATGAAAGGGTAACATGAAGAGGAACGGTGGGTTTTGGGTCATAAGTGAGCTCTGGAACTCTGTGTGGTTATTATAACCCTTATAAATTATGTAAAGTGGCACACCTCAGCCCCCAGGGCTACCCAGACTCCCCCTGGGCAGAAGGGCACAGAGTGCTCTCAAAATCAATACGTCACTTTCTGACTGTTTATACAGTGCATAAAGACTCAAACATACTCATGTGCATGTTAACTTACTGAATTAATTCAAGCCATAGGTTTATTTATTGTTTTGCTTATTTGTTTATTGCTTTTGGTGAGTCTCAAATATACATGCTACCATTTAAATGTTTTGGGTCAGTAATATTTCCCATGCTTTTATCCAGAAAGGGTGCATTAAATTGCTGTTCTTTTGAACTTTTTTATTCATCAAAGAGTCCATTAAAAAAAATGTCATGGTTTCTACAAAAATATTAAGCAGCACAACTATTTTTTAGATTGATAATAATAAGAAATGTTTCTTGAGCACCAAATCAGCATATTAGAATGATTTCTGAAGGGTCACGTGACACTGAAGACTGGAGTAATGATGCAGAAAATTCAGATTTACCTTCACATGAATAAATTACATTTAAAAAATGTAATACAAAAAAAAAAAAGTCAATTTTTTGTATTTTTGTCAAATAAACACAGCCTTGGTATAAACATGAAAATCTTTGAAAATATTGAAAATATTTCTGCTGCATTTTTTATCAAAAGTGTCCTTAAAAGACTATTTTGAAAACATTTTTTCAAACCCAAAAATTTCAACTATAGTGTATATACTGTATATGTCATTTTGTATATAAAATATATATTTATATGTGGATATTTTTGGGGCGCTAAATTCTGTCTTTTTATAATATTATTATAGTGGATATCTCACCAGGCAGATGTCATTACTGTATGTTTGATAGATAATATAGCAAATTATTTGTCTAAAAGTTCATTCAAACTGTAAAGTTTGTTTAGATCACTTAAGTAATTTCTTCATATTTCATCAGACTTTTATTTTTCCCCAGACTTCCTTCAGTGTGTTGAATTGTGTTTGCTAGTTTGACTTATGTTTTGATTTATTCTGAATTCAGTGCCTGTTAGCTACAAACCCAATTCTCAAAGGAGATGCAGCTCCATGGAGAAGTGTTTACTAATGCAGCCATTCTAAACATTACAGTAAATGAACTTATGATTGCTCTAACTACATGTGTATCGTGCTGTTTTTTTCTTCACCATCCTTTAAATTTCTCCCATCCAATCAAGCGTAATGACACTCCATATCCTGTCGTTTCTACACACTGAATTTAAATTGCGCAAATGCCTTGGTGGGAAAAATAAATATGTTGCTCTGTGATTGTGCTGACTGCCACAGAGAGAAAATGCAGAAACTCTTTAGTAATGTGTGATTTGCTAGGGGCCATTTTGGCTCCGGCCAAACGGTTTGTGCCAAGAACCAGGATGGCTGCCAGTTTCCCAAACAATTACAGACACCTGTGATGAATGGCTCAATGGTTTGAGCTCCACTGACCCAGCTGCACTTGCATAGGGTTGTGTATGGAGACAAAAAGGCCTGTGAGCAGGAGATAGACTCAGGCTTTAGAAGACACCATGTTGCTTCAGGCCTGTGTAGTGGGAATTTTGACATGAAACAGCACCAGAAGAAGAGCTTTGCTTTTAACATGTTTGTTCTCTATGGTGTATGTTTTTGATATGTTATGACCGAGTATATTATGATAGTGTTGTCATAATAACATAATTTGAGTCACCAATAACTATAGCAGTATTTCGCAATTTTTGATACCAGTTTTGATGTTCCATCTACTGAATAAAAACATCTTTTAACCTTTCAAATATATACAAATTTAAAATATATAATATTAACGATGATGTATAATACAAATCGCAAATTCGTATTTCTTTTTATTACTTTTTAAAAACAAAATCAAATGACCAGAAGGTACACAGACCTAACAATTCGTTATTATCATTATTATCATCCTGAATTTAATCTTGATTGTATTTTCAGTTTATCTTTTCAATTTAAGTTTTTGTTAGTTTCACTATCATCAAGTTTTAGTTTGATTTCAGTTTTTCAGAGTTTTCCGTTTATTTAATTTTATTTTGGTTTTAGTATTTTAGTGTCATCAATAACTATACCCGTATTTCACAATAATTGATACCATATTGAATTATGTATTGGATAAAAACTTCTTTTAAACTTTAAAATATATACAAATAAAAATATGATATATATGATATATGATATACATAAAAAATAAATGATAAAATATTAATATCTACAAATTGTAGGGTTATTATTAATCTGAATCTTTTATTTTTAAGCTATTTTCAGTTCATTTTAGTTTAGTTCCACTATTGTCAAGTTTTATTTTATTTTATTTTATTTTATTTTATTTTATTTTATTTTATTTTATTTTATTTTATTTTATTTTATTTTATTTTATTTTATTTTATTTTATTTTATTTTATTTTATTTTATTTTATTTTATTTTATATAGTTTTTATTTTATTTTACTATTTTTCCAAGTTATTACGCTAAATGGTGTCATTTAAAATCATTGTAGTATCTTTGGGAGTCATGAAAATTTATATTAGCTTCTTTTTATTTTTTTCTCAGTGATGTTTTACAATTAATTAAGTAATGGACATAGTCTATTAGATATAATTAGTATAAAGTTTATTTATTATAGCTGATCTACACCCACTTATAAGCATCAGCTTCTGTTTATGTGTGATAATGTGTAATTGGTCTTCATTAAGATCTATTTCCTTTCTATCTCTCTACCGCATTTGTTGTTGCTTAATTTATTTAAAGTAACACAAGAAGCATGAGACTGCATACAATATCACTTCAGAGCACTGTGATGTTTGCTTTACTCACCTCTGAGCTGCAACCACTGTTTTGTTTTTGCAGAGAGACATGCTGGACGTCAATCAGATTATGAAGGACTTGGCCAGCATGGTGCATGAACAAGGAGACACCATAGGTGAGATCTTATTTGTGTGTGTGTGTGTGTGTGTGTGTGTGTGTGTGTGTGTGTGTGTGTGTGTGTGTGTGTGTGTGTGTGTGTGTGTGTGTGTGTGTGTGTGTGTGTGTGTGTGTGTGTGTGTGTGTGTGTGTTCGTGGCTCTGTGTTTCCAGTTAAGAGTCTATTGACTCATCCTTGTTTGTCTGGCCTTTTATTGATAATCACTTCTCCCCCCATATCTATCCCATAATCCCCTGCTGTGCTGAGGTGAAGTTTCAGAGGAGAGAACAAGACATCGCCTTCACCAGCTCAATACATGACAGACAGAGAGCTAGTCTCTACAGGCCTCTGGAGGAGAGTAAGATCAGAGAAGATCCTCAAAGATTCAATTTATAGTTAACAGGCAGAGAAAGACAGACCGATTTTAAATGGGAAGCATGATTTAGGAGCTGAGTCCCTGGTTACATGTAGAAAGCAGGGATAATAGTGTTGTTGCTTACTTGTTTGGAAAATGTTTAGCCTAAACCTTTGATATTTTATCTTGGGACATGTCAGCAGTCATGACCTGTCAGTTAAATTTATGAAACCAATCTGAATACAATCAAACTAGAAAACTATTTTATTTATTTATTTATTTATTTATTTATTTATTTATTTATGTATTTATTTATTTATTTTATTTTATTTTTATTTATTTTATTTTATTTATTTTGAGTATTTGATATTTATTTTAAAATTCTAATTTCTCCTATTTTTAGATTGAGATTATGTTTTCAATTATATAATACCCAAATCATAAAATTAATAAAATATTTTAAAATATTAAAATAATTTTTCATACTGAACATTATGATTTTGAGATGCTTAAATTCACTTGAGTTTAGTTTTTAGTGTTTTATTTAGATTTTTTATTTTATTTTTTTTTTAGGAATACTAGTAAAGAATATAAATAATACAAATGGATTTTAATATCAGCCAACATCAAAATAACTGTTGACCTTTCTGTATCGGACAGAATTTTAATATCAGTGGATCTCTAGTGATAAATATTACTGTAAATCAAAATGCTGTATCATTGACATTTCACAAATCTTGGGGGTGTGAACCATTATTATGTGGCCCCACCCACATGCCATGATGTCTGAATTTATATTTTTATTTATTTATTTTTGCCTTTTTTGTACTGAAATATAAATTAAACTATATGTAAGTCATATGGTTTTCAAAGGATATGAGGGGGTGAGTAAATTCATTTTTAGGTCTATATCTTTTTAAGACTTTTCAGATTTTATTTTTATTGCACATTCATGTCATTCTTGTGCTCCTTTATTTATTGTTGAACACAGACTGCTGGGTGTGAGTGCACATTAGTATTACATATACCTCAGTTAATAAATGGCATGTGATTGAAAACTTCAAATATAAAATATTCTATAGAGCTGAATATGGTTACATAAGATCAGAGACCTTTAGCCGTGGCCTCTCTGTTGGAAAATGCCCATTCCTGTTCTAATTGGTACCCATCCAGCACAGTGTCCTTTCGTCCGGCTCTTTTAATTAATCCTGTGTGTACTGTACATTCAACAGGCCAGATGAGTAAAGATACTATTCCTTCAGGAGAGGTTAAGGATGTACTTTGCACATTCTTCATCCTAATTTAACACCCTCACGGTCACAATACAACAGCAGCCCAAGGAAAAAGGAGAGAAAATGGAGAAGTAACACAATAAGGAAGGAGTTCACAAGAGAAAAGGGAGATTGAAACTTTCCTTGTCCCCAACTTCCTTCCTCGCACGGACACTTAACATTTACACAGGGAAATGATGTCAGACACGTTGAAGGTTATCACAAGTTATGACTAGCGAAATAACCAGAATCTAGTGGGACACACAGTATACAATAAACCACCCAATAACACTGTTCTGCCCTTTAGAAGGACACTTGAGGATGTAGGTGGACTACATTTTGTTTTATTTTCATCTATGCCACTTTTGGGTCTTCTCATTATGCTACATCTATTTACGATTTTCATTTTATAATAATATATTTAATATTACAGGGGTTTCTCTTCCCTTGTAAACTTTGTTTAAAAGATGATTCAGTTGTCCAAACCCAAGCCTATCCAGTCTACTTTTTTAGGTATTCCTGATACTTTTCCATAAAATTAAGCCAAGAAACCTAATCTTGACCACTCTGTAGGGCAAAATAGCATATACCATTTGTTGATAAGTCGATACCAGAATGCATCGTGTTGAGGTCTGTTTATTCAAACATTCATAATTGTTCATTTAGCTATGACAGAGCTAACAAATGAAAATATTTGATTATATTTTATTAAAATTATTTTAGATTCCTATTTCATATTTTACATGCTGAACATATTTTTTTATTTTTTTTATTTGTTCTTTCATTAAAAATTATATTTCACCCAACTTTGGTGTTAGAAATGCTATTTTGCTATTAGAAATAATTGTGAAATTAGTAAAATATTGTACTTCACATAATGAGTGATATTGGTATACATGTTAATTTCAGTCTGTTATGAGCAGGGTTATTATCATTAAGTAAAATTAAAACCATAACAAATCATTACTTGAAATAAAAAAAAATAAATAAATAAAATAAAATAAAAATTTATTTTACTTGTTACTTATTTTATTTCCTTGCCAAGGCAACATTTATCTGTATAGTTTAGGTTAAAGTACTAAAATAACCAAAACTAGATAAACTAAAATGTAATGCTATTAAAATAAATAAAAATAAAAATAAATAAAAAAGCATATTCATATTCATATATCAAATCATAAAAATGACAAAAAGTACAACAAAATTGTGCTTTTAACAAATTAATAAAACTTTAGTTGAAAATGAAAATAAAAGCAGAGAATATAAAAACAAAATCTAATTCAAAATATTAACAAAAACTAGATTAGTATACTAAAATAACACTGATTATGAGTTTCCACTTTAGTTGCCTAATTAGACAGTTCACATCAAGCTTTGAAAAAGACTGTCAGTCACATACTGAAAGTTTTCATGGAAATAAAGCCACTCAACTCATACTTCTTTCTCTTTTTCAACACACTGAGCACATGCAAGGTCTGGATGGGGGGGGGGGGATTTAGGACATGTGTGCCCCTCCAACTGTCATCTTTCATATCCCAAAGATTTTATTTTTCTCTTTAAAGCCACAGCTTAAGAATGAAATGAAAGCTGGTATTCTTCATGTGGTTGTTGATATGTTTCTGGAGATATGCCCTCCTGCAGAGTCACTCTCTTAGACCATGATTTTGAAGTGTGTGTGAAATTGTATACAGCAACATATGCACATGCAAACATTTCATAAATGCCAATTAGAAAACAATATTGGCGTTTAGAAAACAACATCCAGGTGTGATGTTTTCTGGAGGTCTTCGTCAAATCAGGCAGGGAAGTAAGGCCAGAACAAAAGCCTATGTGACACATTTCTGTTTTGCTCAGAGTCCATTAGAGTTTAAAGAGCCTGAAATAGAAGTGGCTAAATTGCTCTTTGCCTTTGTACTCAGGGTGTTTATTAGGATGTGGATGCGAATAAACTCTCTGTGGATGGCCGTGATTGGAGGGGTGGAGTTAGGACAGAGGAGGCAAGTAAACAGGTGCAGGAAATGTGGATTGGTGCTTTTAGCACAGCCTTATGGAAAGGTGAGATTCTGTGATAAATCCAGAACAAAGTCTTGACATGTACTTGAATGCAATGGGTTGTGCTGTGCTATTAGTTGTCCAGTGACAAAAGTACATGCAAAAAACAGTAGATGGAAATATATGATAAACTATTATGCTGGTTTATGAATAAACTCAACATGTATAATATGAAATGGTTTATATATATATATACACACACACACATTATACATTTCATATTATACATGTAATATATTCATATATTTTTTATTGTAAGCTTATTTCTAGAAAATTTACTTTTGCTGCCTTTTAAATTTAGTTTTTATTTTTTTTTTCAAATTTAATTTATTGAAATAATGTTCAATTTATGAAGTAGATTTAATTTACACTAATAATTTTCATTGGTCATAATCAAGTGCAAATATGGATCCAGACAGTTGGAAATGGATTCAAATTGTATTATGCCTTTGAAATTTAGTACACTACTGTATTAAAATATAGTAGTGCTGTCAAAAAATTAATCACATCCAAAATAAGTTTGTTTACATAATAGGTGTGTATATAAAACATTTAAGGAAAATTGTATTAGATAATATGAATATAAATTTATACATGTAAATATTTTCAAAATATATACTGCATGTGTGTGAATTTATACACAAATCAAGCCAGAGACAACAGGTAAGTGAATTAAAGGCAGGTTTATTAACAAGTATTGCAGAGGCAAATCATCTGGAGCTATGGCAGGTGAGAATCCTACACAAAGTAATGTTCAGAGATTCTTAGCTGAATACTGATGTTCTTGGTTTCTTTGCAGGTTCACGGGGAGTTCGGGATCCAGGAGAGCAATGTTGGAAGATCTTTGGGAATCTAGAGGCAAGTAAAATGGGCAAGTAGCATTCAGAGAGTCTGGTATAGTTCAGTGTAGTGAACTGTAGACCGGACGGTGAGTGACTGGAAGGAGCGTGCTTAAGAATGTTGACTTGATTGCAGACGACATGTGCGGGGAATCAGAACTCAGGGGAGCATGATCTGGTGCAAGTTGTGGCGAGTCGCTGACATTATCCCCTCCTCCAGGGGTGGCTCCTGACGCCCTCAAACAGTGACGGGTGGGACCACGGCCTCTGGGTGTGGGACGATTAGGATGGGTCCGATGGAACTCTTCCAGCAGCATGGGGTCAAGAACATAGTCCCGGACCACCCAGGATCTTTCCTCTGGTCCATATCCTTCCCAATCTACTAGGTATTCCAGCCGGCCGCCCCGCTGGCCCGAATCCAGGATCTCCTTGACCTGATAGATGTCGGTTCTAGGACTTCTGGAGGAGGAGGTTTGTCCAGTTCATTGGCTGCCTGGACGTCTAGAGCCCGGTACATTGTGAACTGAGCCCAGAAGGGGTTGTCGTTGAGATGTGGGAACATATCTTCCCTTCTGGGCCTCCCAGCGTAGCTGGTTCAGTGAGAGTGGCGGCTTGGATATCCTTGTCGATATTAGACACAATGGGACTTGCAATAAGGGCTGGAGGGAGAATTGGCTCAGGTTCAGAGGGTAAATCTGGCGAGTGCATGCGTGACAATGCATCCGCCTTATAGTTGCGATTGCCAGGTCGGTAGGTTATGGTGAAGTTGAACCTGGTGAAGAACAGCACCCAGCAGAGATATTGGAGGTTCTTGTTGTCAGTAACAACTGTAAAGGGGTGGTTTGCTCCTTCCAGCCAATGCTGCCACTCTTCCTGTGCCAGCTTGATCACGAGTAGCTCTGTTACCAAAATATCATAGTTCTGCTCCGCTGGCGTCAGTTTCTTAGAGTAGTATGGGCAAGGCAGGAGGCGTGGAAGCCCACCATACAGTTGGGACAGCACGGCCCCAACCCCGGTGGAGGATGCGTCCACTTCCACCACAAACAGGACCTGAAGATTGGGATGACGGAGGATGAAGGATAGGGGCCCGTGCTGAAGGCAGTCTTGAGCTGTTCGAAGGCTTTGTGGGTGCTGGAGTTCCAGGACAGGGACTTGGGCTTACCTCTGAGCAAAGAACTTAATGGGGCTGAATGCAGACTGAAATCCTTAATGAAGCGACGATAGAGGTTTGTGAATCCTAAAAAGCTCTGGATCCCTTTCACTGACTGAGGAGGAGTTCACTCCTTAATGGCCTTCACCTTGTCCATTACCCTCTTGGGCAATGATGTACCCTAGGAACTGCACAGTGTAGAGATGGAATTCGCACTTCTCCAGCTTCAGATAGACGTGGTGTTGGCAAAGCTTCCGGGGGACATGAGTCACGTGACAGCAATGGTCGTCCAGGTTCCGGGAGAGGAGTATATAAATCGATGTAGAGGATCACAAAGTCATTGAGGAACTCCTGGAACACCTCTTTCATGAATCCCTGGAAGATGGACAAAGCATTGGAAAGGCCATACAGCACAACGAGATATTCATAGTGACTAGATGGAGTAATGAAGGCCATCTTCCATTCGTCATCTTCCCGGATTCGAACAAGGTTGTAAGCGCTCCGCAGGTCCAGCTTGGAGAAGATGCGTGCCCCACAGAGTTCCTCGAGAGTTGCTGGGACCAAGGGAAGTGGATAAGGGTGCTTCACAGTCTGCGAATTTAGCACACAATAGTCAATACATAGCCTCAAGCCCCCGTCCTTTTTGCCCACGAAGAAAAAAAAAAAAAACCCTGGAAGCAGCTGCATAAAATCACATGGGACGGTGGGTGTTTCCAACGGCTTGGGACTTTCAATGAGAGAGGAAGCGATCTGGGCGGTGTGAGGTGTTTGGGAAGGGCTGAGATGCAGTGTTGATGGCGAAACTCGCTCCAGCGAGTCCCATCTGATTTCTGGAGAATGGAGAATGAGCCAGGGTCATCCCAGGATATCCACCGTGGGTCCCTCCAGTACCAGAAAGGTGATTTCCTCCTCATGCAGGTTGCCGATCTTGAGCCTCAGCCGTGGAGCTCTGAATTTAACCTACCCACGCCCTAATGGTTTTCCCTGGATGGTTTCAACTGAGCTCCCGGGTTTGGCATGTACAGGGCAAATGCAGATGTCTTAGTAGGTCCTGCGAGATGAAATTGCCAGAGGAGCTAAAGTCGCCGAGGCCAGGGACTGTAACAGAGTGATCTGGAGTGAGGCATTGCACTGATAACATGGAAAGTGTGGTGATTTCAGGTTCAAATTGAAGGGTATTCACTGCTGGACGTGGGGGTCAGATCCCGATATAATGGTCCGTGGCAGCACAATAGAGGAAGAGTCCAGCCGTGAGCACGTTCAGAGTGACTGAGCGGTGTGGAGTCCACCTGCATGGGCTCTGGTACTGGGGAACTGGCTGCGGGCACTGCAAATTGGTGGGCGGCTTCGGGAGTGTGGCAGGCTGACAAGCGCTGGGCGATGCGATTGCCTCTTAACATGAAGTTCTCCAATCCAACATTGTCATCATAAATTGCCATCTGAGCACAGATTCGGGGATCCAATCCCTATCGATAAGCACTGAGAAGGGCTGCCACATTCCATCCGCTGGATGCTGCCAGCGTTTGAAATTGCAGAGTGTAATCGTGGATGGATGAGCCACCCTGGCTCAGCCGCAGTAGTTAGTCTGACACTGAGAGCACACCTGTAGCAGAGCCAAACACTTCTTTGAAATGGTTAGTAAATGCTTCGAAGGGATTAATTATGAGGCTATTGCCAGTCCATATTGCTTTCGCCCACATCAATGCTCTGCCGGAAAGGAGAGAGAGAAAGAGAAAGAGAGCTACCTTGGTGCACTCGGTCGAGAATGTATGCGGCTGCATCTCAATAAACAGCGCTACTGGAAAGGAGAAAGCCGCTACTCTCAGCTGGGTCACCCGCATAGAAAGGAGGCATGGCCATGGGACTGACTGAGGCAGATTGAGGTGGTGGTTCTGGCATGAGCGGCCCGGAGAGTATTCACCAGCTCCTCGAGGACATCCGCAGGAGTGGGAGGTCGAGGATCCATGGAGGTGACGGTTACGGTCCGGTCTTCTGTCACAAATCAATCCGGAGACAACAGGTAAGTGAATTAAAGGCAGGTTTATTAACAGGTATTGCAGAGACAAATCGTCTGGAGCTATGGCAGGTGAGAATCCAAAATAAAGTAATGTTCAGAGATTCTTAGCTGAATACTGATGTTCTTGGTTTCTTTGCAGGTTTGTGGGGAGTTCGGGATCCAGGAGTGAAGGAGAGCAACGTTGGAAGATCTTTGGGAATCTAGAGGTAAGTAAAGCAGGTAAGCAGCATTCAGCAAGTCTGGTATAGTTCAGTGTAGTGAACAGTAGACCGGATGGTGAGTGACTGCAAGGAGTGTGCTTAAGAATGGTGACTTGATTGCAGACGACAGGTGCGAGGAATCAGAACTCAGGTGAGCGTGATCTGGTGTAAGTTGTGGCTGGTGATTATGGTGATTCGCTGACATATATTATGTAAACATATTTTGGGTGTGATTAATTGCGATTAATTGTTTGACAGCACTAATATTTATTTATGTCTTGTATGCCAGGAAAAAAGCTAAATAGCCAATCTTTAGTGAAATTGCATATTTGCTGTATTAAAATGTGTTGTAGCATTATGGAGTAATATAAGATATTAATGATTTAATAATAAATATAGCAAAAATTTGTAGGAAATAAAGGTCCATTGTTCATAGTCAATGGATTGCTCCACTTTCATATCAAGCAGTTTTCTGTTTGTCAGTTTGGCAAATTCAGCTTACCAACTTGAACATGAGCAAAATCTCAGGAACTTTTTCTTCCTCACACAAAATTCTCGATCGCACAGACTCCTATTGAAATTATTTTGCCCACAAAATTTCCCAGAGCAGCGGAAGATGTGACTGCACCTTTAAAGTAGCATGAAGATGCTAGCATGACTAAATTAAGTTTATTCATATTATTTTAAATATATAAATTTGTGTCATGTGCATGTTACTTCCATGTTAGCCTTTCCTCAAGTGTGCTTGTACTGTGTGCCACAGCTGTCTAACACTGATGCCGTTCTGTTTATTTACTGCTTTAGCAATGCTTAAGGTTATCTGTGTACATAGTACGTCTATTAATTCTGTAAAGAGGTGATGTGATTCTGTGGCTATGAATGCTAAATTATGTTTCAAACTAATTGGGTGTTTGTTTTATGGCTCAGCTTTGTGCCTTCCTAATTGGTTGATTCTTTAATTATTTCTAGCCTAATGTTTTCAGGAGTATTCACCGTGCGCACGTGCATGTGTTCGAGTCAGTAGTGACCAACTGAGGAGTCTCTAGATAAGAGCTCGTCAAGCCTGTTAATTTAGAGTCATTATAAAGTATGTCCCTGTAATTCTTAAATGAATTGAGGATGATGGAAATTAAAAAGCAACTGTTGTATTGTGTTTACAGAGGCTGTTTGCCCATGTTTGGCAGTCGATAAGGTTATATTACAAAGAGCAGGACTCTGCATATAAAAAGCTGAATTAAAAGAGGAACAAGAGCTGGTGTGATTCAGCTAGTTTAAAGCACAAAGAGTACTGGCCTTTTTGGACCCCAGTGATACACACTTCATCTGCAGTCATCTGTTTGCAGCTGAGCTAGCTGTGCATTATGGTTAATGGTACATCTTTTATCATTTTTTTTTTTTAAGTTTAAGACATTTTGTTTAGTTAGTGAATTAAAAATGAACCAAACACCACAAATGGACCAAACACTACAGTTCTGTTCCAAAATCTAGCTTACTTCGCAAAACCTGCTTAGCTAGGCAATGTTTTTGAGCTTTATCCTGAGGTGAAGCCAGCTTGAAACAATATGTAGCCAAATTATGTTGGCGTATAAGATAACATATACTTTGTGGATAACAAGATAATCCCAGAACATGCTGTGATAAGAAAGTTTTAGAAAGGTTTAGCCATTCTAAAGGCTAAAACCTATGGAGTCTATGGAAATGTCAAACACTTTTTATTTGGAACGGAAATATTTCAATTGATACAAATATCGAATCTTAAACTGATTGTTCACAAAATATTTCTGAGCTATATTTTTGTATTTACAGAGTATCAAGTCATTAGACTAGTGTTATTTTAGTGTCATTAGCCTACATACAAAATTTTGCAACAGTCATTATGTCTACACTGATTTTCAACAACAATGCATAAACTGTTCAAGAAAATCAAAATAAATAAATAAAAATAAAATAAATCCTATGCCATTTTATTCAAAATACATTTATTGCATACTTCAAATCCATTATCATATTTATTGACATATCACTTAAGACTTATTGATATAAAATTACAATTAAACTTTAGTTGGAGTATTTCTTTATTGCACAATGCACATTTATTAATATTATGCCTAAAATGTATTTGAAATACATTTATTTTGTGCTAAGTGTACTGTACTACACATACATTTACATATTTATGTACTTAATAATAAATATGAAATAAAAAAATTAAAAAAAAACTTTTGGTATACTACTTTAAGTCTGCTAAATTGGAACAACTAATTTTGTACTTAATGCACTTTAATTGTGCAGAAGTAGTGTTGAATTCCAACTAAAGATATACTGAAGTATAAACTAAAGTGCAAAAATTGCAAGTATACTTCTGGTACACTTTAAATATCTTGCATCTAAAGACTGATAATATACAGAGATCATACAATCTTATTTTTTTTATTTTTTTTTTTTTTATTTTCTCTAGGGAAACCTACCATGACATGTTAAGCAATTGTATAAGGTGCTGTAGAATCCATAAATGAGTGTGCTAACATATATATATATATATATATATATATATATATATATATATATATATATATATTTTTTTTTTTTAGGAGATAGGCAGCCATTTTTATTAAAATATTAAAATCAATTTGTAATATTTTGTCTATCCTCTCAGAGTTGGTTGGTTTGGTTCCTGGCCTAATGCTCTTTTAAATAGAATATTTTGAATATGGAGGAAATGAATTCCAAGGCTGTTGAAAAAAATGGGTGGCCACCATGGAGTTCTATTGAAATCAACTGAATCTCTTGTGTGCTTCATGTGAGAAGTCATTTGTGCCATGTACATGAGTGACAGTTTACAGAGTTGGTATGAAAAGCGTTTCAAATCATTCGCTTATGAAGTTCCATTACAGTTGGGATGCTGCTGTAGAAAATAGCTGCTTTTGCAAACAGTAAACAGTGAGGTGACTTTTGGAATAGCGTCACTCAATAGCTTTTTGACACAAGTGACACTAATAAGAGGTTGGTTGCCCTGCGGGGGGTGTTTAGCAGACATGGCTGATGATTCATCAAGCATAGGGCCTTCTTTTCAGTTTCGCTATTGAAATATTGATTGATAAGTCTCCATATGATGTGTCATCTCCCTTCAGTGTTTCTAAATGAGCCATTTCTCATTTCCACCCAGATTCGCTGTGCCTATATTGGTAGTAGATGGCAGGTCAGTAATCTCAGATGGAGACAGAAGAAATGTTCACGTTGGGAGAGTTATATTGGTCACGGGAGTAGATACTGAGCGCTTTCTGAATATCGTGCAGCCCACACACGCTTTCAGATATTGCTTTGTGTAAACTTTGGTTTGTTTATTCCCGTCTGCAGCAGTCGAGACCGTATTCTTGCTATTTTTCACTTTTGTGACTCAATGAATCTTGTTGATCAGGCACCTCCACCTGAGAACGGGCTTGCGATAACAAAAACTAAATGGGAAACTCTGATGTGGTACAACAGCTCCTACAGGTTTAATTATACCAGAGGCCAACTGCGCTCCACCCAGCTCATTTAAAACGGGCAATTTAGCTGTTACCAGAAATAGAAAGAAACATGGGGTTGAGATGAATCCCGAGTCAGGAAGGTGGGATGAAAGATTACTCATTGATAGCATGGGTTAGCTCTTGTTAATCCTTTAAAAGTCCATCTAACAGAATGATGGATAAAAAATAGAGAAAATAGACAACTACACTTATAGACAACTACACTTTCCCACACAGGTTTCCAGCTTCTTTCCATGCAAACCCTCCCCTTTCCCATCTCACAGCGATGGCGGAGACCAGCACCAAATCAAATCAGAGAAAGATAAACAAAACCTCATTAGTTCCTCCAGCTAGGCAGAGGTGAGGTCTACTGTGTTCCCCTCAGCTGAGCCTGCCCTGCTTTAACCCCGCTGTAACTCTCCCGCTTCTGCTTTCGTTCTGCTCTCCTGTGTGGTGAACCGCACATTTGTTTTTAATTGGGAAGGGAATTGACTTTGCATTTGAATCAATGCTCTCACTTGCTAGTATAAGTACATGTGCATTGGAACAAGACAACTCATTTGGATTATTCAAAGTTAATAATTGGCTGACTTTCCTGCGAATTAAGGAAGCAAGGACATAACCGAGTCTTTGTGTGTTTCTAGCTGATTATCATACAGTATGTGTGTTTCTAAGCACAATTCTCTGCGGAAAATGTCTTTTTGTCATGAATTTCTGAGCAGAATATTAACTAATCTCCTCTTGGTATCATGAGAGATGTCACAACAATTTGTTTATGCTTTTATACTAGATATTGCCTAATACACAAATGGTCATACTATAACCATTAAAATATGTTTAAAGTACTTTCACTGATTTTTTTTTTCTTTTAATAAAAATGATTTCACAGACCAATAATGCAGTAAATGCTGCCCAAAACAATATAGAACTGAATCTTAATAATTCATTTGGCACAAGTGCATCCTGCTTATGAAAGGCTAATTATTGTAATGAAAAGCATATAATTATAATTCACCTAAAAATTAATAGTCTGCCATTATTTACTCATCTTAATGTGACACCAAAACATTTTTTGTTTTCAGTTCTGTTGTAGTAATTGAATGCAATGCCTTTTTTAAGATAAAAAAAAGATTACCAGTGAATAATGACTTAAATTCGGACTGTTTTCCACACAAAAGTATCATATGGCTAATTTTTTTAATGTTTATTTTTATTAAATTAATCTTTATTGAATAGTTATTTAATAATTCCTATAATGTTTATATTAATATTTAAGTTTAACATTTTATCATTTTATATTGCTTTTGGCCCTTAACAGTTTTGTTTTCTATGAATGTTGTTGTGCAGTATCTCTAATGAAAAAAATAAAAATAAATAAATAATAGCATGCAGGTTTGGAACAATATGAGGGTGAGTAAACAATATGAGGGTGGCTTTATTTATTTATTTATTTATTTTTTATTCTTGTCATGAACAATTTTTCAGTGAATAGTAATTTAAACTTGGGTTGTTTCCCAAACAAAGTTATTACATGGATTTTCATTATACTGATATTATATTAAATTATTTATTTAATAATTTGTCTATTTTTGTATTCATATCTGACCCTGGACCACAAAACCAGTCTTAAGTGTCAATTTTTCGAAATTTATACATCATGTGAAACTACATAAATAAGTTTTCTACAGATGTATGGTTTGTTTGGATCGGACAATATTTGGCCGAGATACAGCTATTTGAATATCTGGAATCTGAGGGTGCAAAAAAATCAAAATATTGAGAAAATCGCCTTTAAAGTTGCCCAAATTAAGTTTTTATACATTTACGGTAAGAAATTCACTAAATAACTTCATGCAACATGATCTTTAATTAATATCCTAATGATTTTTGGCATAAAAGAAAAATCTATTATTTTGACCCATACAATGTATTTTTGGCTATTGCTACAAATATACCCCAGTGACTTAAGGCTGGTTTTGTGGTCCAGGGTCACATATTTAATTTTTGAATTAATTTATATATATATATATATATATTATTTTTTATTTATTTTTTTTAGTTTATTTTTTTTAGTTGTATTATATTAATTTAATGATATTTTATCATTTTAATTTAATGTTATAATTGTTTCTTTTGGCTCTTAACAGTCCCTAATCACTATAAATGATGTTGTTGTATGGCATCACTACAGAAAAATAATAGCATGTAGGTTTGGAACAAAATGAGGGTGAGTAAATAATAACAGAAAATTTCATTTTTGGCTGAACTCTTTTTTTCAACATGGTCTTTTGTGATGATGGTGTACAGGGAAACAAAAATGCTGCGCAGCTTCAGTTTTTGGCAGCATCAACATTGGGCACTTTGCTCTCTAATCTCTTTCTCCCTGGGAAAGGGAACATGAATGAGAGAGTGGGTATGTTTATAAAGGTTCTCTGGTACACTGTGTGCTTGGAAAATCTTTTTTTTCTTTTCTTTTGATTTTTTTTTTTGTTTTTGTGAGTGTGTATGAGTGAGTCACACATTTTCTCATGGAGTTTAAGGTTTCATGTGCATGGGCTGGAAATCATCTGGAAATAGTCTGACAGAACATCCTGAAAACATTGTAACATTTTGTACATCAAAACACAATGATGACAACAGCAATAACAATGCTTGTTTTCTCTCTTTACAGACAGCATTGAAGACTACATTCAGACCACCTCATCACATGTTGATTCAGCCAACCAGGAGCTTGCAAAAGCCAGTCATTATCAGGTTTGTTATTGACTTCTTGGAAAGCTATTGCTTTGATAGCTGCATTAAGGCACACAAAGAGCAGTTTGGTATGTAAACAGAGTCTCTCTGTAACAGTCTATGAACACAATTATTGTAGCAGGTTTGTTTATTAGTTTCAGTTGACATCACACAGTGAGATTTTCAACATGCTGTCATTCATTAGCTGCTCACTTCAGTAATCACCCTTCACCAATTACCTGACGGGTAGACCATAAACCCATTTGAAATTAAAATTTGTCATTGATTGTTCACAAGCTCTGTTTGAGTATTAAGTATTGTGTGTGTACACTGTAAAAAATGACCGTGATTTTAACAGTAAAAAAACTGTGAAAAAGCTATGGTAAAAACCTGTTAAATGGTTAACGGTAAGTTACGGTAATACATTTCAGACAATTTTACGGTGAAATACCGCTTTTGCAAGTGAAAAAGAATGTAAAATTTACAGGGAAAAAACGTAAATTGACGTTCCCAGAATTCCCTGCGTTGCATTTCAAATTTAGTTTGAATTTGATGGTTTTTTTCTTTGAAATAACTAGGTTTCTTCTTAGTTTTTTTTTATCAGTTATGTTTATTAGGGTTGTATGTTACATCTAATGTTGTTAAATTAATGTTTATTGCATATTTCAGTTTAATGAGTCTCACCATGATGGTGTTTAGTGCTTGTGTGAATGACACTGTGCACCTTCTATATTCGTTATTATTTAAAAGCTGCTTGTGATGGGCTTTGGTTCATCATGTGACTCTCATCACCACCTGCATTTGGGAGTTATCAGTGTATTTCAAAGGTACAAAACAGATTTCAGTACTTCAGTAGGTTGGTATATTAGCGTTATATCAGTTAAAGAAATTACGGTATTTAACTGTAAATTTTAGTTTTTTAGTGTTTTTTTTTTTACCGTAAATTTTATGGATTTTTTTTTTTTACAGTGTAGAAACAAAATGGCTGTATTACACCTTTGTTTACTCTGATGCCATGTATGTCATAATTGATACAGTTAGTGGACTTTCATTCAAAATATTTCTGTCATGACAATTCTTGGAGAGTTTAGCATGGTAATATACATGGCAATGTTAATGTGTTTGGTCTTGGTGGAATAGATCTGCTATGCTGCTGCGGCAGAGCACATACCGACATTGCTACTGCCAATACATCCACAGACATCCTGCTGTGAGCATGTAGGAAATACTGCTGATACACATAGGACATACTGCATATTAAATCATCTCTGTGTAGCTATAACACATGAAATTACCCTGTAGCAGATCTATACAGTTGGAGCTGGGGAAGGTGGAGGATTTCTGAAACACGCTGCAAATGCTACAGCAAGCAGTAGCTATGGGTATGGGTATGGGTTTCACCACTAGAACCACCAGAGCTCGCTCTATACCTAAAAGCGCCAGTGGGTAAATTTTACCCACACACATGGCAACTGTTTTTATATGGCTAAAGAACATATTATTTCACTGTATTATGCCACTGTCTTCACAAAGAAGTGTCTAGAGTCATGAATTGATTATATCTAGTCGTCAACTATATTTTTACCCTGTTGTTTTATGTTCAAGACTTTTTAATGCAGCCTACACTAATCCATAATGGTCAATAAGCTAAAAAAAAAAAAAAAAAAGCCTCCACTTACTTCGAAAATTAGAAGGTAGTAAATATTTTGGTAATGTAATATTATAATACAATGCCATTAATCACTATATTAGGATAACTAAAATACTAAAATTGCCAATAGACAATAATGAGCAATAATAATTCACCACACTCCATAGGATGATGCTATGACAAATTCAAGCGCACAGCTTCACCTAGACCCAATTATTAATTTGTTTAGTTATATCATTTATAATTTGAATAAGAGAAACAACACCAATAAACTTCGAGTAATCCAAAAAAAAAAAAATTCATTACATCATAGATTGGATTTTTTTTTTTTTTTTTTTTTTTTTCAGGAAACGGCCAGACTAAAATAAATAATAAAACCAAAGTTTGACCAATTATGAGTAACGTTAGGCTAAAACATCTAAATATGAGGTCACTGTCAGATGAGCAGTCAGATGCTGAGCTGACCCAGGACTCATAACTTACCATCAGACTTTCCATCACTCATGGCATTTAGTGTTTCTAATACCGACCTTCCATAAATCGCCTTCTTTTAGTCATTTTGACTTTGTTTATGAAACTGATAACCGCTAAATCTGTGAGTGAAAGGCATGGCCTAGAAATGTACAATGTTAAAACATAAGCGGCAAGAAAATGACAGCTTGAAAATACATGCATTATATAGCAGGTAAATTTGACCCGCGCGGCGCTTATAGGTATAAATGCTCAGTTTTTTGATCTGGTTTTATCAAAATAATTTTTAACATTGGATTGTAAATTACATAATTTTAGTAAAAGCCAATGACTGGGAGACTTTTTGTTGAAAACCTGTTATGTACATTTTAAAAACAGCCACGGGTAAAATTTACCCCATGGCGGTTCTAGTGTTAAAGGGTTAGTTCACCCAAAAATGAAAATTCTGTCATTAACAACCCTCATGTCATTCCAAACCCTTTGTTCATCTTCGGAAAACAAATCAAGATATTTTTTGATGAAATCCGAGAGCTTTCTGACCCTGCATAGACATCAACGCAACTGAAACATTCAAGGCCCAGAAAGGTAGTTTGGGCATCTTTAAAATAGTCCATGTGACATCAGGGGTTCAACCATAATGTTATGAAGCTATGAGAATACTTTTTTGTGTGCAAAGAAAACAAAAATAATAACTTTATTCAACAATTTCTTCTCTTCCATGTCAGTCTTCGACGCTCGTTCATGAGTGTACCACAATGTATGCATGTGGGGCTGCTGACGCAATACGTTCTATTTTCATTTTCTTTGCACACAAAAAGTATTATCGTAGCTTCATAACATTTTGGTTGAACCACTGATGGATTACACAGTGGACTATTTTAACGATGTTCTTACTACCTTTCTGGGCCTTGAACGTTGCTTTGCTGTCTGTACATCATATCAAAATTATTTTACCACACTTATACTTTGACCTCTGTTTTATTTTATTCCTGTCTGATTAGAGCAGTTTGTGTTTAGATGTGGCCTTTCACATATTTCCTCTCTGGGATTCTGGGAAACACGGGCTAGTAATGGGTGGTCAATCACGTGTGCTTACCCACATTCATGCGTTTGTGTTTCTATGTGAGTTTGTGTGTGGCAAAGCAAATGAATGTCCCAAATGGGTGCTTTAGCATTCCTCTCTTGGCCGTAGTTTTCTCGCCTCTTCCTTCCTCCACTTACAAGTACGCAAGGGAGTAAATGAGTGAGTAGCAACAGCTTTTGGATTAATTGTCATTTCATTATCTCAAGGAGAGCTCAGCCGTGACCAAACTCACGCAGAGCAATTTAGCACTTCGCCAGTCCCGCTGCCGCCCACCCTGAGGGGAGGAGGGAAGCGCCTGGCTTAGGGCGCTACCCCGTTTTCATTCAAACATCTCCCATAAACCCACACCGTTGAACATTACACACACAAGTCAATTAAAAATAGCAAGTCATTTTCTTTCCATGGACCAAAATGTCAGTTACTGAATGCAGGAAATAAATTGAATCTATAATCCATCAAGCCAAAAGCAGTTCCTCTCCACCCATGGCAGGTCTGTAAGTGACAAGAATGATGTTGTATCAGCCCCATCAGAGTTCAATGGAGCACGATGGAACATGATTGTTCATTACCATGCTGCTGCTCCAAACTCCAAACTCAAATGAACAGACACTGAAGAGAGTTCACACCATAATACACAGACTCCAGACTTCATTTACCATTACTTATTTTCTCACTCTCTCCATTACAAGCCCATTTTTGATGTGGAAAAGTGCTTTATTGGGCACTCTTAACTAAGTGAACCTTAGTTAAGTTTATTCAAATCCGTGCTAAGGTCAGTGTTAAGTCTTTTACAATTATTATGTCACTTTTCCTGTAAGTAGAAATACTGCATTCATAACTGAACAAAGTTTATAATTGACTAGCGTACATTTAGACACAATATTTGTTGTGCAAATATTTCTGAGACACAGGAGAGCCTTTGAGTGTCTCTGAGGAACACATAGCAGTGGTGTTTCAGTCCTTCATTCCTCTTATTCTCACCAAAGCTGCAGTGATTTAATTTTAGCCTTCAGTGTTGCACGATCCTACAGAAATCATTTTAATATGCTGATT
Organism: Acrossocheilus fasciatus; assembly: GCA_036784905.1. Classification (NCBI taxonomy): domain Eukaryota; kingdom Metazoa; phylum Chordata; class Actinopteri; order Cypriniformes; family Cyprinidae; genus Acrossocheilus; species Acrossocheilus fasciatus. The sequence continues at coordinate 26,923,034 of CM071953.1, forward strand.
TGGTGGTCAAAAAACAAAACATTTATTATAATCAATTTTAAAAACAATTGTGCTGCTTAATATTTTTTAGATACCATGATACAAGTTTTTCAGGATTCTTTGATTAATTTTTTTTTTTTTTTTTTTTTTTGGTAACAGTGTGAAAGTCTTTACAGTCACCTTTTATAAAACATCATTGCTAAATAAAAGTATTCTTAACATTTTTGAATGACCTATAACTTTTGAACACTATAAGATATTAATTGATGTGATTCATCTGAATAGTGTGGATGTCACATGTCTGCCCTTCTAAGTTCCTGTTTGCCCTTATTTGGTTTAGTTCCGGTTCTTGTTAATTAATCATCGTTTATTATCCCTACCTGTCCGATCTTAGTTATGTGTAGGTGTGTGTTTTTCTGCTCTCCTGAATATTTTATTAAATGTTACCTCTCACAAAATTTCCAGTGCCTTCCTGCCTGACACGCACCGTTACAGTGGATTGCTTTACTCCATCATTTTGCTTGATTCTATTAATTAAAATAAAAGGATGTCTGTATAAAAATAAAGTGTTTTTAAAGTGTGAGAAAACATATGATTAGTAAAAAGTGTGCCCTTGGCTTTGCTGCCCTTGCCGAGATAAGACAAAAAAATAAAAAATAATAATAAGAAAAAATACTAGCCCATAATACAGGCAAACATACATTAAGTGCATCTCAATAAATACAAGTGCATCTCAATAAATTAGAATGTTGTGGACAAGTTCATTTATTTCAGTAATTCAACTCAAATTGTGAAACTCGTGTATTAAATAAATTCAATGCACACAGACTGAATTAGTTTAAGTCTTTGTTTTTTTTAATTGTGATGATTTTGGCTCACATTTAACAAAAACCCACCAATTCTCAACAAATTAGAATATGGTGACATGCCAATCAACTCAAAACACCTGCAAAGGTTTCCTGAGGATTCAAAATGGTCTCTTAGTTTGGTTCACTAGCCTACACAATCATGGGGAAGACTGCTGATCTGACAGTTGTCCAGAAGACAATCATTGACACCCTTCACAAGGAGGGTAAGCCACAAACATTCATTGCCAAAGAAGTTGGCTGTTCACAGAGTGCTGTATCCAAGCATGTTAACAGAAAGTTGAGTGGAAGGAAAAAGTGTGGAAGAAAAAGATGCACAACCAACCGAGAGAACCACAGCCTTATGAGGATTGTCAAACAAAATTGATTCAAGAATTTGGGTGAACTTCACAAGGAATGGACTGAGGCTGGGGTCAAGGCATCAAGAGCCACCACACACAGACGTGTCAAGGAATTTGGCTACAGTTGTTGTATTCCTCTTGTTAAGCCACTCCTGAACCACAGACAACGTCAGATGCGTCTTACCTGGGCTAAGGAGAAGAAGAACTGGACTGTTACCCAGTGATCCAAAGTCCTCTTTTCAGATGAGAGTAAGTTTTGTATTTCATTTGGAAACCAAGGTCCTGGAGTCTGAAGGAAGGGTGGAGAAGCTCATAGCCCAAGTTGCTTGAAGTCCAGTGTTAAGCTTCCACGGTCTGTGATGATTTGGGGTGCAGTGTCATCTGCTTGTGTTGGTCCATTGTGTTTTTTGAAAACCAAAGTCACTGCACCCGTTTACCAAGAAATCTTGGAGCACTTCATGCTTCCTTCTGCTGACCAGCTTTTTAAAGATGCTGATTTCATTTTCCAGCAGGATTTGGCTCCTGCCCACACTGCCAAAAGCACCAAAAGTTGGTTAAATGACCATGGTGTTTGTGTGCTTGACTGGCCAGCAAACGCACCAGACCTGAAACCTGTAGAGAATCTATGTTTTTTTATGGGTCTTATGAAGTATTCTAATTTGTTGAGATAGTGAATTGGTGGGGTTTTGTTAAATGTGAGCCAAAATCCTCTCAATTAAAAGAACCAAAGACTTAAACTACTTCAGTCTGTGTGCACTGAATTTATTTAATACATGAGTTTCACAATGTGAGTTGAATTACTGAAATAAATTAACTTTTCCACGGCAGTCTAATTTATTGAGATGCACCTGTATGTGTATTAGAAGGGACATAGTAATCTAGTAAAAACCAATAGCATAACCACTGTTGTGCAACAATTGTATTCGCATTTTTCACAGATTATTGCTTACACATTACTCATATCTGGAGTGTAGAAAATGTCTTTGTGAGCACGTGTGGGCTGTGTTAGGCTGTATTTATGTCAGTTGGATGATCTCGTGGCCTGTAGAGTGTGACAGTGAGCGGGGTGTTGGATTATTATTTGCTATCTGCTTCTACATAAGCTGCATGCTGTCCCGATTGCACTGAATCCATGCAGACCAGACGGCTTATTTGTGTGCCCAGAGCAGATTCACTGCTTCAACATACCCTCCATAACCCTCCCTCCCTCCCACACACACACACACACACACACACACACACACACACAAAAACATAAGAGAGCCAAAGCGTGATCTAAGGGGGCTGAATTAAATTCTGTTTATTAGTATCACTGCTACTGTTGTGGATAGTTAGGGTTGGGGACTTGATGATACCTCAAATCATGCAGTTTGTTGAGGAGAGGAGTGCTGTTACTTTTCTGAGTGCTCAGAATTTTGATTGATAAAGTGGGCAAACATTTTTATTGACTTATAGTGAAGGAGGGATCTGAGTCATATTTGGAGACCACTATACCCTATATTGGCTTGGAAACAACCAAGATCCCCTTCAGTGAATGGGTGCCATCAGAATGAGAGTTCAAACAGCTGATAAAAACATCACAATAATCCATAAGTAATCCACATAACTCCAGGCCATTTATTAACATATTGCAAAGTGAAAAGCTGCGTGTTTGAAAAATCAAATCAGTCATTAATGCATTTTAACTCTGTCGCTTCTGGACAAAATATGAGCTTAGTAACATCCTCCAGTGAAAAAGTCCTTTCCCTGTTGTCATTTCACATTAAAATCCACCAACATATGTATTTGTCTAGAACTTTTCTGGACTGTTTTCGCTTGTAAACGGGTGCTTAATGTGTGCATATTTCTCCCCTGATTCAAACGAGGTGGCTTTTTCACTTGAGAAAGCAATATTATAGGCAGAGGACCAAAGTTAAAAACATCTTAATGGTGATTTTTTTAATTACAAAGATGCAGCCTTTGTGGATTATTGTATTGTTTTTATCAGCTGTTTGGACTCTCATTCTGATGGCACCCATTCATTGCAGAGGATCCACTTGTATGCTACGTAATGCTACGTTTCTCCAAATCTGTTTCAATGAAGAAACAAACTCATCTACAGTACTTCTTCAATGGCAGTAAACTGTCAGCAAATGTTCATTTTTGGGTGAACTGTTCCTTTAAAAACTACTTGGACGACCCCTTAACAACCACATAGCAATGCCCTGACAACATTTTTAAATAATGAAGCATCACTCACATTTTCTTCAGAATGTGTAAAATGTATTTACATTCAGTATTTGAATTAATGGTGTATTTTCTACTCTCTTGTTGTTTAAAATTGGTGCAGGAATTAAAAAAAAAAGCCTGTTCTGTAGTTTACTTATTTTTTGCAAGTGTAATTCTCCTCATGTTGAAAGTTTGTCAGGTTTGTTTAATGAATGCAGAAAGCAGCTGATCAGTGCTGTGTCATGCTGTGATCAGGCTCAGCAATGCAAATCAATCATGCAGTGTAATTTAGGTAATGGTGATGAATGGAGTTTAGCTGGTGGTGATGACTGCCACATAGGCCTGTCTGTAATATTGGAGCTGAAGTGGAATGAATATGTATGTGAATGAGGGGATGTTGTGGAGAGTTTAGCACAGGAGCATTATTCTCCATGAGTTGGAATGTGGCAACTGGCCAACTTGCCAAAGTCACTGCTGCTAATGCTACCCTACTGTACAGTACTACGTTACAGTGATTAAATCATGGGGATATGTTAACTGATACTGATAGCAGATAAATATTATGTAATATAAAATATATTATATAATTGTGACGGTCACAGCAGGCTCTCTGTCTGGTATCCCCTGACAATAATATAATATAATATAATATAAAATAATGTATTATAATATAATATGACATATTTAATTATATGTATGATTAGATATATGCAGATATTAACCAATACTGATATATAATATTTATATAATATAATACTATATATATATATATATATATATATATATATATATATATATATATATATATATATATATATATATATATATATATATATAATTTATTTATTTATTTATTTTTTTAGATAAATTATTCTTTTAAATAATTAGGGTTAGTTAGGGTGAAAATTCATGTTGACTTTAAAGTTTAATGTTTTTTAATATTTACTGATCTGTTTATTATATAATGATTCTTAATGACTTATTAATGAAAGTTGATACAAAGTGCTGCCTTTTTAAAATTTCATTAACTGTCCCTGAACAATTATTTTAAAGCAGCTGCTGCAATCTCTGCTTTACCAAAAGTGTAATTCAAACATTTGGCAGTCTAGACACATCGAAATAAAATAATTTGCTCATCCTCTCAGATTTATGTAGGGTGGCAGGATCAAGGTGCAACTTTAAAACCTTTCTTGTTCATCTGTAACGCTTTCTTCCATGGAGCTTTCACACACTTGTGTACATCAGCTTGAGGCAGAGAGCGACTCGTGTTTGCCAAAGGCTAAACTGCAAAGTGGGGACGTCAAGTTCCTGTTTATTTGCTGTGTCTTTTAAACATCATAATCAGGAAGGATTCTGGATTCTGAATTTTTATGTAAATTGCGCGTAAGCCGATTACAAGCCAGGCAGTGACAGCACAAACATTATTTATTTTATGGACCTTCAATTTTCTGAGCAGATGAGATAAAGGCAGAATAATATTATGTGGGTAATCATCATGCTGCGTTATTATGACATTATAAAGACGTTTCTCATGTCACACAAGGTAAATGACTCCCCCCTAAAACCAATGTCGTTCTGTTTCTCATGAAAATTTGATGTCCACCTATGTGACTCATATGCATTAAAGTGAAATTTGCTGCATTGTTCAGGGTTTGTTACAGGGGTTAATTTAGTTGAGTTTCTGGTGCAGAGCTTAGCAGATATGTTCCACACTTCTTCATGGCTGGAAATCCATTTGTGGTCACATGACAAGTTTGTCCAGCAGAAATAGTATGTTGCATATGCCCTCATGTAATACAAGTGGAAGAAATGTTCCATATGTTAAACCTAATGTGGAATCATACTAATTCAGGAAAAAAGACCAAGAATTAAATCACCTTTTGAGGTAGCTCTCCCATCCAGCCACTAGGTGACTTAGTAATAGTAAAGTAGTTCCAACACTATCTCACGACCAATTCGTACATATTTTACGAGGTGGCTAAGCTCGCTCGTACAATTTTGTACAATATATGATGGGTAGGTGTAGACAGGGGCACCGCTATGGTTTGTGGGCCCCCTGAACAGCATATTTACTCGGACCCCCTTGGTAAAAATCGTGTTCGGGTTCCTCTAATGCCGTGCCCCCGCGTTCCGGGTTCCTCTAACACCTCGTAATCACACATAAACGACTTCCTTTTGTCATTTTAATACATTAAATATATGTTAGATATGTTAACTGATACTGATAGCTGATAAATATTATATAATATACAATATATTATATAATTGTGACGGTCACAGCAGGCTCTCTGTCTGGTATCCCCTGACAATAATATAATATAAAATAATGTATTATAATATAATATGACATTTAATTATATGTATATATGATTAGATATATGCAGATATGTATCAATACTGATAGCCAATAGTTATAATAAATATATAATATAATATAATATAATATAATATAATATAATATAATATAATATAATATATTTTTTAATTCTTTAGATGAATTATTCATTTTTTTATTCCTAATTATTAAAAAAATTAAAGCATATATTTACCAAGGACGCAATAAATTGGTCATGACAGTAAAGACATTGTTATAAAAATTTTTTATTTCAAATAGACGCTGCTCTTTTGTGTTTTGCTTTCATCAAATTATACTGAAAAGAAAAGTATCATGTTTCATCAAAAATTATATCAGCACAACTGCTTTAAATATTGATAATAAGAAGGAATGTTTCTTAAGCATCAAATCAGCGTGTTAAAATGATTTCTGAAGGATCATGTGAAACTGAAGACTGGAAAAATGATGCTGAAAATTCAGATTTGCCGACAGACATATAATTTTAACATATATTAAAATGAGAAAGTCATTATTTTAAATTGTGATAATATTTCACAATATTACTGTTTTTAATGTGTTTTTGGTGAGCCTTGGTGAGCAGGAGGCTTTTCAGAATTAAAAAATTAAAATTACCAACCCCAAACTTTTGTGCAGTAGTGTATCGGTATACAATACAATATGGTATATTTTGCGTTTCTCTACAATTCAAATCAAAGTAAAAAAAAACTTTAAGAACTAAATCAAAGCTTCTAATGGAATTATCAGTGCATATTCATGCAGTACTTTAATCATATATAGGACTACCCTGAAAACTTTTTCAATATCAAGGTGCTTTAGTTTTAGTGCTTCTTACAGCAGCTCGACTAAATTGGGTACATGGAGAGAGAGAAAATTCATTTCCCTTTTCCTTTTCTCTCCTCTCGCCGGTACTTCACTCCATCAGCTTTCTTTTTATCCTTAAGTCATTTTCCCTTTCTCTTTCTCACTCTGTGAACGTCTGCACTCTCCATCTCCACCTCACTTCCCCACCGCAGCATCAGGAAAAAACTCAAGCTCCGAAATGGAGCAACAGTTGTATTGTCACCTAAAGCTTTTTTTGTTCCCTTTTTACCTGATTTATTTTCCTGTTTTCTCTGAATGACAGAGCAGGCCTGGGATAACACAGAGTGAAAATCAGCACTGAGAAACTGTATGCTGAGTGATAGAGCAAACTGGGAGAGAGAGAGAAAGTTTATAAGGCGCGGTTTTGGAGAAATGTAAGAAAGAAGCGAGGGAATCTGTGGTGACCAGCTGCAAGAGAGGAGATAGCAGAGAGAGGCTTTTAATTCCCAATCCCTACAGAGCCTTTGAAAATTACCAATCTTCTTATCACAGACGCAGGGCTGCTTATGCAAATTGTTGTGGAGTGGAACGTTTAAACGGAAAATTACTCGACAGCAGTTTTTTTTTTTTTTTGCTTCCTTCTCTCCCTCCCTCCCCCCACATGCACACTTCCACATAGAAAGCCTGTTTCCAGTCTCAGATAAGAAGATGAATTGCGCTTTGAAGCACGTCAGGATTTAAAGACTCCAGCCTAGCTGTGGTCTACGACTGCTGCTCTTTCTGGCTTTGTCAAAAAAAATAAATAAAAAAATGATGGTGAGCGGGGAAGGGCATTTCAAAACAACGCAGAATCTACACTTCCAAATGTCGGAGCCGCCCGCCGAGTCGTAAAAATTTATATTGAAACGCACTCAGCAAGCAAATTCCATTCACTGTTGTTTATTATTCCCACACTTGTTGGTTCTGAACTGGATCTTAATTTCTCAACACAACAAAGCAAAAGATCCGCAGGGGGGTTTCAATCTTAGACATTGAAAGTCCAAATGACACTTTCGGCAGTTTTCCAAAATTCTTTTGAAAACAGAGTAGGGTTTCCTGCCACCGCAGAGCCTTATCAGAGGCGAAGAGCGTCAGAGAGCCAGATGGGTTTTGCGGACGCCGTTCAGCCAGAACTCGAGCGCACCCGAGAATGCAGCTCTCTCATGCTTGGCCAACAGCTCTTGACTCTAGGCCACAATTCAATTCTGTCTTTGAGAAATCATTTTCAAAGCATGTCTCTGTATTGAGGAGAGAGCCTATAGAGGTCAATTGATGGCAGCACCTTCATTTCGTATTGTGGTATTGCGTCGGTGGCGGGAACCTGTTTGGAAAATTATGGTGTAATTTTGTTCTTTTATTCCATGCGGGTCCTTTTGTACCTAGAAGGGCCGTTCGTACTGGATAATGACTGTTGATTTATTGATTTTAACAGTGGCGGGCAACCAAGAGAGAATTTATTCTATAGATTTTTTTTTTTTTTTGTGTGTGTGTGTACAAATCTATTAGACTCACAAGTCTCGCTTTTGTTATTAGTCTATTAAGAGTATGCTGCTGGATGCTTTCTGAATGCATTTTCAGTTACTATCACCCCCTACTCACCAAACACTACTAACTTAACTAATATTTTTGGTATCTTTTGGTAGCTCATTATTTATGTTATTATTGCATAAATCACTCACCCACATGTTTTTTCAAACCTGTATGCCTTTCTTTCTTCAGGGGAACACAACATAGTAGAACATTGATGCTGCTCCAATGAAAGTGAATGGTGACCAAGGGTTGTCAAGCTCCAAAAATCTTCTGAAGTCATAGGATAGATTATAAGAATTGTCTCCACTGCAGTTCACAACACGCCAAATTTGAATATATGCATATTCAATTATAGAAATAAGATTTGAGAGCTTCAATGAAAAGGAAGATTTTCAAGCAAACTATGCATGGCTTTAGAAAATCTAGGACATGTTGTTGTATGGAATACTTTTATAGATTTATTTATTTATCAAGTATGAAAGCCCCTGGTCACTGTTCACATCAGAAATGAGCAACATGAACATTCTGCCAAACATCTCTTTATTTGTGCTTAACAGTGGGGAGAAAAAAAAGTTTAACAAGTTTAGAATTGATAAGAAAATGGCATAACTTTCATTTTGGGCGAACTATCATTATCCCTAATCATACAGTAATATCTCAGACCTTTTTCTTCTTTATTCTGTCTTCCAGAGGCAGCTGAGGAGGAGGAAATGTTATTTGATAATCGCTGGAGTGCTGCTTCTTACTTTGCTTATCATCATTATTGCAGTCTCAGCCAGAAAATGAGAGCAAGACCACAGGTGAGCTACGTCTGGTGTGCCCAGGCTGTAATAAAAATAACAACATAAAAAAGTGGGAAAAAAATACTGTAGGGACAACACAAATCAAAAGAACAAAAATAAAACAAATATTATAAAAATATTTTTAAGCAAACGTATAAAATCTGTGTGAAAATTATTTTATTTATTCTTATTTTAATAATAATTATAATTATTCAAATAATTATTATTAAACATTTTTGCCAGTTTTTTGAAGAGAAAGTTCTTTATTTGAAACATAAATATTTTGTAACATTATAAATGTTTTTTTTTTGTTTGTTTTTTCACTTTTGTCCAAATTGATGTGTCATTTTATTTATATATATATGTACTGTACAGTCTAGTTTCCAGTTTGGAAACATTATGATTTTTAAATGTTTTAAATGTTCTTATTCTCACTAAATCTACATTTATTTGATCCATTTATTCTGAAGGATTATGTGAGACTGAAGACTGAAAATTGAAGATGAAAATTCACCTTTATATCACATGAATAAATTACATTTAAAAAATATATTACAGTAGACAATAATTATTTTAAATAGTAAAACTAATACTGTTTTTACTGTATTTTTGAGCACATACATTCAGCCTTGGTGAGCATAAAAAATAAATAAAAATAAATATATATTTTAATACAATATAGATTTTTTAAAAACATTTGCTTCACTTTTATTGATTGACTGAATGAAAACATTACATTGGCCTAAAATACCAATTTAAATTTTTTCTCCTAATTTCAGGTACTAATAATACAATAATTTAAAAAAATGTACCTTGTCCATTTATCACCAAAATGCAGTGCAGAACAATGAATTTCGACAAAAAGCAGGTCGCCAGCTGGCCTTTGTTTAAAACTTTCAGCCAAAATCATCTGAAAAAAGGTGTCAAAACAATCTTGCTTACCTAATTGGTTCTTGACATTTGTGTAACCCGAACCGGCGTATCAGGATGCTATTTTTCACCACGAAACGCCAATGCGGTGAAAGCTCTTCAGACTAATATTTCACCCATGGGCAGCCTCTCTGAGGGGAGTGGGATTTTATCAGTTAGATGGATTACCTCCTCATTCATCTCTGAAAGGCCAACTGACAATTACACTCTTCTGTTATTCATTTATCCTCACAATCTACTTTTATTCGTTCATTGACTCATTCATTAGTTCATTGGTTTTTCTCATTCATCTATCTGTGAGGAGGAAGAGTGTTGGAAACTGGGTGAGGACTGACTCCATTTCCATGAGATGTTTATCTATGTGTTCGATCTCTCGCGGCCTCCCTCGGGGAGACGAGGCTGAGTGACAGCCTGGACTCCCTCTCGTATCGATCCGTACCCTCTCCACTCTCCCGCTTTTCCTCTGGCAACACGCACACCTCCTTTTAAGCGGCGTGTGTGAAACTGAAAGCAGATAGCATCTTTAATTAAGTAGCTCTTAACTCGCATTTGTGAAATAGAGTGAAACAGGGAGCATAAGTTGTTTGAACTTTGGTGCTAAGATCTCATCTTTTACCAAGCGCTTGAGCAAATAAGAACAGTTGAGAGATTTTGTCACTAAAAAAAATCACTCAACTCAAACACGCTCTGCCATATGCACTGTTCACAAATGGAGAACTCTTAAGTACTAATTGATGTAGAGATTTCAATATTCCATCGCTTCTGTTGTTTTGACCTACAAGTATCTCATTTATGCTGTTATTATGTCTTTTCTAAATTAAATGCTAGATTTTCACTTAATTTCAGAAGAAATTGTAATGGATACCTTTCTGTGCTGAAGGTGCTGCCGTGTTATGTGATTGCTATGGTGTTCTGAGTGGTTGCTAGGTCATTTCTGCATAACGTGGGTCCTTTTTTATAAGGATAGTTTACCCAGAAATATCACGCTGTTCCAAACCTGTATAAAGGCCTTTAATACATTTGATACTATTATATAGTGGTTATAGTTAAATATAGTTATATATTTAATTATTATTTATTTTAGTTTTAGTTTTGATAAAAGTTTAGTCTAGTTTAGCTTAGTTTTAATAAAAGTCATTTTTTTATTAAAAAAATAATAATAATTACAAAATAAAATATCAATAAAGTTTTAATAATCATTCTAATTCTATGAGAATAGGAAGTCCACACCAAAATGCATTATTACTATAATGATAACAACACTTTCAGAATCAGTGGAATCACTATCAGAACATTTTTTAAGTTGATAAACACTATAAAAATTGACAATCAGAATCTAAGAGCCTTAACATTGGACACAGCAGATGACAGAACTGCAGTTCACACTAATAAACAGAGCATTATCATGCGTTGGTGTAGACGCTTATCTTTTTTTTCCCCATTCTTGGTGTGAACAGGCCTTATCTTCTTGCAGTAAGCAAAAAAATAAATAAATTAATATATTAAAAAAAAGTATTTTAAATAATACTGGGGCACAAATAACATTGGACTCTACAGACTTTCACTGTATGGTAAAGAAACTGCAATATTACTAAAATTCTAAATATCTTCTTTTGTGTTCCACAGAAGAAAGAGATGCATACAGATTTGGAAAGACTTGAGAGTCAGTCAAATGACTTTAATTACATTATTAGCAGAGCTGTTTAGTTAATTCATTCCTCCTACACTTATTTTTTGCTCACCTTTCAATTCCGATTAAGCATGTCTTTTATTTCTCAGGTTGACTGGATAACTGTTTTAGGAGACCCGTGTAGCAATGTGTACCAAATCATGTTTGTAGACCCTATGGTATTTAGAGAAAGGAGTGGGAAAAGGGGGGTTCACCCTAAGCTGCACTGTTGGTTCAGTGCCATAACAGACTATAGGCTCAGGAGAGCTTGCCAGCTTGTGTACTAGGGACCGGCTCCAAAAGCTGCATAGATTTATAAAGAATTAACAGCTCTGAATCTATGTAAACATGGGCCATTCGGTTCTGCTGAGACTTGTTTTTATATCATGCCCTGCACAGTTTGTGATTATTTCTTTCTACATCTCCTTATAATCCCAAGCTGTTCGCAGTGCACTTTTTTTATGGAAAATTAAGTGAAATGATCCCTGGGTGACAATCATTACCTTAGACCCCGCTTAAACCTGATAGTAACATCTATATCAGGTGGATGTTCAGGTAAGCAGACACAGTTAAATACAGTTATAAGCTGGTCCAAAACATTTTGAGATTTGATCATTCAAACAATTTTTAAAGTTTAGTGTAAATGATAATGCGTGTGTTCTGGACAAAAAGGACCTACTATACACCTGTCAATCATCCACTGATTTTCTAAGATTGATTTATTGAAATGTTTTTTGTTGTTGTTTATCTATTTATTTAATTTTTACTGTGATTTAATTTTTATTACTTTTTTTCTTTTCTTTTTTTTTACTGTAATTTGTTTATTAATCATATTTTTCTCATTCTTATTTATTTGACTTATTTTACTGTGTTTCATTTATATATGTTTTACTGTTATAGTTATTTTAATTTTCTAGTGGTTAATTATTTAGTTATTGCTGTGTTTTTTTTTTTTTTACATTTGAATATTCAAATGGTTTAATTAATTTATTTAGTTATTTAATGTTATTTAGTTAATCACCAGTTGCATTTTTTTTTTCATCGTAACTTTGTACGTCAGTCATAACTCAGTAGATTGCATAAAAACGAAGAGTGGTCCAATCTGAATCCCAAAAGTAACTATTTAAATATAGTTTGTCAGACATTCTGAAGACATGGCCTTAAAATAGTGGCTATATTTATAAAAACGGTTCAGAGGAGATGTATTTGATAAATGATAAATGTTTATGACAGGTGTAAGCGGAAGTATGAGCTTATGATCTGATCACCCTAACTGGATGTTAAACCAAGTGTACACTCGGCCTTAGATGTTTAGAAAAGTATGTGACAAACTTGGGTGGTTAACAGTGAGATCCTTCACAAAAGCAAAAGTGCAAAGGATTAAAAAGGAGCAAAGGATTATTGGAAATGTGCTGGACTGATGTGGTTGGAAACAGACAGGGTGGCAGAGGAAAGAGCATAGTGCATAATATATCAGTTTAATGATTCAGCAATGACAGAACTAACCGGGGAGCCGCTTTGCCTCTCAAATCAATAGCCCTGCTCTTTATGTTGCTCTAAATAACACAATAACTGCTCCTTGACACTTATTCCTGCGAGTTGTGTTGCCAGTGCTGCCCTCACATCTTGTTTACAGATTCATTTGGGTGAAAGAGATCCTTCAATATGCATGTCAGCGGCGTGAGCTAACTACAGCTGACCCTTCTGTTCTGAGCTAGTGAAATTGAGAGCAATTTGAGAGTGGCCCCAACTCATTGAGTCACCACTTGCTCAAAAAGAACCCTTAACAGCATGACAACAGACTATTACTGTGTTTTAATGTTGTGACCATTATGCATTATCATATAGTAGAAGCATTTAAATGCCAATTTGTTAGTAGGTTTAACAAGGAACGAGAGAGTCTTCAAGCAGTTTTAGACCCCAGTGGTGTCTGAATCCCTGAAGTAGATCACCTCTTATCTCACATCAGCAAATGTCTAGATACAATGTGATTTTTGACGGGTGAATTTTTTCATTTTATTTAGTGAACTGTCACTTTACTTGTGCTGGTGGTTGACTGAATAGAAATATAATGTTTTAAGTTTGTTTTTAACTTTTTGTTCATTAAAGAATCTTCAAAAAAAGTATCCCAGTTTCACACTGTAAAAAAAATTCCGTAAAATTTACGGTAAAAAAAACTGGCAGCTGTGGTTGCCGGAATTCTACCATAAAATATATGGTAGCAACGTTTTAGGTTTTACAGTTTTAACTTAAATTTACAGTTAAATGCCGTAATTTCATTAACTGATATGATGTTAATATACCAACCTATTTTGTACCTTTGAAATACACCGATAACCACCAAATGCAGGTGGTGATGAGAGTCACATGATGAACCAAAGCCCATCACAAGCAGCTTTTAAATAATAACATATATAGAAGGTGCACAGTGTCATTCACACAAGCACTAAACACCATCATGGTGAGACTCATTAAACTGAAATATGCAATAAACATTCATTTAACAACATTAGATAAACCCTAATAAACATAGCTGATAAAAAAACTAAGAAGAAACCTAGTTATTTCAAAGAAAAAACATCAAATTCAAATAAAATTTGAAATGCAGTGTCAATTTACATTTTTTCCCTGTAAATTTTACATTATTTTTCACTTCCAAAAGCGGTATTTCACTGTAAAATTGTCTGAAATATCTATTACAGTTTTTCACCATATATATTAGGGGAACTTACCGTTAACAGATTTATAACAGATTTATACCGTAACTTTTTCACAGTTTTTTACCGTTAAAATCACAGTCATTTTTTACAGTGCAAAAACAATATTAAGCAGCATAAACCATTTCTAACATTGATGATAATCAGTATCATGTGATAATCATGGATCATGTGACACTGAAAACTGAGTAATGGATGATGAAAATTCAGCTTATAAGACTTTTACATAGTTGCATAACATTTATGTTTCACATCAATTCTGTTATTTGGCCATTTCTATTAATCAAAGAAAAATATCCTGGTTGCCACAACAATATTAAGCAGTGCAACTGATTTTAGCTTTGATAATAATAAGAAATGTTACTTGAACATCAAATTGGAACGATTTCTGAAAGATCATGTGACACTGAAGACTGGAGTAATGACTGCTGAAATTTCAGCTTCACCATCACAGGAATAAAATATATTACATATATTATAATATATATGACAATAGAAAACAGTTATTTTAAATGCTAATAATTTGCAATATTACTCTTTTACTGTATTTTTGATAAAATAAATGCAGCCATGGTGAGCATAAGAGACTTCAAAAATTAACATTAACAAAATCTTACCAAGCCCAAACTTTTGAATGATAGTGAAGATATTAACAACTTACTTTTTAAAAACTGCAGAAACTAGAGAATTCATGCTTGAAGTGTTCACTGTGTATAATTTATGCTTAAGTAATGACATGGACCTTATTTTACTGATAAACCTATTTTTTTTAAAAAAAAACTCATAGCCTGAAATTACTAACTTTCTTCTGGGTTTTATAGGACTACAATCTGAACAGCTCTATTAAATCAATATCTGAAGCTGTTTTCCTCTTGGAGTCTCCATGTAGGTTTTTTTAAGGGTTTTCTGTCTTTATGGGCACATTTGGCAGAGCAAAATATAGTAAAATCTGACTAGACTAGAAATAAAACAGGAGATCAGTCCCATTGTGTTGCTTACAGTTTTATTGCTGGTATATATTGCCATGGATTAAATGTCAGAACAATATCAAAATAAGATATTTGCCTTCCTCTAACTGGCTTTGTTGTATTTGAATATATGAACATGTATACGAAGAAAGAAAAAAAAACATCAGTCTGCACACTGTATTGTCAGCTTATGGTTTTTTATGATTATTTTTTTATCCACAGGGTTTTGTGACTATGATTGCATACATTTAAAAAAAAAAAAACATGTATATACATTTTGCCATACAAATATGACTTGTCTTTTTACACTTAAAGACTATGTTCTTTTTTTTAAGATAAAAATCTTTACTATTGTGTAAAGACAAAAATCTCTTGTGACACACCTGAAAATCACTCAGTACTGCGTAAAAAGGAACCAGAATTGAATAATAAATGGATACTTTGGCATCAAAGTCCTCCATTTGTACACAACAGGGCATCTCACTATAGCTCCTCACTGACTTGTTTACAGCCCTCATGTTTTGAGCTTCTAGGAAAAGTATAGCCAGATCCGCTGAAGGGAATTAAAATCTGTGAGGAAATGACTTCTTGGAACTTCATTGCTGCCATAGAAACAGAACAGTTTAGTTTATGATGCAGATTAACTGCAGACCCTGACAAATAAGCACAGTGTAAACCAAGAATTCAAATGTTATAAAAATGTATATTTTTCCAAGGGCTTTTTATGATTCAACATTTTTCATAGTATTAAAAGGACTCCCAGTCTTAAAGGCTCTTTCATACATTTCTGCATCGGTTTGTATTTTTCGAATGTTCACACACACGCACATGCACAGCCCACATAAAACCCACGGTCTGTGTCCAACCTCACGTGGGCTGCCTCTTTTTGAACGTGGCAGAAAGGCGCGAAGCCAGCACACTTCCCTGGTTCTCCCCGGCATAGAACTGCACGGCCGGGCCAAGTCTCAGTTTGACCCTTATCATGTCTGAGACTGACCGCTGAGTGGCGGATTAGTGGGCCGGCCTGCACCTGTGTGGGCGGACACCATACCCTCCACTGAAGCAGCAGTGTGGGCTGCAGTCAAACCGTGCAGCCAGACACTGTCACGGAAAGAAGGGACATAACAGACCCAGCCACCCACCACAGGCATGCTGGGAAGGGCAGGGGGAGGAGGGTAGAATTTACCTCTGCTTATCCTTAGAAGCCTTTAATGTCTCTCTTCCATCACTGCTGCTCCTGGCTTAGCGTGATGCCTTTGGAAATGTTGACTGGTTCAGAAGAAGAAGGTATTATGGGAGGTGACAGTGAAGCTTTCTGAGATGGTTTAAAGATCAATTAACTCATTGTTTATTATTTGATGTTGCCAGAGCTTTTTAAATTACTTTGATTATTGCTTTATGCTAAATGACTCAACAAGCCTATACTATTATAGTATGTATTAATATTTTAAATTTGCTTTTATTTTGTATTGTCAATTTTAGTTTTAGTATTTTATGTGCTTTTGACTTTTTTTATATTGGTTTTATATTTCTATTTAGTTGTAATTTATTTTTATTTCCAGTTTAGTATTACTTTACCAGTAGCCAAAGCAAAAGTTTTTAAGTTATTTTTTTCATATAATATTATTTAAATTATTTATTTATTATTAATATTTATTTATATTTCATTTCAGCTTTATTCATAATTAAAAAAAAAAAAAGGTTGTTTATTTATTTCCTCCCTCCCTCCATGTACCCCCCAAAAAGACAAAAAAAAAAAAAACTTAGAAAAAACTTTTTTTTTGTTTTTTTTTTTTGTATTACTGTTATTTTACTATTCGTTTAGGTTTAATGTATTTTTATTTTAGTGCAGTTTATTTTAGTGCTCATTTCATTTAGTTGCCAAGACAACATTTCTGATTTTCATTCATTTAAATTTCAAATTTAATTCAATTATCAAAAAAAATAAAAAAATATATATATATTAGTTTTACTTTCAATTAACATACTTTTCTGGTCCTGAGAAAGTTTAACAGATCCCTTAGCCAATCACAAGCACCATTTCAGTGGAAAACCGCTATCAGTGCTAGTAATTCAGCCCTAATGTTCCCTCTGGTTTCACTTCATATCCAGTGTTTTTATCTCAACATTGAACATGTTGCTCTCAGCTACTTGTTGATAATGTTATCTGTTTTTCCTACTTTATTTATTATTTATTCTTATTTGTCTTTTTACTCGTCATGTCTTCAGGAGAGCCTGAATTTTTCTTTTAAATATTATTAGTAAAGTGTTCCAGCACAATTCATGTACACACATCCATCTCCGTTTTGAGTTTTTAGGATCAACTGAGGCATCGAAGCTTATGTGCGGCTTGTAGTTCTCTCTCTAAACTGCTAGCAGGGCTGAAGTTGAATTTCAAGCACCTTTTTTCGCTGATAAATATTAAAGAATTAATGCTCAGGAAACATTTTTATATTTAGCTGCTAAAGCTGATTTAGCCTCAGTGAAACAGAGCAGACAGGTTCCTGCAGAAAGAGGCTTATTCAAATGAAAAAGCTAAGTTGACAACACTGAGCTGGTATTCACCATGATGAGACACTGCAAAGATGAAAAGAAAGAAATCCGACAGAGGCACAGAGAGAGTGAGAGAATATTTAAGGGTGCCTAGAGTGCTAAACATCAGACCTTCTAGCACTGAACATCTGATTTAATGCATGTTGTTCTGTTATAATATCATAAGCGCAGTTCATTAATTCATTTAATATTAGTTTAATAGATGTGTTATAACAGACTACACTACTTTTACTACATTCATGCCAGTAAATTATGCTATTATTGTATTTAAATTAATCATTTGAAATCACAATGCTGATTTACATTATTTGATTTAAATATTTGATTTAAATTTTGCAAATAATTACAAACCAATAGCAAGTAACATTGAATTAAACATCAAATTTATTTTATGTATTTTAATAGTATTTTCTTGTGAATTATCTCCAATAATCTTGGTTATATTTACTATGTAATTTTTTTTTTTTTTTTTTTTTTTTTTTGTTCTTCAGTGTATGAGTCAACGTTGTTTTGATTACATATGATGCACCTTCTTTTCTTTTTCTTTCTTTTTTTTTATCTAAAGCAATCTATAGTACACTGCTGAAGGAACAGTTCCCATCTAAACAGCCTGGGGTTAAATGCTTCTCTCAAGGGCAGAATGGCAATAGAAAACTCAGTAACTCGATTAGCCTGCAGCCAGTTGCAACAAACTCCTTAGGTTAAGAAAATATTTTGTGATAATAATAAGGTTTTCTCAGCTTAAGGGCTTTGTTGCGACCGCCCCCTGATCTTTAACTGCCCTACAACTTACCAGCACATTAGTGAAGGTCATTTTCTACTTGCTACTAGCCAGTAGCAGCCATCAGAAATGAAAGGCAGTTTGGAGTTAGCACAGTGTGCTAGTCCTAGTATATTTAATCCACGTCCATGAACAAGTGTGACAATAAGCCTTCTGTATGGACTAAAATCCTCTTAGGCAAAGCTTTGTGGGTAAACTTGCCTGATGCAAATTCTAAACCCCATTAGCTTTGAGGAACTAGTCAGCTGCATTGAGATTAATGGCAGGGCGACTACTTGATTTAATAGGGTTATTTCACTGCTTCCGGCCAAGTATAAACAACAAACTTAATGCAAGACATTACTCACTTTCTCCACTGACTGATAGAAGTTTCTGAGTTCACTTGTGATGAGGTTTGCCGATGCTCCGTTGGCTCATTTTTGCTGGCTCACATTCCACCTTTTGTCACCTCTGTGTTTCTTTAAAATCAGCCAGAGCTGAGTGAAATATGACAGTGATTTTCTTGAAAAAAAAAAAAGCAATTTGATAGAAGCTGTTATTTCAAGTGCATTTAAAATGTTTTATATCGATTTCTCTGTCATGAGTGGAAAAAAGGAGAAAGAAAGGAGTAAGAAAAGCTTTAACAAACTGCGTTTCCTACCTGCAAAAAATGCTCTTTTCTCTGCAATGAAGTGATTTTGTGAAATTAGGGGATATGGATTTGCAGCTGCTATTAAGGATAAATGCTGAGTGAGAAATGTTATGTGCAATTTTCCATTACAGGGTGAAAAATGAAAATCCTTATTTATCTATTTTTTAGTGCTGTCAGCTCGCTCTGAACTTTACTCATGGGGATTACCGACAAACTCTCCGGGTGAGAGACAGGCGCTGAAGCTCCCATGTGAGAAACAGATGTGCGGCGGAGGTATTATAAGTTTGCAGAGTCCCAAACCTAAATGTTAGTAGCTTATAGAGGGAAACAGAGAGATAGAGAGGACATCTCTCTGAAACGGAGGATGACAGAAATCACACTTGTCTTTTTTTCTTTTTCTTTTTTTTGGATATCCTTCTCGAGGCATCACAATGAGACGGCCCCCTCCCGGCTTCAGCTGGCGTCTCCAGGAAGAGCTGAGATTACTTAAAGCTGATTGGTCAACTTAATGTGCTAGACGCCACCATTAAAAAGACTGAGGACTTAAAAGTGTCATAATAGTCGAAAGATCAATGCAGAGTCGTCAAATCCACGGGGACCACAGGGAAAGATTAGACAAGAATTTGATACAGTTGTCATTCCCTTTAGAATGATGCACACTGAAGTTGTCACATTTTTAGATATGAATGTAACATGCACCATGCAATATATTACTAGAGGAAAAGCACAAATCAGAATACAGAATACAGTATGTACACTGCAGAGAGAAAAAAAGTTTGGAATAATTAATATTTGTGTTCATGTTTCAGAAAACAAATCTCCTATGCTCACTAAGGCTGCATTTAATTGTTAAAAATAATGGAAAAACAGCAATATTGCCAAATAATAGTACAAAGCTGAATTTTCAGCATAATTACTCCAATCTTCAGTGTCACATGATCCTGTAGATATAATTTTAATAGTGTCACATGATCATGTAGGATACTGATTTGGTGCTCAGTTATTATCAATTACTTATTTTTGATGCTCAAATAATAATAATGGTTCTTATTGTTATCAGTGTTGAAAATGATTTTGGTGCTTAACTTACTTAATCATATTTAACCAAAACATTTGAATGATAATACATCATAATTTCTGAAAAATATTAAACAGAAAAATCTGTTTTCAGCATATTAATAACTAGACTAAATACTGCTGAAAATTCAGCTTTGCCATCACAAGACAAGTACATATATATATATATATATATATATATATATATATATATATATATATATATATACATATATATATATATATATATATACATATATATATATATATATATATATATATATATATATATATATATATATATATATATATATATATATATAAAGGAACACTTTTTTTTTCAATTCTAATAATATTCATATAATATTAATGTTTTTAAACCTTTCAATGAATTATTAAATAATCCCGTTAATTATTATTTAAATAAAACATAAGCATTTTGTTTTCTGTTTCTGATTTGACTCTTTTACTTGGCCCATCTACAACAACTAGCATGACTCATGCTCTGTGTGTGCTTTTAGGAATGGGGGAAAAAAAATATTTTTCAACAGGGCAAGTGGGCAGGTTGACAGGAATATGTTCGAATGGCTCTCAGATAGCTTGTCTATTCACTGTTGGAGGTGTAAAAGCTTATGCACTTAGTGAGTAGACTCCATTCTGGTGTGTCCAAACATGTTTTTACCTTGAATGTGGGCAGCTGGACTAGAATGTGAAGTTTCAAACAGCTCTCTGCCTTAAAATCATACAGAGCACTTGCTCTGCGTCTGTGGAGGTGCGGAGGTACCATTTAATTCCCTCTCTGACAATCAATACTTTGGCTGTGAAGAGTACTTGGCTTTGATTGATATGAGCTATCGGGAAAAGGCATCTGGATGTGGACTGGAAATGGGGCGAGACGGATGCTTTTGGAGTGCAGGGGCCCATCTGTCCACATTGATTTGCCCCGAATAGCATCTAACTACTAAATCTTAGAAGTCTTGGATTGGGAAAAATAGAGCAGAAAACCCTTTTTATCCTGGTCTGGAGTTAAATCTGTCATATGAAGCTTTTGACATTCCCAACAGCTATTTTCATCTGTTGATTGCTTAAATTCATGTTAGAGCCGTGGACTTGCAGTTGCACATATGTTCTGATACATTGAACTGTCATGCTTACGGAGATAAAGCGATTGAAAATGACATGCAACATTTCCTGGTATCCTTCCCCATCTTCTTTCCATTTATTCCATGTCCCTTTTCTACAACTCTCGTATGTTGGAACTTTTCCAAAGTAGCTACTTGAATCTTCTCTCAAACAAATACACGAGGTACATCTTGGGGTGCTTGGGATAGATAGATAGATAGATAGATAGATAGATAGATAGATAGATAGATAGATAGATAGATAGATAGATAGATAGATAGATAGATAGATAGATAGATAGATAGATAGATAGATAGATAGATAGATAGATAGATAGATAGATAGATAGATAGATAGATAGATAGATAGATATTAAGCAGCACAACTCTTTTCTATATTGATAAGAATAATTGTGTCTTCGTAAGCAAATACTTTGCTAAGCAAGATATTTCTTGAGTCACATTTAAGTGCACTCTTTTTCAAAATAACACATCAGCAAATGTTAAGCCAATCACTTCTTAATCACTTTCAGATCACAGTCAGATTTCATAACCTCTTAACTGAGTATTAACTGAGTATTACATTGCTCTTGCTATATTACACTTGTTTACGTTACACTTGTTTACTAATGGATCCACTGCAGTGAATGGGTGCCGTTAGAATGAGAGTTCAAACAGCTGATCAAAACATCACAATAATCCATTAGTAATCCACACCACTCCAGTCCACTAATTAACATCTTGTGAAGTGAGAAACTGCATGTTTGTATCATCAAGATGGGTTTTTTTTTACTTCAAACCTTTGCTTCCAGCTACAGTAAATTCCAAGTATATCCAAAATATTGCATTCTCTAGTGAAAAAGTCATCTCGCCTCAATCAGGAGAGAAATATGCATAGATCAAGCACCATTTACAAGGAAAGAAAGTCTAAACAATTTTTCACTTTTTCACTGGTGGAACTGAATTATGGATTATGGACTCATATTTTGGCCAGAAGCGATTGTTTAAAGTTAAAATGCCTTAATGATGGGTTTGTTTTCTTATAAATGTGCAGCTTTTTGCTGGCATTAATTGATGGACTGGAGTCAAGTGGTTCACTTGTGGATTATTGGGATGTTTTTATCAGCTGTTTGGTCTCTCATTCTGATGGCACCCATTTACTGCATTGTTGAGCAAATGATTAAACGTTATTTATTTATTTATTTTTTATATTTAAAGATTACTTAAGTACATACAGTACATATGCAACATTTAAGGTATTCAATTTTTGCTCGAATTACCTAAAATTCAGTCTTTTGCTTATTGCACGCGATGACCTTATGAATTAGGACAGATTTGCAGTGCATAGTGACAGACGGGCCCTTTTACCCCAAGAGCTTTGGCCCCGTTGCACCCTCGTCTTGAGTTATAGCTCTGGTTTGCCAGTTTATGTGCTTATGTTGAGGAGATTCCTCATCACTTCTACTCTGTCTCATAAGCCTGTGAGTTGTTTTGGAGGCTCTCTAGCTCCTCTCTCATGTCATTTCCACTCTGGTATAATGGCTAGTGGCACAGTTGGCACACAGGAAGAGCGAGACTTGTGAGCTCGGTGGCTGGGGGAGATCCTCCCCGCGGTGGCTGTGAAGCAGCCTTTGATGTGGACGTAGCCAGCAGAGCGAGCTTCTTGGCCAGAGAGACAGCCTGGGTGGAGGTTGCCCTCTGATCTCTGTCACTTCAAAGCAGGTGTTCCTTCTTTCTCAGTTCCCCATCCTTTCATCCTTTTACTCCCTTTACCATTCCCCTCACTTACTGCCCACTCTCTCTCATCGGCTCAGCCAAGATTCCCACACAGTGGCGACAATGACTTCACAACTGATGGACGTTTCTGAGACCTTTTTGTCAGACGTTCACATAATGCTCATCTGTCATTTCTGTCGCTGCCTCTCCCACTCGTTATTTTTTCCAGATTCACACACACACACACACACACATTAAAAACCTCCTCCTCTCCTTTTTGTCAGAATCATCATTTGACATTTATTTTGTTGTTGTTCTTGATATTACGGGAATTCATATGAGATGTTTAGTCACACGTATCTGGCTGTTTTTGAAACAATATTGCAAATCACAGTGTGGCAATAACAATTATGAGAACACAAACATTTATGTGACATTAAAATAGTGTGTATTGTAAAGGGAATTGGACTGAATAGAAAAGTCTGTCATTGTGAAATGCATCTCACAAATGTCACCTTAAAATTACACCAACTTACAGTTATAGTTCATCCAAAACTGACCTGCTATAACAATTTGAAAAATATATTTTTATTTGTATAATAGAAACAGACCAAACAGTCCAAAAGCAGACTGGAATGGGGTCAGGCAATTTTTATTTTATTTTATTTTATTTTATTTTATTTTATTTTATTTTATTTATTTCATTTCATTTCATTTCATTTCATTTCATTTCATTTTATTTTATTTTATTTTATTTTATTATTCAGCAATTATTTCACATTATAAAAAGCACCTTTCTACTCATCAATGAATCCTAATAATAATAATAATAATAATTGTCATTATAATAATATTAAATGTTACTTACTTGTTTTCTGAAAGATCCTGTGTCACTGATGATTTGAGTAATGGCTGCTAAAAATTCAGCTTTTCCACCACTGGAATAAATTACATTTAAAAATCAATTAAAATGTAAAATAGATATTTTAAATTGTAATAATCTTTCACAATATTACTTTTTTGCTGTATGTTTTAATCAATAAATGCAGCCTTGGTGAGCATAAAAGATTTTTTAAATGAATTGTGTAATTAAATAACTGTTCATTTTTTTGCATTCATTCAAGTATGCAGACTTTTTCTATAGAATGTCTGTCTGCAGTTGTTTTGTTGCATCCCACTTATAGTAAATACTGCATGCCTACTGTATACCTCATTTTTCCCTTTTATTGAATTTATTTTCCTAATCTCTTATTGTCACAATCCTCATAGATTTTCCATTGTTCTGTTATTATGTGTGTGCGTGAATGAGAAGCCACTCCACATGGGTGGGGAGGTTAAAGCAGGTAAAGAAGCAGATCAAAAGGCTGCAGTGCCCTTCACTCTTATTTTATTGGACTGTCCTGAGTCCTCCTTGTGTCAGCACTGGCCTCAGATCAGCCCTGCAGACCCAGACGGGCAGAGACAGGTCATTTGAGATCAAACTTACTGTTCAGACCATGGTGACGTGACCTGGAAGCCTTAGGCACAGTGAGTGAAATGAGTCTGAGGGAGAAGAAAGACAGAGAGGAAGGTGGGTGAAATGGAACGCTTTTAAAGATATGGGGCGTACATCCAGGTAATTGTGCAGACAGTGGGAGGTGCTTAGTGGCTGGTCTCATACCAAGTTACGTAAAAGCTGATTCATTCGTTTTGGTCAGTTGCTTACAGAATCGTTCACATTCTATTGCACAGATGGACTGCAACTGCTGATGGGGACAGGTCACATATTTAAGGAATATCACACTAGAAAGAGTGCTGTTGTATTGAATATCAGTTGGAACATTATAAAGAAAATATAAAAATAAGTTTGTTTCATATCCCATTGATATTTTTTAAAGCATTAACCTTAATTTATGCTTAGAACAATCTGGCAAATGATTAAGAAAACACACACACACACACACACACACACACACACACCTACTGTATCTGTTTGTTTGTTTATTGTTTTTGAAAGAAGTCTCTTATGCTCAGAAAGGCTGCATGTATTTGGTCAAACATACAGTAAAACAATGTTATTACAATTTAAAATAACTGTTTTCTATTTGATTATATTTTATAACATAATTCATTCCTGTGATGGCAAAGCTGATTTTTCAGCTGACATTATTACAGTCTTCGGTGTTAATGATTGTTATTATTAACTATTGAAACCAGTTTAATATGTTGCCTGATATATGTTTGTGGGAACTTTTTTTTAAGGATTTAACATTTTTAAGGATTCTTTTATTTTACATAATACTTTTTTTCTTTTTACATTTTGTAACATTTTATATGGCTTTACTGTTACTTCAGCAGCAAAAACTGTTTTCACCATTGATGATATATAATAATAAAGTTCCTTGTGCAAATCAGCATATTAAAAAGATTTTTGAAGGATCATGTGACACTGTAGACTGGAGTAATGGCTGCTGAAAATTCAGCTTGGCCATCATAGAAATACATTACTTTTCACTGGGAAACAGGACACAATTACTAGCCAAAAAATAATTTATTTTTTATTTTCTATTTTTTTTCTCCTGTAAAATATTTTTTTTTTTCTAGTGTAGCTACCACACAAGATGAAAATGTAAGTTTGATGTTGGATAACAAGCACTGAATACTAACCCACATCTAGTGACAAGGAATAATGCCTCCCTAACTCTCATTTACTTAAAGGTTTCTTGTTTGCGCTCTGAATAAGGATAATTTCAGATGAAAGTGATGAGCTATGGCCTTTTATGAATTGCCTAGTTGTGTGATTAATGAACCACTTCACTTCCAAACTTAGGCTTGCTCTTAATTAAAACTTTAAGTCTGACCACAAATCATAATTCACATCACCCAAACCTCAGGACAATTTTATAATAAAATGTTTAGTTTGCATTGAAACTAGTTCTTTTTGTACTCGGGTGTCCTTGATTTTGACATGCTTTGTGACCTTTGACCTTTTTCTGTTATTCTTTCAGAGATCTCTGTTTCAACTCTGCTGTGATCTCTCCTCAAGTTTCCATCAAAATAAGAGTCTGTACGTAGAGGTCCACCTGCGCTCACTCCCTCTCTTCTTATCTCTGTCTATACTTCTGTCAGATTGGGTGTTTTTCTGTGTATGCATGTATGGAAATGTGTGTGTGTGTGTGTGTGTGTGTGTGTGAATGTTCATTAAAAGAGTCTATTTTTAATCAGTGCTTTGTACTGTAATGTGCAATTAATTGCTCCTTACCTCTTCAAAGTGGACTCGAATCAAAGAACAAAATCCAAATAGACTAAATGTTGTTGTAGGCTTTTATGCCGACTTTAAAATATATTTTCCGTCATTTATCGCTGATTCTTGAGTACAGAGACAAAACTGGCTGTGGTTTTGCTTGCCTGTAATTCAATTTGGATATTAAAAAGATCATTTCAAACTGATTATTTCTTTACAATCTGAATGACCACGCTAACATATCAAGGTTATGAGAAAAATATAAGCACAATAAAGAAAATAGTACATTTATGTGAAGATCATCTGCTTTATGTTGATCCAAATGTTGATTATTCTTTGTTTTGTCCCATGTCTCAAGAATCAGTCTTATGCTAGTTCTCATATAAGCTCATATTGATTTTTTGCTACTTACACTGTGTTCAAAATGTGTATATTTATTTTTTTTTAGGGTGCAAATGTATAATCTGTGACAAAAGTGTAACAGTGACATTCTTTTTAGGAACATTCTTTATAAGGCAATTTATTTGTTATAAAGAAACATAACCAGTGTATATTTCTCTTTAAATATTGTAACCTGCTGTCTATGTTTACCAAAAACTGGTATTATAAACTGACATTTGAATGCAACAGGTAGTCTACCATTATACAACACCTGTTGAGAGAGAAAACTGAGTTATTGTTATCATTTGCTTAACCATAAAATCATAGATTTTTAATTTTTTTTTTTTTTTTTTTTTTTTATGAAATAACATTTCAACGGTTCAGTACTATCTTGTATTGCACTGCTCTTAATATCCATTATTTAAGATGATTTTTAATTGTTTATTTGCTGGCTTTTATTAAACAGTACAATATATATATATATATATATATATATATATATATATATATATATATACAAAAACTGGTCTCTCCATTTCTTTTGCTGTCTTGTGCGCACACACTCTCAATGCTCATATAACTTCAGCAGATTGTGATGGAAAGAGAAGTGACATACAAATAATAGAAATAATAGGTTTGTACTGGCTCAGTCATTCACCTGCTAATCAATATGAGACAGGAACTTCATGGCACACTATTCATTCAGAGACAGCACAGCAACAAGCTCACTATGCTTTCCCCGCAGAGTGATTATTTTAACTGTCGGATGATCTCTGTAGTGAGCTGAGAAAGTCAACGTAAAAATTGAATTTGGTATAGTTAAAGCTTTTTCTGTCATAGCAGTTTCAGCTGGTACTTCATTGATGGCTGCTACAGAATGTTAATGCTTAACTGCTGTATTTATGGATTACTGTAGAAGCTGGTTAAAGGAATGCGATGTTAAGTACACAAGTAGGACTGCTTTCAAGCTATTATTCAAGCATTCAGCTCCTCTTTTATATAGTATGTATATTCATTAATCACGATGGAACCAGGTAAGTGTGGTGTCAGTAAGTTTTATTTATATGTATTTTATTTGTATTTTTTTAAGAAGTTTATTACTTTTTTTTTTTTTTACTTTATATACTATGCTGACAAAAATTAATTTTAATAATCAGCAGCCATTACTCTATCCTTAAAGGAACACTCCACTTTTTTTGGAAATAGGCTCATTCTCCAACTCCCCCAGAGTTAATAAGTTGAGTTTTACCGTTTTTGAATCCATTCAGCCGATCTCCGGATCTGGCGAGAGCACTTTTAGCATAGCTTAGCATAGATCATTGAATCCAATTAGACCAGTAGCATCGCGTTCAAAAACGATCAAAGAGTTTCGATATTTGTCCTATTTAAAACTTGACTCTTCTGTAGTTATATCGTGTACTAAGACCGGCGGGAAATGAAAAGTTGCG
Source organism: Acrossocheilus fasciatus (assembly GCA_036784905.1). Classification (NCBI taxonomy): domain Eukaryota; kingdom Metazoa; phylum Chordata; class Actinopteri; order Cypriniformes; family Cyprinidae; genus Acrossocheilus; species Acrossocheilus fasciatus. The sequence continues at coordinate 26,951,130 of CM071953.1, forward strand.
ATTTTCTAGGCTGATATGATTAGGAACTACTCTCATTCCGGCGTAATAATCAAGGAACTTTGCTGCCGTAACATGGCCGCAGCAGGCGCAGTGATATTACGCAGCGCCTAAAAGTAGTCCCCAACTACCGGGCACTACTTTCAGGCGCTGCGTAATATCACTACTAAAATATTAAACAAATAAATCTTACTGACCCCAAACTTTTGAACAGTAGTGTATGTGTATCCAAATTTAAAAAATTGGAAAATATTTTGTGATATTAAATGTTTGTTCAGTGTTTTGTAGCATATGCCCATATTTATCTTCTCTATAAGAAGACTAAATCTAATTTTGTCCCTCAAAAGTCCCTTGTGACAAGCTAAAAGAAATATGGATGCTAACATGCTTACTATTCTTCCTAAATCCATCTTTGTTTGGGTGCTAAAATGTTGGCTAACTGGCAGCAACAGTACATCATTAGCTTCTCTTGGCTGTCCCATTTGCAACTCTGTTAGCAGGGGATAAATCTCTGAGTTATTGCTCCTCTAGGCCTCATGAATCAGCAAGCTCTCTATAGTGAGAATTAAAGTCTTTCTAATGGGCCGAGCTACTGCAACATATTGCCGTGTTTGCAATCACAATAGCTACCAAGGCTTGATCAAATTTTGCAAAACAAGTCATCGGAGGAAACACAAATATTAGAAAATAATCTGCCATAGGCAATTTGCTAACTTTGTCAGGAACCATGCTGAAAAAAAATCTTAGTCTTAGATGGTTCCAGCCAATCTAGTTGGTCTCACAGACTAATATAACAGAGCAGAATCCAACTGAATGCATAAACATGATTACGCAATCTCAAACTGTCTCATTTATCTTTCCTAAGTGTGCATTTAATAGCTACAGCCGCATAAAAGGACATTTAGTAAACATGTCAATGGGGAACATTTGTCACAGCCCTGTGTTTCATCAACGCTTCCATCATGACGGCAGTCATTTACACACACATAAATGCAGACAGCGTGGTCAATAATGCAACACTGATTCCACTGCTTAGGCAATGGACAAATTTGCTCTTGACAGATACAGGATGGAATAAGAAAGAGAACGGAGGTGTGTTTGTTATCGATGATTTCTAAAATGCCTCTAGCTGGCATTGATCGCACAAAAGAACTGTCCGAGTGAGAGTGTTTACGCATCGGGTGGTGCAGTTTGGCATCAAGCCTTTGACAGGTTGCCTCTTATCACTGACATATGGATAAATGTCTTCCACCACTTCATAACTTCTCGCCGACCAGCCTGCTCACTCTCCGCTGCTTTTTAAAGAGCAGCAAAATGTCAGGAATCCCAATCCATAAACACAATATAGGCACCATGTTATGGCGTGCAGATTGTTTTGGAGTGCATATTGATAATTTATGTATTAGATTTGACATTGATTGATTTTTGCGTGTCTAATAACGTTCAAGTTTAAATTAGAGGCAAAATAGCTAGCCATATTTTGAGGTTTGGGGCGGTCGTAATTGCTTCAGGATGTAGATTTGATGTTTTTGCTCATAAAAAGATGCCTGCTTTTATTGAGTCACCATTAAAAGGCTCTGAAAATACTGCGGCACATCAAATGTCCACATAGTTTGGGCACCATTGATATGTAGATGTGGAGGACAAATGCAGTCTGGCAATTATCCGAAATCGTACACGGCCTTCTGAAAGGGACACACCTGAGAACTCTGCACATTTGAGAAGCTTTTCATAGACATTTAAAGAAACTGCAAACATATTATTTGATAACTCTGAAAATAGGTCTCTCAGAAAAGAGGTGTTTTCATAATCACATCTTGAGGATGTCAGCAGAAAAGCAAGTATTATGCAGTTGGACAACTAGCAATCGAGAGTTCATAGTGTATTATTATGTTAACATGGGATGACATCTTTGGCATCATACTGAAATATCGCTGTCAAAATTAAATGCAATCTGTCATTTCTGTCTTTTTATTTATTTATTTTTCTGAAACAGGATAACCTACCTTTGGTTGTCTGAGTAGAGTATGATTATAATCGTGATTGTATTTATGACATAAATAATTCACATGGTTTAGAATATTTTGGTCCCACTTTATATTAGGTGGCCTTAACTACTATGTACATACATTTAAATTAATCATTTGGTACAATGCAGTTATTGTGTACATACATGTTTTTATATTGTACTTATATTTTTAAAAATACTTATATGTAATTACATCAGCAATTAACTTCTGTAATTACATTTATAATTACACTGTTGACCCATCCCTTACACCTTAACCCACCCTTAAACCTACCCAGACCACCAAACCTGTCCCTAACCTTACCCGTATCCCACCTCAATAGCAGCAAATGTGTTTTGCAATACAATATGACCACAATAAGTACATTGTACTTATTTTTTGATGTAAGTACATAGTAGTTAAGGCCACCTAATATAAAGTGTAACCAATATTTTTAATGTAGAATATAAATAATTAAAATATATTTGTGTTGTATTTAATGTTAATGAATTTAATATTTTGTAAAATATTTAAATTTGAATTTAATTGTTTTTATTAACATTTACACATAGTTATATAATTTATTACAGCAAAACTGTTTGTGAATATGTTTCTTGAACTGGTTGCCAAATGAACAACCCAGCCTGTAAATAGACTGAAGATAATCGATGTAACATAGTTATAAGTTTGGTTGATTTCGAATCAGACAACCAAAAAATCTAATAAAAATCACAGGTGGTTCAGGGAGGATGTGAAAAGCTTTGTACAATTTGTTGACTGTGTGAGTCTGAATCAAACCACGAGCGAGTTGGAGAATGCTTTGTTTGTGAACCATTTTGACTGACTCATTAAAAGAATCAGTTTAAGAGTCATTTGTTTGCAAATCTAGAGCTCTCTCCTCAATACCACGACTGGTATTCGCCATCTCTATCTTTCTGTCGTCTCTCGGCTCAGCTAATGTCTGTCATGTGCACTGATGAGCACTCTCTCCTTGCATCATGAGTAAACACCACGCCCCTTACTGCTGATTGGCTACGTTTGTTTTGGTACTGGCCTGAAAGTGTTTTTGAAAAAATGCATACCCCACCTTTAAATTGGTCTTTACACCAGAGCGTATCATGTTATGTTTACACAATCTCCTATATGTTCTATAGGATTTTGAAGAAGTTGATTTAAACTTTACATGACTGTAAACACAATTCCTTGGACAAATGTCATCTAAGGCGAGGTAGTACATGTTTAGGTGTGTTTTTGTTGTCAGGTGAGGCTGTTCCAGGCAGCACTTTTAAAAGGGCCAGTCCGTAAAGAGGTGGGCATACGGTACACAGGCCTCTCATGCATAATGCATCTCTTTGTGCATGTTCCGAAAAGGAAAACTGTCAGGCTCAGTTAGACCCGGCTGGAAGAAGATTGCACCCATGTCCCACTAGGCATATGCTTCTGTCCGACCTGTGCATTAACACGTCGGTTTTGATCCTTTGGTCTCATTTGCAGGTACTAGCAACTTGTCTCACATCTAAAGAACACAGTGCTTAATAATCTAGTGCAGTGGAATAAAGACTTTGTTCTTGGAATTAAGTTGAATGTGAAAGGAAAAAATCACATATGTTGAGAAAACCAGCCCTAATAATTGTTTTTCATATCTGTGCACAATCACAACAGTGCAGGCAACTTTAGAGCATAACCGCATGCATTATTTAAGTGGTTAAAGTGTCCTGTGTTAGAGGCAATAGCAGCATATCTGCACCATAAGATCCATGCTATTTCAAGGTGGACTTTCCAAGAGATCCTTGTATATGCTTTCAATTACAGAGTTGTGTTGTTATTCAAACAAGTAGAGAACTGAAGTGTACAGCTTTAGGGAAAAAAAATAAAATAAAAAAACTGGTATTGGTAGTACAGAAAATAATTTTATATTTATATATATATATGTATATGTAAAAATTTCAAGGAATATTTTGTAAGTATTATAAAAAAAAAAAAAAAAAAATATATATATATATATATATATATATATATATATATATATATATATACACACACACATCAATACATCAATTACATTACTGTGATCTCGGTTTTGGTTGACCTAAGTTAGATCTTGACCACTATGCTTGACCTAGATTTTCCATTAGGGTAGTATGTACCAGCTCTTTCTTTTCCTTTGCACTCAAACTCACAATCCTTTTATGTAGTAGACATTCAATTAGATAAGATGGAGCATGTCAGTCAGACTCCTTTTTTTTCTATTTACATTTATTTCGAACATCCTTCGGTGTGGCGCAAGTTGAAAAAAGGATGAGAAGAATGCATCGCTCTCACCCTGGAATTTGCAAACATTAAAATGACATTCTGTCAGTGTTTGGCGCGGGCAGAGATGCCAAGAGAGACAGGCTGAAGACTAGGCTGTCACTGTATGCAGTCAAGCGCTTATTTATGAAATGGAATTACTTTCTGACAATAGCCAGGCATACTTCTGAAGCTTCCTGCCATTGCTGGACTTTAAATCTCTCAGTTGGCTTGCAGCCGCTTTTTCTCCTTGGTCTCAACCATTCTGTCTAGTTACTGTGTAGGGATGTGCTCGATGCATAGCCAACGATACACTGTAAAACCAAACAGTGAAATGAATGAAATGAAATTAGTTAATTTCACTCAAATAATAATGAAAGTTCATTAGACTTAATTGAAATAAGTTCTGTAAACTCAAAATGTTGTTGTAGTAAGGTTTTCTAGTTCCCAGCATGCTTTGCATCAGACAACAAGGAAAATAAATGCAGAAATTAAGTAAATGTTTTGAGTACTCTTAACTTAATCAGGTTTTACAGTGTACGATACATTAAAGATACATATGAAGCAGCTACCGATGCGATGCAATATGATTCATCCCTATTACGATGCAGTGCGATCCGATTTCGATTCAATTTGATTCAAAACAATGCGATTCGATGCAATATAATGTAATGCAGAAAATATGATAAATTTTATTGCCTCGAGGCTTGTTTCATAAAACAAGTTAACCAAATAAACCAGGATTATTTCTGTTAATCTAACTCATTGTCAAATTATTTGGTTCCATAAAGCAAATTTAACGTAGGTCTAAATCAAACTTAGTCACTGTGGCAACTTATTCTGGGAAACTAACCTGGTTTAAAGCAGGCTAACTGTCAGGCTAATAGAAACACAATGATATTACCACTGACTCTCTCACATACTATTATTTGCCCTTTTTTTTTTTTTTTTTACAGTTTCTAGCCATGCAGCCTTTATCTCTGGTTTTATGACAGCTGTACCTTTTATAGTTTGCAGAACAGATAGCATCCACTAGTAATTATCCTCTTTCCTTCTACCTCTATCATGTGTCTCCAAAACATTCCGGTTCTCTTTCAACCACGCACTAACATCACACGCAGATGGCAACGTAATCCTGCTAACCTACGCCCTATCTCTACATCTTTCACTACACCTCTGGCTTTCTCTGTGGGTCTCTGGAATTGTCAGTCAGCCGTCAATAAAGCTGACTTAATTTCTGCCTTTTTGTTAAAATCCACGCTCAGTATCTTGGGCTTGACTGAGACCTGGATTCGTCCAGAAGACTCAGCAACCCCAGCTGCTCTCTCTACTAATTTCTCTTTCTCTCACACTTCGCGTCAAGTTGGCTCCACTCTTAGTCTTTGGTGATTTCAACATTCACCTAGACAAGCCTTATGCTACAGACTTCCACTCACTCCTAGCTTCATTTGATCTCAATCGCCTTACCTCTACTAGCACGCACAAATCAGGCAACCAGCTTGATTTAATTTACACACGCAATTGTATTGCAGATAACATTCTGGTACAACCGCTAGATATCTCGGACCATTTCTTCATTACATTTACACTACATTTTGCTACCCGTGTGCCACCATCCCCCCTACCGGTTACTTTTAGACAAAACCTACGCTCTCTTTCTCCTTCCCATCTTTCCTCTGTAGTATCCTCCTCTCTTCCCTCACCTACCCATTTCTCATCTCTGGTTTAAACGCAGCTACTGAAAATTTATGCTCTACCTTAACTTCTTGTCTAGTCAACATTTGTCCTCTCTCCTCTAGGTCAGCACGGGCTGCCCCTTCTAACCCCTGGTTATCTGATGTTCTTTGTGAACATCGGACTAAACTCAGAGCGGCAGAGAAAAAATGGCGCAAATCAAACAACCCGTCGGACCTGAGTAGGTATCAGTCTCTGCTCTCATCTTTCTCTGCTGATGTCCACACTGCCAAATCCTCACATTTCCACAACAAGATCAACAGCGCTCCAGACATGCATAATCACTTCAGAACATTTAATTCTCTCCTCTGTCCCCCTCCACCACCTCCCACCACTTCTATTACAGCTGATGACTTTGCAACTTTTTTTACAGACAAAACTAGATCGATCAGTGATCAGTTCTCACCTCCACGCACACAGGACCCCCAACCAACCACATCCACTGCTAAAACTCCCATCTTCTCCTTCTGTCCCCTGACGGAGTCTGAAGTATCCAAACATCTCCTCTCCAACCATCCTACAACATGTCCTCTTGACCCAATCCCCTCGCACCTTCTGCAAGCAATCTCTCCCACACTCTTACCGGCACTCACACACATCATCAACACATCCCTCCTCACGGGCATCTTCCCCACTGCGTTCAAGCAGGCTCGGGTAACCCCACTGCTCAAAAAACCTACATTAAACACTTCTCTTATAGAAAACTATAGACCTGTCTCTCTCCTTCCATTCATAGCGAAAACACTTGAACGTGTTGTCTTCAACCAGGTCTCATTGTTTCTTTCACAGAACAACAAACTTGATGCTAAACAGTCAGGCTTCAGGAGTGGCCATTCAACTGAGACTACGCTTCTCTCGGTCACTGAAGCCCTGCGAATTGCAAAAGCCCATTCCAAATCATCAGTCCTCATTCTGCTGTATCTATCTGCCGCGTTTGACACTATCAATCATCAGATACTCCTCTCCACCCTCTCATCACTGGGCATCACTGGAATTCCACTTCGCTGGTTTGAATCCTATCTCACTGGTAGGTCTTTCAGGGTGGCCTGGGGAGGGGAGGTATCCAAAGCACATACACTGGTCACTGGGGTTCCTCAGGGATCGGTTCTTGGACCCCTCCTCTTCTCCAAATACACTACATCACTGGGTCCCATCATACAGGCACATGGATTCTCCACTGCTATGCTGATGACACACAGCACTATCTCTCCTTTCAACCAGATGATCCAACGGTAGCTGCAAGGATCTCAGGTTGCCTGGTGGACAACTCAACCTGGTAAAGACTGAGCTTCTTGTCTTTCCCGCCGCTCCAACTCTACAGCATGACATCACGATCCAGTTAGGTTCATCAACAATTACCCCATCAACTTCGGTCAGAAATCTTGGTGTAATCTTTGATGACCAGCTGACCTTCAAAGACCACATTGCAAAGACTGCTCGATCTTGCAGGTTTGCACTACACAACATCAGAAAGATCAGGCCCTTTCTGACGGAGCATGCTGCACAACTTCTTGTCCAGGCCCTTGTCATTTCTAGGCTGGACTACTGCAGTGCTCTTCTGGCTGGACTTCCATCAAACACAGTCAAACCTCTACAAATGATTCAGAATGTGGCGGCACGACTGGTCTTCAACGAACCCAAAAGAGCCCATGTTACACCTCTCTTTATCTCATTGCATTGGCTATCAATCGCAGCTCGCATCAAGTTCAAGACACTGATGCTTGCTTATAGAACAACCACAGGCTCAGCACCTATCTGCACTCACTATTAAGAATCTACATCCCCTCCAGAAGTCTGAGATCTGCTAGTGAGCGACGCCTCGTGGTACCATCACAAAGAGGCTCAAAATCACTCTCCAGAACATTCTCATTCACCATTCCTGGCTGGTGGAATGATCTTCCCACCCATATTCGGAGCGCTGGATCTCTGTCAATCTTCAAGCAACAGCTGAAAACTCATCTCTTTCGACACTACTTGACTTCACCCTACACTTAAATAATAATAAAAAAAAACTCTCTCTTTATTTATTCCTTCCCTTGCTAGCTTGTACTTATTTAAACAATGCCTGAGACTTGGTGTTACAAGCACTTTGTTTGTTGGATTGCCTCTTCAAGATGAATCGCTTTATGTATTCCCCAATTGTAAGTCGCTTTGGATAAAAGCATCTGCAAAATGACTAAATGTAAATGTAAATTATATATAAATTATATATATATTAATATTATATATAAAATTATAATTATATATAAATAAATCGTTTTTTACCGATGCAAATATGTTAGAAACGATGCATCGCTATATAAATGCCAACTTGTAGCTGACGCACACTTTTTTACTTTTTATGGTGATGCACCGAGCGAATCGGGGGAATCTTCCCATCCCTATGTAATTACATATGATTTACATATGTAATTACATAGATATGATTGCGAAGAGCTTTTCATATGTGAACATTTTCAAAAAGAAAAACTGGACAGGAGATTATATCGACAGGAAATTAAATTTGCACAAGATATGGATCCATAAATTTACATTTATCCAACTGATGAATTTAAAAAAAAAAAAAAAAAAAAAAAAAAACATCTGAAAATTTCAAGGAAAACGTGGCAAATTAGTCTTCCAGGTTTCAACGTCACTCTATAATTTTGCTGTTTATTAGTTATAAACTGGAACAAAACAAGAGACAATTGTTCCCTATCCTTTTTCCTTCCAAACCAGAGCCGTTGCCAGACTGTCATGGACATAAACTCAAAGAGATAATTTACTAAGAATATTTAAACAATGAGACACTGTCCCGAATCTGGTCTGCACTCCAGTTCATTCACAACTAGAGGTCACCCGCTCACCACATGGACTTTCACACCACACATCACATGGACTCCAATTACCATCATCCAACACTGATCACAGCTGTCACCAATCACTCATTGCACCAATCACACGCACACCTGATCACACAGCATCACTAATCACACACACTATTTTAACCCTGGACATTCTCTCCCTCGTTGCCGAGTATTGTACGCATTATTGCTGCCCTACAGAGCCCTATTAGTTTTCCTTGCCTTGCCTTGCCTTGCCTTGCCTAGCCTAGCCTAGCCTTGCCTTGCCTTTGTCGGATTGTGTTTTCCCCTGCCTGGACTATCGCTGACGTTTTGGTTTACCTCTCCTGTCTTGCCCCTTTGGATACTGTTCGCCGATCGCTGACCCACGCTTGCCTCTGTTTACTCTTTGTCTCGCCCACGTTATACCTGTTTGCCCCTGTTTGACCCTGCCTGTTATGACCATGTCTTTCTCTAATAAAAGTCTGCAAATGGATCCGCACGCCTCTCGTCTCGTCAGCCCCGTAACAGACACATCACTCGTTTCTTAGAAAATGGCATTCCTTTGGCTGAATGTGAATTTTATTGTGAGGACTGTACAATAGAGCAAATTATAGAACAAGGGAAAGTCATGAAAAATAATCAAGAACTATATATGGGGGGATTGAACATTTATTAATTTCAATACTTACAGTTTATGTGGTCAGGGATAATTCACCCACAAATTTAAATTCTGTCTTTTAATCATTTACTCACCCTCATGATGTTCTAAACCTGTAAGACTTTCCTTCTTATTTTATTTGTCCATACACTGTAAGTCAATGGCATCCAGCTTTGGTTTAGTCCCTATTGACTCTCATTGTATGGACAAATACTTTTTTCTAAATGTATTCTTTTGTGTTCACAGCAACCAGAAAGTGAAAGTCATATAGTTTTGGAACAACATGAGGATGAGTAAAAGCTGGTAATATTTTGTCTTTGCTTTTTTCTCTTTTAGTGCTACAATAACTGAACTGAGCGTTGGCCTCACATATAGACACTCACTAGTGGTGTATTCATTAGGGTGCTTAAGAAGACAACATGAATAGGGCTCATCTCTGAAAACATCCCTCTCTGTAAAAGGCAGAGATATAAAGGCTTTTTGCAGTGTGTTGCTTTGAAAAATGATCAAAGAACTAAAGCTGAGCTAGAGGCTGGAAACAGATGTGGAACCAAACATCAATTTGTGTCTGATAACGTCCAATTCTCAAGAGGTCAGAAGTTGGCCCCTTTTAGCTTCAGAGCCAAGACTAATGAAGACAGAGCCAGTATTAGCAAACACTTTCCAGCAGACACGAAATGAGAGTTCAGTTATCATGATCCTTGGCCCTCATTAAGCAATTAAAAGTCAGACACTGTCACAGATACTACTTATTAGAGTCCGTTCACCGTTTATATATGACTAGAATTTCAATCCGTCTCCAATCAGTCTCTGCAAGGCAGGGATGTTCCTTTAATTTTTTTCCTTTGGATAACTAGAAGGGCTGGTTTTTTGATCATCTTCCATTTGTTGTTGTCTTTTCAAATATCCGTCATTCTGTTGGATCAGACTGCGTGCATGGAAAACCAACTTGATCACATTAGTAATCGTACGTATTTGTACATAAAATGTGATTTCAGCACATTTACAAATTCATATATTTTGCATAGACACTGAAATTTATATTATTAAAATATTGACAACAATTAAGTAAGTTGTGAAATTTACAATTGAGCAACTTTAGACATTTGAAAATGTGTGTGGCACTAAAAAGCATGTTCAGTTTCTCTGAAAAAAAATTATATGGGACTGCTGCAACATTTTTTACGTTGCTTCAGAAATCAAATGCCTGATGAGTCAAGTAAAGTCAAGTCACCTTTATTTATATAGCGCTTTTAGCAATACAGATTATGTCAAAGCAGCTTTCCAATATCAAAATAGGAAAATAGTGTGTCAATAATGTAAAATGAAAAGATTAAACACTCAATTCAGTTAAAGGCATTTCATTATTGAATTCAATGATGTCATCGTCCAGCTCAGTTCAGTTTAAATAGTATCTGTGCAATCAAGTCGACGATATCACAGGAAATTAAGTGTCCCCAACTAAGCAAGCCAGAGGCAACAGTGGCAAGGAACCAAAACTCCATCGGTGACAGAATCGAGAAAAAAAAACCTTGGGAGAAACCAGGCTCAGTCTGGGGGCCAGACGAACCAGCAGTTCAATTCCAACTGCAGTAAAGTCAGATTGTGTAAAGGACTCATCTGGTTCCCGAGGTCTTGTCCCGATGGCCGTCTAGGTGACAAGTTCTTCACTGGGGATCTGTCTCTGGGGCTCATCTAGGTGTCCTGATCTCCGCTGACATTCAGGGCTGTAGAGGTCATCTCTAGGTGCTGATCCACCATCTGATCTGGATACGGACTGGATCAGGTGGCTATGGTGATCTCGGAATAAGAAAGAAACAGACAAATATTAGCGTAGATGCCATTCTTCTTACGATGTAACAAGTACATCGGGTGTTATGGGAAGTGTTCCCAGTTCTGGTTGACCTAATTAATGCAGCCTAAGGGCGTGTTCACACTTGGTGTCTTTTTTGACTAGAAAAAGTTGACAAGAGCGCTTTTTTAGTAAAATAAAAAGCTGGCAGCGTTTTGGTTACAAATAGCAGCCGAGGGTGTCTTTTGTTGTTATAACAACAGCTGCAACGGTAGCTAGTGCTGTGTGCTGCAGAAACATCTGCTTTTGAAGTTAATGGGGAGGGTGTGGGTTCAAAACGGCGTTTGTGGGAGCGTGACATTATACGTTTCATACTGTTCCTTGTGCTCCGAAACTAGTACGATCTGTCTACCGGCGATCTTCTCCTTTTTTCTTGTTGTTTTTGTTGTTATGGAAACGACTCGCCACTCGCTTGTCATTGGTCAGCTGTCAAAAAGGCGCTTGACGTAGGACGTTTTTTTTTCAGAAAAGTTAAACTTTTTTCAACTTGAAAAGACACTCTGTCAACACTGCCAGTGCAGTGTTGACAGAACCGGGCTAATGTGGTCATACTTCCTGGTTCTAGTAAGAACTCTAGCTGCTGCATTTTGGACCATCTGGAGTTTGTTTATTAAGCGTGCAGAACAACCACCCAATAAAGCATTGCAATAATCTAACCTTGAGGTCATGAATGCATGAATTAACATTTCTGCATTTGACATTGAGAGCATAGGTCTCAATTTAGATATATTTTTAAGATGAAAATAATGCAGTTTTACAAATGCTAGAAACATGGCTGTCAAAGGAAAGATTGCTATCAAATAGCACACCTAGGTTCCTAACTAATGACTAAGAATTTACAGAGCAGCCATCAAGTGTTAGACAGTGTTCTAAGTTATTTTTTGTGGGGGTTTTAGGTCCGATAATTAACACGTCTGTTTTTTTCAGAATTTAGCAGTAAGAAATTACTCGTCATCCAGTTTTTTATATCGACTATGCATTCCGTTCGTTTCTCAATTTAGTGTGTTTTGCCGGGCAGCGAAGAAATATAGAGCAGAGTATCATCAGCATAACAGTGAAAGCTAACACCGTGTTTCCTGATGATATTTCCTAAGGGTAACATGTTAAGCCTGAAAAGTAACGGCCCTAGTACTGAGCCTTGAGGTACTCCATACTGCACTTGTGATCAATATGATACCTCTTCATTCACTGCTACAAATTGATAGCGGTCAGATAAGTACGATTTGAACCATGCTAATGCTCTTCCACTAATACCAACAAAGTTTTCTAGAATTGTTCCTCAGGGGATCTATAGTGCACTATCTGATGTGATACTGTAGCTGACGGCTGCATGGTTACGATTTTATCTCTAATAGTATCGATCTTGGAAGTAAAATAGTCATCACTGCTGTGCTGTTGGGAAATGTCAATACCTGGTGATACTTTTTTTTGTTGTTGTTGTTAATTTAGCCACTATATTGAATAAATACCTGGGGTTATGTTTGTTTTCTTCTAAAAGAGATGAAAAATAATCAGATCTTGCAGTTTTTAATGTTTTTCTGTAGGATAGGGTACTTTCCCACCAAGCAATACGAAATACCTCTAGTTTTGTTTTCCTCCAGCTGCGCTCCATTTTCTGGGCTGCTCTCTTTAGGGTGCAAGTGTGCTCATTATACTCTTTTCCTTAATCTTCCTTAAGCGTAAAGGAGCAACTGTATCTAAAGTGCTAGAAAAGAGAGGGTCCATAGTTTCTATCACATCATCAAGTTTTTCTGTGCTGTTGGATATGCTGAGGAATTGAGATAAATCAGGAAGATTATTTACAAAGCAGTCTTTTGTGGTAGAAGTGATGGTTCTACCATACTTGCAACAAGGAGTAGAATTTACAGTTTTAGCTATATGGAGTTTACACAAGACTGGATAATAATCTGAGATATCATCACTTTGCTGAAGAATTTCAATACCATTAACATCAATTCCATGTGACAATATTAAATCTAGAGTGTGATTTCGACAGTGACTACATTTACATGGACATCAGTAATCTAATTATTTACCTTATTCTGAATAAGACAATATTATGATTAAAGTGTTTACATGAGTTTCTTTTAGAATAATCATTTCATGTTTCTGTTTTACAAGTTATAGTACATCGATCGATTAATGCCACAAGTCATTATGTCACCACGCAACGCCATCTGACGTCCCCTCCAGAATTTCACATACAAACATATAGTTTGTCTTTGTGATGATGCCATATACAGTTTTGGGTGTTTCATTTTTAATTTTATGAAAGCTTCAAGTGCAGTTAATTATTTGTACATGCATACAGACGACGGCGGTGTTGAAGCCCTTTTATTTGTCGTCAAATGGTTGACCACTGCCATGTGTGTATCCTGTCGCAAAGGTAATGAAAAATCTCTGTTTGCATAGTAGACTCTTAATCAGAGTATTGTCTTAATTGTATTAAAATCGGAGTATTGATGTCCATGTAAACGTAGTCAATAAGTAGGCCCTGGGACATGTTTTCTAACCCCAATAGAGTTCAGAATGTCTGTGAATGCTGATCCTAATGCATATTTTTCATTATCAACGTGGATATTAAAATCACCAACGATTAAGACTTTATCTGCAGCCAGCACTAACTCTGATAGAAAATCAGCAAATTCTTTAATAAAGTCTGTATGGTGCCCTGGTGGCCTGTATATAGTAGCCAGTACAAACATCAGAGGGAATATATCATTAACACTTGTTTCTCTAGATAATGTTATATGAAGCAGCATTACTTCAAAGGAGTTCTACTTAAAGCCTGCCCTCTGAGAAATACTGAGAATATTGCTTTAAATTGTAGCATCATCTCCCCCTTTGCCTTTTGGATGCGGTTCATTTTTATAACAGTAATCTTACTCATTTAAAATAATGTATTCATCTGGTTTTAGCCAGGTTTCTGTCAAACAGAGCACGTCTAGGTTATGATCAGTGATCATATAATTTACAAAAAGCGCTTTCATAGAAAGGGACCTGATATTCAGTAAGCCAAGCTTTATCATTTGTTTCTCTGTGTTTTATACATTTTTTATTTGTTGAACGTCAATTAAATTCTTACTCTTAAATTGGTTCGGATGTTTTTTGTATTTTCTAGTTCGGGGAACAGACACAGTCTCTATAGTGTGATATCTAGGTGAAAGAGTCTCTATGTGCTGAAAATTAACTGACTTCTGTGACGTGAGGCGGCTAGCAGACGGTCGGTTTAGCCAGTCTGTCTGCTTCCTGGGCCCCAGTTAGTCAAGTATGAACTCCAAGACTATGTGCCATATTTCTAGAGAGAAGAGCGGCACCACCCCAGGACGAATGAAGACCATCTCTTTTCAACAGGTCAGGTCTGCCCCAAAAACTCGTCCAATTGTCTATAAAACCTATGTTATTCTGCAGGCACCACTTAGACATCCATCCATTGAGTGATGACAGTCTGCTATGAATCTCATCACCCCGGTAAGCAGGGAGGGGACCAAAGGATATTACAGTGTCTGACATCGTACTTGCAAGTTCACACACCTCTTTAACATTATTTTTAGTGATCTCCGACTGGCAAAGTCGAACATCATTAGCACCGACGTGAATAACAATCTTGCTGAATTTAAGTGTAGCATTAGCCAGCACTTTTCAATTTTCCAAGATGTCAGGAGCTCTGGCTCCCAGTAAACATTGGACTATGGTGGCTGGTGTCTCTATTTTCATGTTCCGTACAATAGAATCGCCAATAACTAGAGCACTTTCATCAGGTTTCTCAGTGGGTGCATTACTGAGTGGGGAGAACCTGTTTAATGTTTTGATTGGAATGGATGAGCGGTGTTTTGACCCCTGAGTATTCCGCCTCACAGTCACCCAGTTGCCCTGCTGCCGAGGCGCTGAAACCAGAACCGAACAATGTACAGGACTCCCTGAGCTAGTTGCATCCAAAGCAATATCTACAGCCCTCACATTCTTACTATCCTCAACTAAAGTTTGGATGCTTGTCTATAGTTCTAAAATCTTCTCTGTCAGCCTAACTATTTCCCTGCATTTATCACATGTGAATCCCTCGTCGCCGACAGAGAGAGATAAGCTATACATGTGGCAAGTGGTGCAAACAACAATAGCAGGAGAAGAAGCCATTACTCATCGTGATTGATGAATGATTCACTTAGCACTGTTGTTTGATGAACTCGTGAAAAACGGAGCGAGCGAGAAATAAAATGGAGTGATAAAAAAGAAAACAATAATAGGCGCGAATGGAACTGAGAGTGACAAGCTAACCGGCTAATGAATGCTAACGCACTGCACGCACACTGCACTCGCAGTTTTAAAAAGCGAACGATCAAATTAGTTAGATTAGTTTGATAGATAATACTAGAAGTATGGTGGGAATTAAGTTATATTTTATCACTTTAAACAACAGAGAGTAAAAGTAAGATTTGTGACCTTTGAGTGCTGCTGAGCATTAACTTTGAGTATTAAAGTTACTGCTTTACCGCTTTTGAAAACCACCTATACTAAACCTTACCCTAAACCCAATCAATAGTGTGAAAGAAAAAAAAAGAGAGATAAATCTGCGTTTGCTGAAGCAACCATGCCATTTTACCTGGTTTTTACACAGCTTTGAGCTCTTTTGTCGAACTGTGTTTCACAGGACTCATACCTAAGGATCCAGTGCTGTATCAGGTGAGCTACTGAGCAATCTTACCAAATTGGAAAAGCCATACATAAGGAGATTGATATGTGATGCAAACTTACCATGCAGTATGGTAAGAGGGTTTTGAGGTGATAACGTAAACATAGTCAATAACATAGTCAATACAATCATATATGTTTCAGTGCATATACTCGATGTAAGTGTTAAAGCTAAACTTTACATATAAATACCTAGAAAAGTAGGATTTCTGAAAAGGTGCCACACTCACATAAGGTTGAACTAGAATAACTCCTCAGCATCAGTTTTACACAGGTTTACTAGTGCTCTGATAAATGTAACACAGGTGGATGTGTGCAACATAAACAATGATATCTGCTATCCGCTTTTGCTACAGTACGTTTTTTGTTGATCAGTGCACTTCATTGCTGTTAGCTGGTGGTAGTCCCAGCCTGACCACTCAATTATAAGCTCTTTCTCTTGTGGCTCCCGCACACAGTCCTCATCAGAGCAGGCTATTACCTGGCCTAATTACCAGACAGCCAAGCATAAGTCAACAGCCGCTGGGAATAACCAAGCCTGTCCTGCGAGACAGAGTGACCCTCACACCCCTGAAAAATATTGCCATCTATTTTAATAGAGCTTTACATCAATTCAGCCAGCACATGCACACAAGCTCGCTGAAGACTAATACCATAAACCATTAAACATAACGCACATAATGTGTCTAGAGATAAGATGCAATAATTTATTTGAATACCCACAACCTCATTGCAGAAATAGGATATACAGGCTTTGCCAATCCAACTGAAATTAGTCAATTAAAGGTTATAGCATTTAACACACACACACACACACACACATGCACATATGTGTGTGCATTTATATGATAATTTATTTGATCAGAAATACAGTATAAAAAACAGTAATGTTGTGAAATATTGTTAAAATTTTAAATAATTGCCTTCTATTTTAATATATTTAATATATATATACATATATATATATATATATATATATATATATATATTTTTTTTTTTTTTTTTTTGATGGCAAAGCTGAATTTTCAGCATCATTACTCCAATCTTCAGTGTCACATGATCCTTCAGAGATAATTTTAATATGTTTATTTGTTGTTCAATAAACATTTCTTATCAGTGTTGAAACATTTTTTTTAGGAATCTTTGATGAATATAAAGTTCAAATGAACAGCATTTATTTGAAATAGATTTTTTGTAAGACTTCTATGAGTCTTTACTGACACTTCTGATGGATTTAATGTGTCCTTGTTGAATAATAGTATTCATTTCTTTGAAAAAAAAATATGAATCTGAGTAACTGTAACTGTTAAATCCTAAAAATATGTATTTCCTTGTTTAAATAATAACAATAAAAAAAATCCAGATGTTCAGTGTGGTCTCAGACTTTTGAACCCCTCTATATTTATGGTAAATAAATAGAACACTTGACAGCTAATAAAGGCTTATTTACATTACTAATGATAATTGAAATATTTTGTCACACACTAAATGCAAAATAAATCAGTTTATCTTTTTTTAACACAAGGGAAATTAATTCCCATACACTCAATTTTGACTTAATTAAACAGTGTAATTAATTAATGTAGAGCGTTAAAAGCCGTTGTTTAAAAATGTGTTTTGAAATAATAAGCATCAGGCAACTGCAGCGTAAAGATACATTTATGTATGATTTTTTTCAAATTCTGTATCCACCATCATCATTTGATTTGTTCTCGCGTATATATAATGAAAAATAACTATATTTCTAACTCAAGTAACTATTTATGTAAAACTAGGACAAAGCAAGGAATAACCTACAGTTGCCTTTCAACATTATATTCTCTTGAAAATTCTGCAGTATTAAAATAAATGTTGTGTTCTTGCTCTCCTGCTGTGTATGTGTGTGTGTGAGTGTGTGTTCGTCACTCTAAATGAGTGAAGTTGTTTCATTTAGATGAGTTACATTACAAAGACCAAAACAGCTGCTGCAGAGGATCTGACCAATTCATTATTCGTGTGTTATTCAATTACAAAACAAAGACAGTGTCTCTGCATTCTCATCATAACAAATTACCTCCAAACAAATAATTAGTGCCGGGAATAAATCTCTTGTCATATTTCATTACGACACAACATGCCAGGAATGTGCTCGGAAATACCAAGAGTTCTGCTCAGTTTGTCCACTCTGAAATTGTATTTGTGAGCGTGTGTGCCAGGCATTTTCACTAGAAGTTTCTCCCTGCAGATTGTACTTGCCTGCACTTTTGTACTGACAATTTTGCTCTCGACTGTTCAAAAAATCCATTGAGTCAAAAAATAATACTATTAAGCACAGGTGCTCCCTGTGAAAAGCACTTTGGCAGTTCCCTAAACTTCTTTTAAGCGCTTAGCTCACTGAACCTTGGGAATGAAAATCAAGGGACATTCTCTTGACTTGTCTGGGTTTCTAAAACCTTATTTGAAAATAAGGCTTAAATCAATAGAATAAAACATAATAGGCACTATTTTTGGAGCACAGGACAAAAATTCAGAACACATAATCCTATTATGGAGACAAAAGGTTAAGTGTTTAAAATTCTGGACCAAACTGTGGACATCCACACTGAGCAGAGACAAAGTCTGAGCGTCCTTGCGTGTACGAATTTGAAGCCTCATTGGATTCATGATATGTGGAGATTACGTGTAAACTTTAATCACATTCCACCCTCTTATTAAGCGAAACCCTATCAGATCATTTGTCGTATACATTCCTGCAGGGCGAAGGGTGATCATTTCCATACGAATGAGCAGCCAGACTTTTTTTTTTTTTTTCCTCTAATTACGCTGCAACACAGACCTTATTTCCAAACTAGAAGCCCAGTTTATTAAAACAGTCTGTTATACAACTGCACATAATTAACTGCAAAAAAACTGGGCTTTTTAAATGTGAAAGCATCATATGAACAATTAATGTTCTAATCAACCTTTTGAAACACGGTACTTAGTTCATTTCGGAATAGCCCTTCTGTTTGCATAATGAACACAGCTGAAATGGAGGCGAGACAAAGTCAGACAACAAAGAATGAACTAATGAAGATCGTGCAAAACCCAGAAAGAGCAGGATTCACTCGGCCCACTTATGTAGTTCAAAACAGAGTAGAAAATGCTTGGTGAATATTAATATAAATGAATATGTATTATAGTTAGTCTGAGATCGTATTGTCATAATATTGTATTTTTGCTTTAGTTTTTTTTTAATGGTCATTAAAACAATTTATTTTCCACTTTTTACACCGTGACTAGATATATGTTGTTTTCCATCATTGGATCATCATTTGATGAATAACTGCTGCCATTATGAACAGAAAATGTGAATTCATCTCTTAATGTTATATTTGTTGAAACTGTCAGTTGAACATAGTAACCAAACAAGCTTATTACAGAGAGATTATGAAACAGCTAAACTCACTTATTAGTATGATTACCCAAGGAATGATGGATTTATAATGAACTAAGAAGCAAACAGGCAAATCCTAATACTTGTGAGCAGAACACTGAAAGCTCCACTACATTAGTTAACACTCTAATTACTATTGATTCAAAATCCTTGACTTTATAATGTAGATGGAACCCAATACACTGCACATAATCAATGTTGCCATTCGTCCTTTTAAGGACAAAAACATCATTTCTAATTTATTAAAGAATTCCCTCTTATGAATCTATGCCCTGAGGACGAATTTGATTTCTATTGAATGCACTTGATGTTTTAGGTCTGTTAAAAAGAAAAGATAGAATTAATGGTACAATGTGTTAGTCAGGCGTTTAATTTGGAGTTATGACCATTGTAGGACCAAGGCTACATAAGCTATTCACTCTGTTTGAGAAAGGCCAACTTTAAGTTTCACTTCTGCATTGCCTTAGGTTCCTGATATTGATCTAAAGATGCTCAGTAAAAACTGGGGTCCAAAAGCCTGTATATGTTTTTTTTTGTTTTGTTTTTTTTTTTTTTACAGTTTCTTGGTGTTTCCATTTGCTTTAATTACAGCAGCACCTGAGATGCATGAATTCCACAAGTTTGTGTTAAACCTGATGATGATGTTCTCCAGCATGTTTTAAGAATTCAAAGAGAATCTTGTGCTTGAGAGTCAAGAACAGCTGACAGTCTGTACAAAGTTCATATGGTCTTTGTCTTATTTTTTATTTATATTTTTTGTTTTATTGGTGATCTAAAAATAGTGCTGAATTTTGTTTGTTCTAATATGCATACATATATATATATATATATATATATATATATATATATATATATATACACAGTATGTACCAATTCTTTCATATATTGAGCTGCAAAGAGCAAGACAAGTTTTAACTTGTCTATTACTTGGCAAATGACCATGGAATAAGCGGGATAATCAACGGCTAGCCGTGCATTAAAGGATTTTAATGCACTTCGCGGAGACAACCACCCTATGCTTTGCTTCGGGCGGTTCTTTGCCTCCACATCGTGCATTAAAATACTATAATGCACGGCTAACCATTGATTATCCCTTATATATATATATATATATATATATATATATATATATATATATATATATAGCCTATATATTGTTTTTTTGTTTTTCCATGATTCAATTACGCTTTGTTTCCCAGATTTTCAGTGTAGTCTCAGACTTTTGGACCCAAAGAAAAAGCGAAAATAATATGGGTAATAACATTACTAGACTCCATAATCACTGATCATGCACAACTGAAAATATAGTCACTGGTTTTTATTATAGATCACTGAAACTAGTTCGGGAAATCGGATACTCCCGTATAGAGTGCTGCATAAACTCCACGTGACTTAGTAAAGTTCCTGTTAAGGTGTATAGGATCATGATATCATGACTGTTTGCTGAGGAAGAGTGGGAAAGTGCCGTAGAGATTATAAGGATCATTAATCTCACTTTGCGTTCTAATTAGAATGAATGTCTTAATTATTTTCAATTTATAGATTCAAACTGAACTATGATTTCAGTGACCACTTCCTGAAACTTTTTTTTTTTTTTTTTAATAATAGTTCACTCAGAATAATTTGGTCATCATTTACTCACCAATCAGTCAGAAAAGGAAGGTTGCCTCGACCAAAGATTTTCCAAGTTGACTATTAGTTGTTCATTTAAGCCATTAGTTATAGTCACACATTTTTTAAATGAATTTAATGTATCGTATTTAATGGTTTAAAATATTTCCATGGCTGTGATGTAACATATAATTGCTAAACTTGTGTCATAACATTCACCAAAAACATTGGAGTTTTTTTTTTCTGTGACAAACCGACAAATTCAAATTTTGTTGACTGAGCATCATCTCGTAGATTAACATTTAGTCGACCAAATTAAGGGCAGCCCTATACAGAAAGATTTTGTGAACTTAAATAATGAAATATTTGATTGAAAATAATGTTTTGTTTTAGTCTGTTGCTTACACAAAGCTATCGTATCACTTGAAAAGATTCGAATTACAGTCCACAAGTCATATGGACCAATTTTATGATACTTTATGGTGCATTTTTGTCAGTTTCGAGCTGAACAGGCCGAGTCTCTGTTCTTTTTACTATAATGAAAAAGAACAGAGACTGGAACTGTTAAGCTAGGTCATTCTTCAAAAAAGTCACCTTCTGTGAGTAAATGATGACAGAATTTTCATTTGTGTGTGAACTGTACTTTTAACGTTTCCTGTTTTTTAGTCTTAGGATGCACATCTCCTCTTTCAGCAGGGCTCCTGTATCTCAGCTAGAGGTAAAAGTAAGGGGAAGAAAATAAAATAAGATCTAAGAAGATCAATAAATGTTTCATCAGATTTAAAGGATGGCATTACGCTGAGCTTTATGGCAGCTCTGACACAGTTTCAGGGTGGTCGAGTCCTTGGGAATTTAAAGAAAAGTTTATAGCGCTGTAAACATGCTACCATTCTCTTTTCCATTTCGTCCACATAAAGTGCAGACAGATCAGTAAATCTGCAATGCATGGAGGTTATGGTTGCTACTCTCTATCTCTCTCTCTCTCCTTCACCAATGCTCCTCATCCACTCCGTTGTCCTTCACACTATTATTCTAATAGGGCCGATTTATCCTCTGATGTTTGAGATGCAGTACAATTGCTGTAAAGTAAACATGATGCTCGCACATTATCTCAGCGCTGTGTTTATATTGCTTCTGATCTGGCCTGTGATAAGAGAGCACAGCTGTCAAAGTGCACAAAAACAAAACAAACGATCCCTTGCCCTTACTCACCGCAGGGTGATATTTTAACAAATATATACAAACAGATTGCTGCATCTGTGTTTGTTGAAAACATTAGATACGTGATAATCAGCAGTGGAATTCATCATTTCATTTGCTTAATTCTGATTTATCTAACTTTTTTAATAACTGTGATTATCACACAGTAGCTTTTCAGAGATTGAAGCCTAAATTCTAATGAGGCAATTGGCAAACACAGTCTCTCTGAAATTAAGAAATCTTGGGAGAATTTTTTTTTTTTTTACACAAATGTATTTGCAAAAATATTGAATGGTGTCTTTTAGTTCATTAAATCTTTATTCACAATAAAAAATAATTCAATGCTGTTAGAATATGTGTTCTTGTGTTCATCAACTGTGCATTTATTGGATCAAACATACAGTAAAACAGTAACATTATGAAATATTGCAAATTTAAACAACTGTTGTAATATATATTAAATGAAATATATTCCTGCGATGTAATTCTGAATATCAGTAGCCATATAGCCAGTAGTAACTAGTTACATGTTACGTAATTTAATTACAAAATAAAAGTAATTGTAATCAGTTACTAAGAAAAAATGTGTAATTAAATTACAGTTACTTATGAAAATGTTAATGATTGCAAAGGGGGTTACATCTGATTTTTTCACACACACTCCCACATACAGATTTAATTGAGTTCTGTCATAAATTGCAGTGACTGCTCTAAAATATGAAACACCAATGTTTCAGAAGTTTATAACATGCTTATCCGATAACTGTCATATTTCTTATAGGGTTTATGTATATGCTTTATTTGTTTTAAGATTAACTGTTTCATTCTAAGGCATTGTTTGATTCCAGTTTTCCTGTCATAGCTACGCAAAGATTTTATTTCAAAAACAGTATCATAGCTATTAAACTATTTCTTGTTATGATTTTAAATCTGTATTTAACCTCAGAATGATTTTAAAGTGAGTCTGATTTTGTGGTGGCTGTCAAGTCAAGTCAAGTCACCTTTATTTATGTAGTGCTTTTAACAATACAAATTGTGTCAAAGCAACTTCAGAATATCAAAATAGGAAAATATTGTGTCAATAATGTAAAATGACAAGATGACATTCAATTTTCAGTTAAAGGCATTTCATTATTGAATGAAATGATGCCATCATCCAGCTCTGTTCATTTTAAATAGTATCTGTACAATCAAGTCGACGATATCGCTGGAAATGAAGTGAAGTGCTTCAAAGGGGACATCAGATGCCCATTTTCCTCAAGTTGGTATGATTCTTTAGGGTATTCTTGAAATGGTCTCTGTGGTCGTGTAAAACAACACCCTTTTTACCTCGTCAAAAACAGCTCTGTTCACAGCGTCTCGTTTCTGTGCATATCTCTTTACATTCTAATGAGCTCTGCTCCCTCTCTTCTGTGGAAGAGCAAACACGATTTGCAAATAATCATAAAAAATAAAAAGTGAGACTTACTTCTTCTGGAGGAGCAGCTGTATCATGAACAATGGGTGCTGATCCATCCTTGAGTTCTAACTTTTTAACAAAACCTGCCTTGAATTGTCCCTCATTCAGAAAGCATTTGCGCAGCCAGACATAAACGAATTTAGTGAAAGTGATGTGAAGTGAAGTGTGGCCAAGTACGGTGACCCATACTCGGAATTTGTGCTCTGCCTTTAACCCATCCAAGTGCACACACACACAGCAGTGAACACACACACCGTAAACACACCCGGAGCAGTGGGTAGCCATATTGCTGTGGCGCCCAGGGAACAGTTGGGAGTTTGGTGCCTTGCTCAAGGGTCTCACCTCAGTCATGGTATTGAATGTGGAAGAGAGTGCTGGTATTCACTCCAAAATCAAAATGGCTTGATAATTGAGAATGTTTAGGTTTTTGGGGATTAAAAAAAAAAGGAGTGAATTTTTATTATTGTAGGGTGGTTGTGTCCACACACTTCTAAGACACATTTATATGCAAATGAAGATATTTTGCATCCAATGTCTCCTTTAAAATTAAAATATTATAATCTTTATAATATTATAATTCAAGTGATGAAGGATTTCGAAGTCTGACAGTTATCAGTGTTGAGTACTACTGTAAGGTTAACCCTGCCTGGTGTATATGTTTGAAAATGATTAACAGTTGAAAACATTCTAAATTTAGAAAAGTAATCAAAAAGTAATCAAATGTAATCAGTTACATTACTTTAATAAAGTAATTGAAAAGTTACACTACTTATTACATTTTAAGTAGGGTAACTTAACCTATTACATTTCCAAAGTAACCTTCCCAACACTGCATATAGCCTGCTTATTTTTGAATAAAAAAATAAATACAAATATTTCTGTTTAATTTTTTTTAATTTTTTTTTTATTGATGAATAGAAATGTCAATTGAAAAACATTTATTTGAAATATAAATCTTATGTATAAATGTAAATGACTTTACTTTACTATCACCTTTGATCAGTTTAATGTATGATATATAAAAGTGTTCATTTAAAGAGAAAAAAAAGTCTGCAGTCATACGTTGTGTGAAATGATCTCAACGCATTATCATAAGCATCAATAGTAGGTTAACTAAATAGCGGACAGTGAAAAACAAAATCTAGAGATGTTTTCGGTTTATATATTAAATTCAGATGAGCACTTTAGGAATTGAAATGGACACTTCATCCTGACTCCCCTGAGGGGGCAAATTGCATCTAGCATTTTCTGTGACAAAGCAGCTGGAGTCACAATAACAGGACAGTCAGGCTGAATCATTTGAGCCCTGAGGCTCCATGAGGAGGCTTTTACCCGGAGGAGAATGATCCATACTGAGGAGGAGGTGGAGGGAAACCTGCAGTAATGACTTTGTCCATCCTTATTTTCATATTCCAACCCATGCTTTCTATGTGTACCATGGTTTAGTCTGATACAGGGATTGGATGCTGTGCAGGAGTGTGATTGTTTTGTTGTCGGGGAGGTAACACAGATGGGAGACTTTATTTACAGATGAGCTGATAACTGAGGGGATTTCCAATGTTTAGTCTAATCATTAGACGCACATGGAGCAATGAAATCTGTGTGCCAGTATCAGTGCCATTAAATGAGAAAATGACCCAAATATTAAAATCCATATACTCTGTAATTCTCATTTCCAAACAACAACAGCAAAATTGCATGATTTACTGGTCAGTTTGTGAATTTTTGCCTATTGGAATTTCTATAAATATTGCCAAGCAGAATTCCAATCTGAAACACTTTTTTTTTGCATTTGAAATTATGAAATTATTACAGTAAAAGATAGATTACAGTGTTGTGCCATTTGGTGGCAGTTGTGTGATCTTTTCATAAATAAATATTTCTAGGTCATTATAGACCTACAAATCAAAAAAGAACAACCCAGGCTCATTCGAAATCCATGCCTCTAAATACATTTCTGAAACACTGTTATTACATACCTTACTGCACGTTTTGCAGCAGTTTCAAAATGAAACGCCCAGTGAGCACTAAAACACAGGTTCAAAACGTGACCATGGCACGTTTTTGTTACATTGATATAGGCACGTATTGCTGTGTTTGCATTACGTTGCTTCAGGTACGTATTGTAGTGGTTCATAATTCAAATATCCGATGAGTGTTGCTAAAAGTTAATGCTCTGTCATGTTGGATATATCCTCTAGACCAAACCCAACCCTGAAACTACTCGATAGTGTTAACAAATGCAAAAGTGATATAAAAACGTATTTGTTGATGCAGCCGTGCTATTTTAACGTCCTTATGCAGATCTGAGCTGTGATGTTGAACCGTAGTTTCACGGGGTGAGTACTGGAACTCTTCATCACTCAAGTGATAAAGATAAAGATAAACTTTATTTGTCCCCAAAAGGAAATTTGTCTCAGGCAAAGTGCTACAGTGTTGCTCTAAACAATAATACCTTCAATAATAATAGATAAAACAGATTAAATAAAACAATTAAGAGCATACATTAAAATACAACGTGTAATATAAATAAATGCAAAACACAGTAAGGTGCTAATAGGTGCGTTGTTCTTGTTAGAATTCAACAGTTTTATCGAGGCAGGAACAAATGAAAGCTTCAGTCTATTAGTTTTACACATAGGCATTCTCAGTCTTATTCTTGATGGCAGCGGCTGGTATTCGCTAAAGAGAGGATGATCGGGATCAGTGCTGATCCTTATTGCCCTTCTCATCGCTGCCTGTTCGTATAAAGTCTGTATGGGCTCATATTGTTTTATTCCTATGATTTTCATGACTGTTTTGTGGATATGAGCCAATTTATTTTTCAGTTGAACAGACAAGTTTGCCGTATGTGCAAGTGCATTGCCGTATCGCGTGAGCTACTGAGCAAACCCACTGAATTAGAAAACTCATGCATATGAAGCTGTATATGTGACAACAACGTTTGAAAATATCAATTAAAATTGGTTTAAATTCATAACAAAATATTCCTTGATTAAGTATGCGAAAATTAGGCTTTATTAATCAAAACTGAGCTGCAAATCATATTTTGTGTGAAAAGGAATACAAGTTGTCTGAGTTTTACTGCCTCTTGTGTTCATTTCAACTGGAAATTGCAGTGATTTATGTGTGTATACGTATTTTTTTTGAGTTTCGCAGAAATGTAGGTAGAGGCATGTATTTCTATGTTGCAAAAGAAATGCAAAGAATTGGTGGTTTTAATTATTTAAAGAAATCTTTCAACCAGAAATGAAGATTTCCTGAAAATCTACTTACCCTCAGACCATCCAAGATGTAGATGAGTTTGATTCTTTACCGGAATAGATTTGGAGAAATTTACTGTTACACCACATGCTCACCAATGGATCCTCTGGAGTAAATGTGTGCCGTCAGAATGAGAAAACATCACAATAATCTACAAGGAATCCACTCCATCTATTCCATTTGTATTCAATTATTAAAGGGATAGTTCACCCAAAAATGAAAATTTGATGTTTATCTGCTCACCCCCAGGGCATCCAAGATGTAGGTGACTTTGTTTAAACAGAAACGAAGATTTTTAACTCAAACCATTGCAGTCAGTCAGTCATATATTATCAGTCAATGAGCTCCACGGCTTTGAGAGTCAAAAAAACATACACAAACAAAACCAAATTAAACCCTGCAGCTCGTGACGATACATTGAGGTCTAAAGACACGAAACGATCGGTCTGTGCAAGAAACTGAACAGTATTTATATCGGGTTTTTTACCTCTAGTACACCGCAATGTCCAACTGTACTGAGCGTGTTCACAACAGCGGCGCGTGACAGATCACGCAGACTTATAAGTGCATTACTGCCACCTATCTCTCAAATGGACCACTGACACTATACTGAGATTGTAGATAGAGTGCCCATTGACTGACATTATATGACTGACAGACTGCAACGGTTTGAGTTAAAAATCTTCGTTGTGTTCTATCTTGAATGCCCTTGGGGTAAGCAGATAAACATAAAATTTTCATTTTTAGGTGAACTATCCCTTTAATGCTTCTCAGTCCTGTTGTCCTCCCACATCAAAAACCTCCAACATATTTGTTACTATTTTGGAGTGTTATCTCTTTTAAACTGTGCATGATCTGTGCATGTTTCTCTCCTGATTCAGGCGAGATGATGAAAATGCCTTAAATATTTGTTTGTTTTTTACAAACACACAGCTTTTCACTTTGCAAAATGTTAATTGATGGACTGGAGTTTTCTGGATTACTCGTGGATTATTGTGATTTTTTTTTTTTTCAGCTGTTTGGACTCTCATTCTGACGGCACCCATTCACTGCTGAGGATCCATTGGTGAGCAAGTAATTTAATGTTAAACTTCCAAATCTGTTCTGATGAAGAAGCAAACTCATATACATCTTGGCTGAGAGTGAGTAGATTTGAGCAAAGTTAAATTTTTGGGTGAACTGTTCAGATCTTCATAATATAGGTAAATGCAATGGCATGTACAGTATAAAAATAGTTTGAAATATTTTACTGTTTAAAGTTAGAAATAAAAATAGACAATATTAGAAATGCTATTTCTAGTACAACCTCTGTCCAAAAAGTTATTTTATTAGACGTGATGAAGCTTGTGCGTAGACAAAGTTTCTTCATTTGCACAATTCCTAGAAAGTACCTCTTCATGCAATCTATCTCATCTGCAGTCGGAGAACCCCAAGACGCTGGCTGTGACAGGCTGAATGCTCTGGGCCCTCCTCTGTGGATTCTCACACCATGTAACTGACTGTTGTTTGGATTCATAAACAGAGTGATTGAGTGCTGCTGGCAGCCCAGATGCCATTACAGCCAGTGCTAGCTGAAAAACGACAGCGATGACTAGCAGCGAGGGAAATCACGCCGCTGTCCCACTGACGGGTCCTAATCATTTCTTGTGTTTGTGTTCTTAGTGGCCCTTTACTACTGCTGTCCATCACACCTTACATTTGTGCAGAACAGTCGCTTTTGCTGAATGATGATATATGTTTGAAAAAGCCCCTCTGTCTCTATTTGAAAATATCAGATTAGCTTTGGTGCCAGTTTATGAATTTAGCAGATGCTTTTCCAGTGCAACTTTTAATGTACATTATGAAGTCAGTTTTCACTTCATCAGTTTTACCTACCATTTATTTCAAATCTTTTACATTTTTTTAAATACATATTTTACAACAATTTAGATGTATTTTTTATGTTTTTTATAAGTGTGGCTGAAATGTGTGAATACTCGGTGCCACTGTATTTAATCTGTAGGTAGGGCAAATAGCAAGTACATGCAGTGTCCTGAGAGTGCTATTATTAGTTATGGTACAGCTGTGAGGGCCATGAATGATACTTTCACAGCTGGAATAAAAGGCACAGCAGATAATGAGCAAGGACAGAGCATGTTTTCCTAGATGCTTGATAATTGCTGATTAAATATTCATATGCAATTTCTGTGTTCACAGGATAGATATATGTGAGCTGATTTTCACTTGAAATCTTTCACTTGAATTTCTATAATCCTCAGTGTTGCCCTCTAGATATCCAACAAATTTCAAATTCAGCATGTTGAAGATATTTCAAATGTAGCACATAACTTGCCACGAGGCCTGCCTGAGGGCTCTATTTAGTTGGCTCTAAATGCCAGTGATCACTGGATCCTCTCTCCTTCCATGTCAGGAAAGGTATCCCTAGTGTTTTAGTGCAGCAGCATTTTTTTTCCAATTGAGTCTGCTGTAGGTGTACTTATTTAATATAATATTTAAGCCCCAAACCTCGAGGTAATAAATCCAATGAGTTCTCTTTAGCCTATAGATTAAAGACATTTTGTACTACTAATATTATTAATAAAAATATCAAACTAAAAATGACATGACATAAAATATAAGACAATATATCTGATTAAAATTATTCAGAAACATTATTAAATATTACAATAATAATAATAATAATAATATGTATATACAAATGTATTATTTGATTCAAATAATTTTATATTAACATTTTTATATACACTTCCAATCAAAAGTGTACTTTTATTCAGCAAGGATGCATTAAATTGATCAAATGTGAAAGTAAAGATTTTAAATAAATGTTGTTCCTGAAGAAAAAAAAGTTAAACAGGACAACTGTTTCCCACATTAATAAAAATTAGAAATGTTTCTTGAGCAGCATCTTAGAATGATTTCTGAAGGATCATGTGACACTGAAGACTTCAGCTTTGCCATCACAGTAATAAATTACTTTTTAAAATATATTTAATGGTAAACTGTATTTTTGATCAAATAAATGCAACCTTGTTGACCATAAGATACTTCTTTCCAAAACATTAAAAATCTTGACGACCCAAACTTTTGAATAGTATACATTTTTGGATCATTTGTAGCAATAATGCTTTTTGCTATTTACTAGTTTCAGCATCTGCCACCAGAAGCAAGCACCAGACAAATCTGCACCACTGATGTGCTTGACCCTGTAATTACTTTAACAGTATATTTATTATTACAACTTAATTTATTCAGTCCAAGTCATGTAAATGGCAGAGGCAATTTATAAAAATTGGATAAAAAAGATAATCAAAAAGAGAAAAGTATTAATTAAAAGTAATAATAAAAAAAGGTAAATTCTTTTAGTGATGGGAAACCTTCACTGTGGGAATTTCAATTAAGAGACAAGGTTGTACTGTGGCTTTTATGATAATTCTGTGACTTTTTGCATCAGAGATGCGAGGGAGCCTAACAGCCTCAAAGAGGTAACGTAAGGACCGAGTCATCCGCTGTTTTGCTTTGAAGAACCCACTTTTGCCCT
This sequence comes from Acrossocheilus fasciatus, assembly GCA_036784905.1. Lineage (NCBI taxonomy): Eukaryota > Metazoa > Chordata > Actinopteri > Cypriniformes > Cyprinidae > Acrossocheilus > Acrossocheilus fasciatus. Next base: position 26,981,670 of record CM071953.1, read on the forward strand.
TGTGCGCCATCTGTCATCATCCCCTTCCATTGACAACGCATTAATCGCAGAGGCTCAGAGAGGCTTTTACCCAAAGTCTCTTATTCTTTACCCTTGGCATCGTGCCGTTGGTTCAAATCCCATCGGCATAGTGCGTGTTCGTTGCTGTGGAAAAGTGGTTTGTTAATGTGTGTAGCTGGGCCTGTATTGTACTGTATATCTAGCGGGTTTCAGTGCAGATGTGTCAACACGAGTCCAATGGGAGCTCTAATCAGAGCAAGAGTGCACTCGAGGGCCACGCAGCCTCGTTTGCTGCTGGCTAGAGCTGATAGATGGGCCCGCTGTGGACCCTTAGACTGGGCCAGAGCGGTTCCACCCCCTTCCCGCTAACCCAGCCTGACATCTCCACGGCCCACCTGCAGCTTACGTGTCCGTGTGGCCCTGACTCATTGGCACGCTCCAGAGAGCCTGACGAAAATAGCCTGCCTCCACACCTCCTTCTTTTATCACACTCTTCTGATTCATGTGTTTACTTGTGTGCAACCGATAGTGGACTGTGATGTGCTTTTTGCGAATCACGCTTGGTTTCTCTCAAAAGCATACGGCTTGAATTGTGGGCAGAGTGATAACCGAGGGGTTGGAGATGTGAACTTCTGCCATTTCTTACGCTCAAGGCATATATACTCGAAAGCTTTCTTTGTTTTATGGTTTCTTGGTTTGCATTTATTTTAGACTGGCAAATTTGCAGATTGCCTCAGGGGGGGAAATGGATCAAATTGCCGTGCAATTCATTAGTTGTGTGATTTCTAACAACACTTCAGGGGATGTGCATTGTATATGGTCCGTGGTAACGTAGCAACACGGGAAATGGCCATATAATATGAATGTTAGAGGAACTGATCATCCGTCACCTGTATAGGGCTCATATTTTCTCTCAAAATCTTCAGTTACTAGAAATGGATCAGTTTGATAGATTCAGTCCTGATTTGCCCGATCGCTCGTGGCAGCCAATTAAATTGAGTTATTCCTGCTGCGGCGGTTTTAGTGTGACAGGTCTGTGGTTGTTTCAGCAGACAGAAGCTCCTGCGCATGGTGGAAGTACTCTAAAAATAACCGTAGAAATAGTCAACAATACCTTGCTGTATCCTGTACTGACAGGGCTTCACTAATTCTCATAAAAACGCTGACTAAAGGCTTGTCAATACTGTAAAGAATCACATTTGTTCCGCTGATGTAAATGTTGTCTTTGTGCAGCGCACTTCTGATATAATGTCACTGAAATACTAAATGAAAAAATGACACTGTTTATTGTTTAGTCGGTTGAAAAATGGCAGCCTGGGGCAGTGTAGAATAATATTGCAAGTATAATAATATTAATAATAATGCAATTAGTATTTCTAATTAGTTTGTATGTATACTTTAAATGTATTTGTAATGAATTTATGTTTTAATATAATTAATCAATGTGTTAATTACATCGAAAAGTACTATGACTGAACTGATAATTTTTCAGAATGTTACTGTTATCTGGAAACATTTTACACTAAAAACAACAATTTAAGCAAATGCTTTGCAACTAGCAAAAAAAATGGATTTAAAACTAAAGTATTTGTTGATATAAAAGTCTAAATTTAGGAAGGCTACTAAAGGCACCAAGTGTGTTGACATGGGGCTCTGGCTCCCCAATTAGAACCACCCCGCCGATGCCTCTGTACACTGTTTTGGTAATTGGCATGTAAAAGGATTATGTGAATTGGGTTTTGGGATTAAAGAGTTATCAGATACTCAAGTGCATGTAATTCCTCTTGTTTGTTTTTTGTAACAGATAAAAGAAAAAAGAAAAAAAATGCATTGGGCTCGTTAAGGAAACGTGACTTTTCTCTTGCATTGTTAAGTGAAACAGTAACTTGACCCATCTGTATAGCAGTTTTGAGTTTGCTCCAACTGAAATGCAATAATTTTGTGTTTTCTGAGGTAATGGAGATCACCCAATGACCACAGCTTTGGAATGGCAAGCACAACCCACACACTTGATGAGAGGCGCCATGCCCTTGTAAACTGAGGGGGCTTGTGCATGTGGAACCAAGAGCTATTATTAAAGACATATATACACATTAATAATTAGGTTAATAATGTTAATAATAATTTAAGTTTAATAATGCATGAATGGTGTAGGTAAAAATTCTACAATGTTGTGCCAAAAAGCACACAATCGCATGTAAATATGGTCAGTCTATTCAAGTTGCATCATATATGTGACCCTGGACCACAAAATTATAGCTACCCAGCAGGCACAAAACAGGCACACAACGTCATAAGACATTGAAATTTGATTATATTTCAGTTGTGATGTCAGGTGACCAAAATTCAAAGTAAAGTCAATGTCTAATGTCAATGTTAAATTGATGTCCAATACCAACGTCAGCTGAAGTTGAGATTTTGGTGTTTTTAGGTTGTGCAACCAAAATCCAATGTTAAATCAACGTCAAATTGACGGCAAATATTGATGTCAACCCGATTTTCATTTTCAACCAAAATGCAACGTCTGTCCAACGTCAACCTGACGTTACATAGACATCTGGTGCCTGCTGGGTAGCACTGGTATATTTGTAGTAATAGCCAACAATACATTGTATGTCAAAATTGTCGAATTTTATTTTATGCCAAAAATCATTAGGATATTAAGTAAAGATCATGTTCCATGAATATATTTTGTAAATTTCCTACCGTAAATATATCAAAACTTAATTTTTGATTAGTAATTGCATTGCTAAGAACAACTTTAATGGCGATTTTCTCAATATTTACGGTAGATTGGGTTTTTTTTGTTGTTGTTTTTTTTGCACCCTCAGATTCCAGATTTTCAAATAGTTGTATCTCAGCCAAATAATGTCCGATCCTAACAAACCATACATCAATTGAAAGCTTATTTATTCATATTTTATTTATTTAAATTTGATTGATTGATTGATTGATTGATTGATTGATTGATTGATTGATTGATTGATTGATTGATTGATTGATTGATTGATTGATTGATTGATTGATTGATTGGGTAGTTAGCACAGTTGAACTCCTATATATATATATATATATATATATATATATATATATATATATATATATATATAATGAGTATGCATGTAGTACCAAGCAGAAGAGGTTTGGTCAATGTACCATACATGTAATTTCTCATGTAATGTGAATATGTTTTAAATGAATCCAGGCCTCATTTGTTAGCTCATATTAAATATATGACTGCGCCTTTTGGTTCAACACACAAGGCTGTGTGGTGAGATCGAATTGATCTTGACCTGTCGTTGTGATAAAAAGCTTTGTGAAAGGGTGAATTTTGTGGAAATGTGATAGCATTAAAAAAAATCTGTTGAATGTCAGATGTGTTTAAAACCAGTGACTGATTGTTCACAATCATGCATGCGTGCAAGTGTCTCAGTGTTTGCGAGTATGTGCGTACACTCTGTGTGTTTGCACTTGTCGTCTTGTTAATTGTCTCTGATTTGTGCATTTGTTGAGTTCTCTTGTCAGTACATGAGTAAATGAATGTTTTATGAGTCAAGGCCTTTTAAGTATGCTCATTCCCCAGCCTCAAGCTGTCACTTTCAATTCCACTGTATTCCGCTTCCCGTTCCCTCCGCTCCCAACGAGGAATATCACGGCTGACGTGGCTTAATTACAAGAGTATGTTTAGCCTGAACACATCACCTCATGGCTCGCATAGGTCACTTGTGCCACAGGTTGTTTCTTGGTCGGTGGTTACCTAAGGCCTTTGTCTCTCTTATCTAGGTTTTCATGTGTAAGGCTAAAAATAAAAATCATCTGTGGGGCTTCACTGCCTCGTAAACCACATACAATAAAACCGTCTCTGTGCTCTCATGTTAATATGGATCATGAGCCATACTGGCATGAATTTATTTGTGGGTTTCTAAAGTACATGGTGCATCCACTCTAGAAGCATGATTTTTTTGGAAAGGGACAGCCATCGTTAGTGTACCGGCAAGGTGAACACAAGCAGCACTAATGAATGAATAATGACGGTCACCAAGGTAACTGTGCATATTTATGCAGTGCACCCTATTTACAACGAGGGACAAAATAAAATGAAACGTTTGCTTGTTGTTCTGCCAAAGCAGTGGTGCAGAGTAGCATTTTATCTCATTAATAAATGCCAGATAAGATCCAGTGCGGCAACTTCCAATCCCCAAGACACATTTAGCATTAATGTTGCACAGCGTAAAATCAATAAACACTGGATAGTAATGGCCGGAATCTATTAGTAATAGCAGGCAAACCTCTAACTCATAGGTACAATTCTCAGAAAATGCTAAGTAGTTAGCTTGATTAGTCAAGTCATTAATGTGCATTATTGAACGTAATGGTTCAAGTTAGAATCCCTTCAGCTTAACGGACAACAACAATACCATTAAATGATCTAAGTAATGAGACTAAACCACCAGGTACATGGTGCTTAAAAACAAGTCGTAAATAAAAACATCAACGGTGTTTTTGGTCTAATTCTTTAGTACAAATAGGCTAGTTCATGGAAATGTACAATTAGGGGATGTACACACAACATGTTTTTCTTGATTTTTTATATGTAAAAATGTGCTGAATGGCCTCATTTTGACTGTTGTGCTTACATCTTGAGTAATACATGTTATAAAAACAGGATTTCACACAAGTACTTTTTTGCCATTTTATTTTGAATTTTTGGGGCATTTGTATCAAATTTGGTGAGTTTTTTGACACAATTTGCTATCAAATTCTGAACAAAACATCACAATAATCCACAAGCAATCCACATGACTCCAGTTCATTATTAAGGCTTTGGAACTTTAAGCCATCGTTTCTGAGTTCTGTTCAAAATCCACTGACATATTTGTTTAGAACTGTTTTGGACTGCCCAGTGTCAACAGTGAGAATGAGCCTTGAGAATGAGAGTTCATAGAGCTGATCAACATCACCATAATCCACAAGTAATCACAAAACTCCAGTCCATCAATTAAGTATGGAAGTCCGTTTCTGCCACTGAATAAAAAATAAAAAAGGTTATTGTGACATTTTATCTCACAATTCTGACTTTTTTTTCTCAGAATTGCGTGATATAAACTCTCAATTGCAAGTTAAAAAGTCATAATTCTGAGATATAAACTCGCAATTCTGAGAAATAAAATCAGAATTGCGTGATATAAACTCGCAATTGCGAGACATAAATTCGCAATTCTGAGAAATAAAGTTAGAACTGCGAGATATAAACTCGCAGTTCTGACTTTTTTTCTCAGAATTGTGAGATATAAACTCTCAACTACGAGAAAAAAAGTCAGAATTGTGAGATATAAATTCGCAATTCTGAGAACATATCAGGCTTTTTTCCCCCCTCAAAACTGGACTTTAACTCGCAATTGTTTATATCACGCAATTCTGACTTTAAAACTCGCAATTGCGAGTTTATATCTCACAATTCTGAGGAAAAAAAGTCCGAATTGCGAGAAAAAAAGTCTGAATTGCGAGAAAAAAAAGTCAGAATTGCAAGATATAAACTCGCAACTGCAAGAAAAAAAGTCAGAATTTATATAGAGTTTACATCTTGCAATTCTGACTTTATAACTCGCAATTGTGAGTTTATATCTCACAGTTCTGTGAAAAAAATCTGAATTGTGAGTTTATATCTCGCAATTCTGACTTAATAACTCGCAATTGCGAGTTTATATCTCACAATTCTGTGAAAAAAAGTCAGAATTTTGAGATAAAAAGTCGCAATAACCTTTTTTTTTATATTTATTCAGTGGCGGAAACAGGCTTTCATTTTTTCACTTTTCTTTGAAAAGCTGTGTTTATGAAAAGAAGAAAAAATCTATCATTAAGGCGTTTTAACTTCAAACAGTTGCTTCTGGCAAAAATGCTTGTCTATAATGCATAATAATGCATTGTCCAATGAAAACATCCATACCCTTTTGTCCACTCACATCAAAATCCATCAACAAATTTGAATTAATTTGGACTGTTTTCACACATAAACAGTGCTTCTGTGCATATTTCTTTCCTAATTCAGACAAGATGACTTGTAATAGGAAGCAATGCTTTGAAGATAAAAACATCTTAATGTATTTGTTTATTATAAACATACAGTTTTTTGTTTCACAAGACTTTAATTGATGGACTGGAGACTTGTGGATTATTGTGATGTTTTTATTAGCCATTTAAACTCTCATTATGACAGCAACCATTCACTGTAAAGAATCCATTGGTGAGCAAATGATGTAAAGCTAAATTTCTCTAAATATGTTCCAGTGAAAAAATGCGCTCATTTACATCTTGGCCTGAGAGAGAATACATTTTCTGTAAATTTAAACTATTAATTTAAGGCTGGAATATAGTTCAAAACATCAATACTAGTTGCTGAAAGTCAGAGCTAGTCTGCAGATTTTGGGCAGTCTGAGTTGACAGATTTACCTGAAAATCACTTTATGTATGGTGGGCAAAGGCTAGCTATGATTACATCAAGTCAGAGGATATTAATATCTGCTATTTTGGAACAATTTTTCTTCATAATTTTGTTCAAAAAATGCCTTCTGTGTGAATGGCCTGTAAATCATTTGTTTTCCAGCATCGTCATTCTAAGCAGCACCACAAAAATGTTTCTTTGTGTGTTCACTTTTGGAGTCCGTTGGAGAACTGGGAGATCTGTGTTTGCCCTGAAGTGTAGGCATCAGAGCCAGAGAGGGGAGGATAATGTATTTGGCTCCTGAGTGTATCACATGTGGCTCTTTTAATGTGACAGCTGGACTCTTTGGGCACTTTGGCTGGGCATGGACAGCCCGGGAATGCCGCGCTAATGGTGCTCGGAGGGTGACAGCCGCAGAGGCACAGGCCCGTTGCAGCCCCTCTGTCAGCCCACATGGCTTCTCTGGTTGACGTCTGGGTGCGGATTTCCTCCTCCGTGTGCCACTCACCTATGAGGAGGCCGGCTAATTTAGGCAGGCCCGATGACAGGCGTGAAATGGCGGGATTAGGCTTTTTTCAGGGGAGCTGGCAAAAGTCAGTGCACAGTCACACACAAGTGTCTCCTATTCACATTATCCTCTTCAAAATTAATAATCTCAGACATCCTTTTATCAGGCAGAAACATCCATGTGGTAACCCTCTCTTTCTCTTGTGATTACTAGATGAATTGTGATGGGCATCGTTATTCTGAATGTTAGTCTCTGTGTTTTGCAATAATAGATGTTACTTTGAGTGCTGTGTGGTGTTTTTTTTTTTTTTATCTTTTGTTCACTGTAGGTTTTGGGTCTATGTTTGGAGTAGCATACTAGCGTACTATTCTTACTGTGTATAGTATGTATACTGTGCGCAGTATGCCAATTTAGTTTTCCAAAACGAGCATTATTCAACAGGGTGCTCAACTTTTTTCACTCATAACTTGATGAAACTGCCAGAATTTAAGACATTTTTACAGAAAACTGATTTAAAATGCAAAATATCTGTTTTCATTTTTAAGATGATAACCGTATAGCACTAATATGCAGCGTAATGTAGTAATATGACAACAGTGTATAGCATACTATTGTTTGAAACATTTGTGAATGTCTACTTCACTTTTTTTAAAACAGTAATCAATATGCACAGTTTTCATTTACTAGCTGATGTGATTTAATTGTTTGACGTTGAGTGTATAATTCACAAGTTTTCACTGTCTAACACTAGTTTCTCTCTTGATGTACAGTAGAATACATCAACTGTAGCATATATTTTATGTTTTATATGTTTTTGAAATATGTCTCTTATGTACACCCAGGCTGAATTCATTAGATAAAAATATAGTACAGTAAATATTATGAAATATTAAATGTAGTTTATTTTTGTGATGACAGCTGAATTTTCATCAGCCATCATTCTAGTCTTCATCATCATCACATGATTCTTTAGAAATCACATGATCATTCAGATCTCAAGTAATATTTCTTTTTGTTATCGTATTATTATTATTGTGCCACTTAATATTTTTGGAAACCGTGATGTCACAAGAACAGCATTTAATTGAAATAGAGATTTTGTAACATTATAATTGTTTTTACTGTCACTTTTGATTAGTTTTATGTGACTTTTTAAACAAACAAAAAAAGTCAAAAAACAATCTGTGTGGTTTGCATTGTTACAGGAAAGTGGACTAGATAGTATATTTGTAAATTATTAGTAGTAATTTCTTATGTTCTTTCTTTTAAAAGAAGCTACTGAGCACAACATCTGCTTCACATATTCATCTCAAGAATCAGGCTATAAAAGGAGCTCCCAGTTGTCTTCAGCTGGCTTTTTGGCAGAGATATCGTTGATTAAAGTGCTTCATTTAACTCTCTATATCTTTAATGTCATTTTAATAGCAATGAATCACTTGTAGCCTTTTAAGAAGGCTTTTAGTTGTTGATGCTTTGCCATTTTAAGCCATTTTATGGGGGTTTATGTAAATGTTATGTCCATGTATAGTAGTATCATTGCTCCATGTGACATTATACTAAAGAACATTTTTGTGTACTTTATTCAAATTTATAACACTTAATTGTTAACTGTTTGGAAGGCTGATTTTGGCTCTGAATAAACTATGACTCACAATTCTTTTGGCCTTGGTGTTTGGAAATATTCACCATATACGTACAGTATTACAGTATATAATCTTGCAAAAGGTACCTGTGAGGTAATTTTTTTTTTTTTTTGTCCCCTATACACTAGGGCCCGTATTCTTAAAGATTCTAAGAATCCTCTCAGAGAGCTCCTAATTTAGCTTAAAATTTTTTAACTAGGAGTCTTAGCTTAAAAGTGATTCAGGGCCAATCTGAGAGCAACTCTGAGCGAGGAAAAGACAAAAACTTTTATCTTAGTGAGGAGGCGGGGCTGACCCCGTCGCTAGCTATGACACAGTCTTTTGAAGACTGTGATTGGTTGGTTGTCCAAGAAGGAAATAAAATAATTAATTTATTTTAAGCTTTTACTTTGAAATTACAGGCAAAATTTTTCCTGTTTTACCGTACTCTCTCTCTCTCTCTCTCTCTCTCTCTCTCTCTCTCTCTCTCTCTCTCTCTCTCTCACACACACACACACACACACACACACACACACATTATATATGTATATATATATATATATATATATATATATATATATACATTATATATGTATATATATATATATATATATATATATATATATATATATATATATATATATATATATATATATATATTCTTTATTTACCATGCTGTCACACTTAACGTATTTTATAGGAAATGAACAGCGACACAATAAGGTTCTGAAAGTGCTGTCAGGTACAGACCCATATCATCGCTGCTGCATAGTTGCATTTTTCCAGTTGCCAAATATGTTAATGTAGTTAATGTAATGATTACTTCCATTTCTGGCGCTATGGCATTTCTGTGCGGTGTCGGATGTTAGCGTGTCTCTAATAAGATCGGTCACAAACATGATCCCTGCACCATCTAATCTGTAGCATCTTATTAACTCACTGTCATGCATTGTGTGCAACACAATTTTTCTCCCTCTTCATGTTTCGTCCATTTTCTCCACAGCTAAAGAAACTCTTAAGCCTCTTAAAAGTCCTCGTCCGTACTCCTAACCATTTTGGACCTTAAGACCTCTTTTAAGGGTTAAGATGCTTTCTGAATTACTTTTTTCTTTACTAGGATCTTTTCTTTAATTGTAAGGGGAAACACCCACATTTCTAAGAATTTTCTTAGAATTTTGTTACTAGGAGCAACTCTTAGTGCTAAGATTTTTCATGAATACGGGCCCAAATCTGTATGCAGGTTTTGACCTGCTATTACCCTTTACAGAGTTAATTCATGCTCACTCCTTTTCCTATTAGGCATTATTCACTTGTATTTCCTGAGGAGAAACACAATTGGGACAAAAATACAGTCGTGCGAATGAATTCCGGATAAGTTATTATTTGAATTAGAACGCCTTTTCTGAAGACACTTTTAGTGTTGAAACACCACAGACCGGAGGACACAAAAATTACATGGGGTTGTGTTTGCGAAAAGCTTGAATAGGTGGATAACAGCAGCGGGCTGATAGAAACTGACAAGCCTTTTTTGCGAGGCTGTAGAACATTACAAAAACAGTGGTTGGTTGATTTAGCCACAATTTGGTCAGATGGGCTGGTGGAGATAAGAAGAAATAGCCCAGCTGCTTCCAGCATTGTGTGCTATAAGTGCCCTTCTCACTGTGCTGCGTTTCATGTTGACCCAGACACTGTAATATTCCTTTTATTTGTTTTACAGTGGTCCAGTCTGCTTCATTTTGGAGGGTACCCAAACCATGGTTAATGAACATGTAAGCATTAACTAGGCACTTTAGATGAAAACAAGGTTGTGAGCTGCGAGAAAAAAAAAAAAAAAAAAAAACGTGTTCGATATGTTGAACTGTCTGTTCTGTTCCTTTGTATCCATCACTACGTCAATTATGTTTTCTTGGTTGAACGATTAACACCCTGCTACACAACAGTATATTATGTTAAACATGCTGTACTTCTTTAAAGACTGTATGGTGTCTATTCTGAGAATACTAAAATAAAATTTGTACTTTTCTATGTAAATGAGATATACTAAAATTACAATTTTGTTATAAGCTCTTGTCTTACAGGGCACTGCACTGACCTTCAACCCTGCAGCATTCAATGTTGAAATGTTTTGGATGTATCAGGGTTGAATGGTCATTGCACAATATATATTTTCCAAGAGAAATGTCATGAGTTATTAATATTTTGTGATTCAGTGCAAGGCTCATCAAAGCGATCACTGCTACCAGACTTTATGATATATTAAATCATATAAATTCCCAAGGTTATCATTTATTAAAACGATCAGACTTCTAATTTTTCCTCTTGGAAGCTTTTTACCTTGCTTTTTTACCATCCATTTATTTTTGCTACTAAAATGTAGGTTTAGATTTTATTCTTATCTCCTTTTTAGGCTTGTCCCATACCTAGTTTTTCAATCTTAAATTATGAAAATACATCATATATGATGTTTGTGTATGATTATGTTAAAAAATATTTAACTTTCTTTACTTTCCTGCAGTTGTGCCATTATTTCCATGACAATATATACTTTTGAAAGTATATGTCCATGAAGAACAGCTTGAGACGAAATATGAGGCATGTGGTTTGTGAAGGGATAATTCACCCAAAAATGAAAATTAGCCCATGATTTATTCACCTTCAAGCCATCCTGTAGGTATATGCCTTTCTTCTTTCAGACGTATGCAATCGGAGTTATATTTAAAAAAAAAAATGTCTTGGATCTTCCATGCTTTATGCTTGCAGTGAATGAGTGTTGAGATTTTGAAGTCCAATAAAGTGCATCCATCCATCATTAAAAGCTAGAGATTATGGATTATAAAGTTTTCAATATTCTTACACAAGTAAGAATAATTATCAAACACACCTGAGCATGCTAATCAATGTCTTCAGGATCATTAGAAAATCATAAGTAGGTGAGTTGGATCTAAACTCGGCAGGAAAAGTGGATTTCACAAGCCAGATTTGAGGATCCCTGCTTTAAGGGGAATGTTACTTGTGAGCAGAATAGTTTAACCATTTACTGTTTGCAACTGTAATTTTGTCAAATGATCCAAAATGTGATACTACTATTACACTTTGTGTATTTAGGATACTTGTATAAAATGAACAAAACGAAAGAGTTAAAATTGTAATATTTAAAATTTTTAAAATTTAAAATTTCCACATTTATTTCATCCACAGAATGTTACCAAGCACAATATTAGACATGTAATGGAAACGATATCCCGGTGGATGTGTTTATGATTTTAAGGACAAAATGACAGAAGATGCATGTTTATTATACAATTTTAGACGATTTTTGAGAGTGTGAATGCTGTTATTAGAGAGTCTAAATGTCCACTGGGCCAGATAGACCCATTTACAAAACGGTTGTTATTTATAGATATTTGTATATAAGGGGGGGGGGGAAGTTTGGCCATACATTTTAGTTATCAGCTGAAATGTGCTTGCTTACTAATCAAAAACCATGTAGTAAGCAAATAAGCCAGCCCTCTCTGTGAGAGTTAAATCCCCTTTGTACAGGAAAGCCAGAAAGTTCCACAGAAGAAACTCTAAGTCCTCATTTCCTAATCTTGTTACATAATGACTCAGTCTATCAGTGATATGGTCCTGGGGTGTGATTAGCACTGCAGCTAAATCAATCGTGTAAATCCAACTTCTGACTTCCCCCTCATTATTTTATGCTCCTATACTTTAAGTAAAGAATTCTAAAAAAGATCATCTTTCGAAAGAGGAGAAATATTTTCGTTTTGTTTCCCCACCATTTTACCTTCACAGTTACTGGAAGAAGGTAAACACTTTTTCTGTTCTGATTTGTTTTGTATTTTTCTTTTTTTCAAAGCTCTGCATATGCCTGTTTGGGTGAGATAGGAGAGAACCAAGCAGTGACACATCTCTGTGCTATCTCTGCCTGCGACATATGTGCCGAGAAGGGGCTGTGTGTACAATAAGCCAGTATTCGCCAGTGGAAGCCTGCCTTCTGCCTCCTGCTCGCCTCGGTACTACACAGAGGTTGACAAACGACTGAATGGAATAAAAACATATTGGTGCTGGGGTAAATGGAAACAGAAAAAAATGTAAGGGGAAAAGAAATGGCAGGAGGGAGGTGTGTGCGATGCGTGATAAGGCAGGTCGAAAGCTTTGAGTTGAGCTGAGCGGGACAGTGAACCGTGTAAGTGTGTGTATGTGTGTGTGCTTTTAGGGGTCTGCAGCAAGGTGAGTCATGCGTTGCAATGTTTCTCAGTGGAGTTTTGGTCCAGAAATGATTCCAATCTGAACAGACTGGGGTCAGGTGCTGTAGTATAAACTATATATTCATTTTTATAGAATGTTATATGACATATGTGACCCTGGTCCACAAAACCAGTCATAAAGGTCAATTTTTAAAAAAAATTGAGATTTATATATCATATGAAAGCTGAATAAATTATATTTCCATTGATGTATGGTTTGTTACGATAGGACAATATTTGGCAACTATTTGAACAATCTGGAATCTGATGGTGCAAATAAAAAAAAAAATCAAAATATTGAGAAAAATCGCCTTTGTTGTCCAAATGTTCTTAGCAATGCATATCATTAATCAAAAATTAAGTTTTGATATATTTACGGTAGGAATTATTTGCTTGTTATTTGTACACATTTTGCAGCCGGAAGACTTCTCTTTTTGATTTCACTTATGTAAATTTGTTGTTATCTTCATACTGTATTTGCACTTTCTATTTTGTTTAATTTGAGCGTTGCAACACTGGGCCTTGAAAAATGCATTTTGTGACAATGAAGCTCTCATGAATCGTGAATCTTAATTTTGTATTTAAAATAAAATAAAATAAAGTAAAATAAAAATAAAAAATGTTGGCATGAGATGCAATGAATATACCCATTCTGTGGGACCAATAATTAAAAATATTGCAGATATTATGATGAATTTCTTATTATAATCATTTTAGGTTATTATAGTGATTGCAGTTATCCAAGGGAAAGGCTTGTATTTTATATGGAAATAAAACATTACAATACAACAATATTTTTTATCATAATGCTATTCAGTGATGTACTCACATGCCAAAATAATGTACTATTTGGCATATTTTCACAGCAAATATGTATTGATTAATTTGGTTAATCTGCACATAATGTAATAAAATCCATTAAAAAACAATTCAACCATTTTTAACGGAATAGTTCACCCAAAAATGAAAATGATCGCATTGCTGAGCAAGTGATTTAATGTTTCTCGATAAAGAAACAAAATGATCTACATCTTGAATAGTACATTTTCAATACATTTTTATTTTTGAGTGAACTGTTCCTGCAATATGACTAAAAATAATTTAAAATGTGATAAACGAAATAAAAAGAAAAATACATTTTCTAGCATCCTGTTTTAGCTGTGGCCAGCAGTTTTGCATCATTTCCTGGTCTCTCTATACAATCTCCGTGGGGTTAATTTAAAAAAAAGAAAGAAAAGAAAAGAGGCTCTGTTACTTGAAACTCACAAATCCATAGTGACGTTTCCAGGTGTTTCTCATTTAACCCAACATTCAGCCGCAAAACTTTCAGTAAGATGTGCTGAATCAGAAGATATCCTTCTTAGGAGAGCGCCACCTGGGATATTACTGGCTCCAGATTTCTTGTGTTTCAATAATGAAATTTAATGAGCAGTATCATGCCCATCACAAAAAAAAAAAAAAAAAAAGACAGCTCAAACAAAAGCTCATTTTCATTTGGAGCTTGTGAAAGCTCATCTGAACCACAATCTGTTCCAGCATTGTCTGGAGCCCTTGTCTCCTTCTCTGGCTCCTTTCTGCTCTCCAAGCTCAACATGCCATCTGCTTCTCTCCTGTGCCACTTCTCATGATGACAATAGTACAGGGACCTGTGTTGATAATCCACAAAGCTAATAGTTTTTCCCTTCACTCTAAAAATGTGCATTTTGTGGTTTTGTTTTCAACATTGTCCTTGCCATGTACGAGTCTCCAGCTGTGTCATCTGTTACAAAGAATAACAGGAAGAAACAGTAGTAGAAGAAACAATAACAGGAACGTCAAGCATGTAGGTGCTCCTTGCAGGGTTGTTTGATGTGCCACAGAAACTCATCAAGTTGAGCCCAATAAAGCAAGAGTAATATCTCATGGCAGTCTGCGGTCGTGGCGGTGTGTGTCTCAGAGACGGCCCCCAGTGGGCAGACCGAAGGGGAATGAGGGCCATTGTGCAGTCATGAGTGCTAAAAAGCTTCTTCACATGTGGAGATAATATTCTGCTATAATTCAGTCACATGGGGTATGAAACCTGTTCATTCTGCCCAACCTCCTGTTGCATGGAATGATTCTGCTCGGATCAGTGTAGGCAAATTATCATGGATGAGAGCTCCAGTATGTTTGGGGAAATATAAGGATTATGTTGTGCATTCCATCTCAGTTGAGAGCAACATGATGAAGAAGTGGCAAAAAAAAAAAAAGTTAGATTAGTAGATTAACTGTAAAAAAAGGAATGAATGAACAAAAGAAGTAGTCTATTATTTTAATGTCCATTTTGCTTATATATAAAAGTATTTTCTGCTAATTATGTTAATTATAAGGAGCAGTGTTTCAGATTGATGTTTCATCTTTTTGAACTGTTCCATAAAAGATCCAGCTTTGTTGTTCGTTTCGGGAATCAGGCCATGTAGTTCGTATAAGTCATTTGAGTCATTTGTTTGTTAAGCGGATATGAATGTATTTCTTTCTTTGTTTTTTGGCATGCTTCCTGCAAGTACAACTCAATGCAAATATGTTTCTTGCTGTTATTTAGCGGTGGCTGTGGCATTGAAGATTTGGCATTGTGCAGTTTTTCACCTTCACAGAGAAATCTGAAGGACTGTTCAAAAAAGGATGATGACTCAAATAATGACTAAGATATAGTTTTAAAAATCATTCTAAATTTAGAAAAAGCAGAGTGTATACCACAACTATGATGATAAATGCACAGAGGAATGATAATCACTGCTATATCAACTGCTATATTTAAATTAATATGCTATATGCAAACGGCTGTGCACACATTCCTAGACATATGTTTTTGGTTAATGCCATTTCTAAAATTAATGATGATTCACTGAGCAACTTCATCTGAAGCCAGACGATTTTTTTCTCACCTGCCCCACCAAAACAGATTCATTTCAGTTCCAGTGGCTGTTAGCGCTCAGAGAAGGTCAACTGCCGACCTTTAAAACCCAGGTACAACAAATCTAACACCTCTCTGTACATCTCCCAGCAGGGTATAAAGAGCACTGTTGTTTTTGAAGGCTTGTGTATGTGTGTAAGAAAGACAGAGAGTGTATTTGTGTGAGTATACATCTTTCAAAATCACGAGTTAGGTCATCTAAATGCTTAAAATTTTTTAATAATTAATTTCCAGTGATTAACTGAGCAGTACATACCGCATGAATAAGAGTCATGATTTTTGAATAAAACAAACAAAGTTAATCTTAAGAGGTCATATTTAGACATTATTTTGACCTTTGCTGAGTTTTTATTTTTTCTTATGAATTCTGGATTTTGAGGATATTCTTGGCATATGCGTATAATAATCGTCTTTTGATATGCATGACATTTTCTTACTGAAATTACTGCATGTGTTGTTCTTTATTAAAGCTTATTTCTGTCACATGGAATAAAAAAGATTACTGTGACTTTTATCTCATAATTATGACTTCTTCTTGCAATTCTGAGTGTATATTTCACAATTCTGACTTTTTTTTCTGGAATTCTGGGAGTTGTGAGATACAAACTCAGAAGTCTGAATTGTGAGATATAAACTCAGAATTATGACTTTTCTCACGAGATTACACTCTCAGTTCTGAGAAACAAAGTACAAATTGTCAGATATAGTCACACTATATTTTTTAATCTGTGGTAGAAATAAACTTCCAAGGTTTTTGGAATAACTTGCATGTGTTAAGAATAGGACGTTCTATGACTGTATGCGTGTACGTTCTTCAGACAACTGAGATAAAAATCTTTGTCAGATTAGTATTATGTGTGTCATACTTTTGTGAAATATTTAACATTTCCAAGAGTAGTTTCCCTCAAAATTCAAATTCTGTCATTATTTGCTCACCCTCATGTCGGTCCAAACACATATAAACTTGTGTGAAAAATGATCAGATTAACACTCCTGAAATTCCTTCCGTTGATCTTAAATCATCAACAGGTTCTGTTGACTGGAATTTTGACCAAACTCATCCTGGATTACTGTGATGACATTCCACACAGTTAACAGTGAGATTTAGGGGTGAATTCATAGGTCATAGGCATGTGTATAATACCCAGAGATTTGGCCTGGCCATTGCTTTAAGTGGATTTCCACTCAGATGGGCTGTTTGTCTATTGGAGTGGCTGTTGTTTTGGATGCGCTCCATGGAGGATACAAATTGCATTATTCACGGCATGCAGGCCAGTAATGGCAGCAATGAGCGATGGGCTACTTTTTGCTACTGACAGGGAAGGTTGAGAGAGGAGCTCTGTACAATTACCACAGAGTCTCTGCTCGATCATGCTGCTCTACGGCTAAAGCGAAGAAGAGGGTCGCTGGAGGCTTGCCCCGAGGGCTGGAGGTGTTTGAACAGGTGTTCAGAAGTTCAGATCCCAGGTGAAACCTTTTTCTGAAGGAGAAAAAAGTTCTGGTAGTGGAAATACTCTACATGAGCTGTCACTTTTGAACATCTTGTTCAACCCAGATTTGAAATGTTTCTGTGAGTCATTTTAAATGACAAATGGTCCACTGAATGTTTAAATTTGAGTAACCCAAAATACATCACATCTATAAATAAAAATATATATCAAAAATGCCTTTTTCTTACATCATCTACAGTATATCTATGAAAACTGAATCTAACTGAACCATTACTTGACATACAGTAGAAAATTTGAAGTTGAAACTATAAACACCTTGTTTTTTTTGTTGTTGTTGTTGTTGTTGTTGTTTTTTTGTTTTTGTTTTGTTTTTTTGCTTGTTTGTTTTAAAAATGTGTAATTGCAATCTAGGTCCCTCTCTATATTAGGTGGCCTTAACTGCTATGTACTTACATTTCAATTAATCATTTGGTACAATGCATTTATTGTGTACATACATGTTTTTACATTGTACTTACATTTTTAAAAATACCTATATGTAATTACTTTTATAATTACACTGTTGACACATCCCTTACGCCTTAACCCACTCTTAAACCTGCCCATACCACCAAACCTGTCCCTAACCTTACCCATATCCCACCTCAATAGCAGAAAAAGTGTTTTGCAATACAATATGAGCACAATAAGTACATTGTCCTTATTTTTTGATGTAAGTACATAGTTGTTAAGGCCACCTAATATAAAGTGTGACCGCAATCTATATTCCTTTCTATTCTCCACCATTTCCATAGGGGACTGGAACAAAGAATTTGACGCGTAAAATCATAAACTTGCAGTTTTCTTGTCATTTGTCAGGATACAGCAAAAATTAAAAATCAAACTTAAGAACTATTTACGCTTCTTAAAACTTCAAATTAACTATGGTTTCAAAGAACAGACAAAAGACTGTCTAACACCAAGCCCCTTCCTTCTTCTTAAAGTTCAAAATATCAACGTTCACTTATGCATATGCATTACGTATGAAATTGAAACTGACCTATGAAAAACCATGTATGCAATACAAATATCACAAAATATGCAAACTGTATAACAAATAACAGCTGCGTTTAATACAAAAACATAATAATACTAATAATAAAGAAAAATATTACAAATTGATTAATGGCTCAATACGAGTATAATCATTATTATTAAAATTATTATTAATGTTATATAAGATAACAGGCTTATAATAATAATTCTATAGTATTAAAAATCTGTTTTATATATGTTTATGTGTGTTTACAGTGGGTTTTAAATTAATAATAATAATCATCCAAAAATTATTAAATAAATATAAATATTTGTTAGCCATATATTTATTACTATTAAAATGTATTTTTTATATAAAAAAATATACAAAAATATACTACTATTACTATACTATACTATTACTATACTATTTATTTTATATTTTATCCTAAATGCATGTATTATGCATTACTTTATGTATATGTATATAATTTGTTTAAATCATGAAAAACAAAAACCTTTTTACCTCTCAAAAACAGCTCTGTTCACAGCAAGCCATTTCGGTGCATTGCTCTTTAAATGCTAATGAGCAACTGCTCACCACGCCCCTCTCTTCCATTTTTTTGTGTATTTGGAGGCACATTACCATAGAAAAAAAAAGTGAATTCACTGCGTCCTCAGTGGCTCTGATGTCGAAAGAAAATTAAGACTCATGTGTTCACTTTTACATCCAGCTACAAAACATCTGCATTGTTTACGAGTCATTGTTGTCGCTACAGCTGCTCAAACACAGAGAAAATGACAGACAGCATACAACTGACTGCGGGCAGAAATATGTCATATCAACAAATCTGTCAGCGGTCGTGGGCGGGGCCTGAGCAGTATGATGTCATATTGCACAGACTATCTAAATGCTTGAGAATTTGGACTGTTTAGGTTTTTTGGAGATTAAAAAAAGGAGTAAATGGATTTTTGCTAAGACACATTTATATGAAAACACCATGTAAAATGAATTTTGCATCCCTGTACTCTTTAACGCACATGTGCAAACACCTACGTCCATTTCACATCTGAACCCCTGCCAAACCATCTTTTAGGTGGCGAACGGGCGAGCATTATCCTATTATCGAAACATATTGACTTATGAAGTTTATAATCTCTCGTGGCACGATGGGGATACGGGAATCATTCCGGCGCAGTGTGAGCCATGCTTTAATGAAGTCATTTATCTCTGATCTACAGCTCTGCATCTTACCCTCCAAATGAGCCCGTGTGAGTGAGACACAGTGGTCAAGAGTGCAGGATAAAAAATGAGGAAATAATTCACAGCGGAAAACGTCACTTCAGAATGACTGGCCTTTTCCTCTTCTTAGGGTCCTATACAATTATATCCTGATTAAATGGTATTGGAATAATTGCTCTACGTGTGAGGCTATAAACGGGTTGCTAGTCGACTAAGTTTAAGTCCCAGCAAGTAAATCTGGCCCAAGAGGCAGACGGCGGAAGGTTATTTTTAAGTACAAGGTGCATGACTTGGCTTCAGAGGCAAATGAATAGGCTATAGCGAGTTATTAATCTCCATTACTTCATCCTCCCATAATTTTGCTCATTACACACATTCAGTTCTATCTAGTGGCCTTTTTTCTCCTTGTCCGAGAGGCTTTTGTGCATGATAAAGAGAGAGATGACTCTGGTAAATTTCAGTTCTATCTTGTAAATCCTGTTCCCTCTGCATTCCTTTATTAATAATGCATACGGCGGAACTCTGACTTCTCTGATATTACCTATAGCCAAAATGATTATGCAGAGTTTCCAAAATAAATAAATATTCAAAATGTTATAAATGGACACCAGAGGCACGGATAACTTGTGTGCATTTATCAGGGAATGGAAAACTGAATGAACGTTTCTTATCCCCCTTCTCCCATTAGATTTTTGTTCTCTGTGTGATTTGTGCGAATTAAAAATGTAATGCCTCAGCAGTTGTGTGCAGAATCGTTTAAAATGTAATTACTCTGCAGTTGACGGTCGGTGGGATGAAGGACAAATGACAGTATTAGTGGAGCCAAATGCTTTAGGAGGGGCTGGTGGGAAGTTTGCATGTCAGTCTCGCTAACATGGGACTGAATGTGCAATGCA
Source organism: Acrossocheilus fasciatus (assembly GCA_036784905.1). NCBI lineage: Eukaryota > Metazoa > Chordata > Actinopteri > Cypriniformes > Cyprinidae > Acrossocheilus > Acrossocheilus fasciatus. The sequence goes on from CM071953.1 coordinate 27,002,028, forward strand.
GAATTTGGGATTACGGATGATTTGATGATTTTTTTTTTTACATTAGTGATAGCGTTATCTGAAGAGAATTATGAGAAGAGTGCTTCTTTTTCATGCAAAAGTAGGTTTGAATAGTATTTAATTGGTTGTTAAGGTGTTATTGGTGGTTGCTAGAACATTGCTAGCGTGTTGTTGCAAGGTATGGCAGTATTTTGGGTGGTTGGATGTACTCAATCTCAGGTTTTTAGATCAAGTCATGCAAGCTGTTCATCATTTGGTGAGAGGGCAGCAAAGTGTAGAAGATGCCCTGCATCATATTTGTTGAATGAAAACCAAAACTTAATTTTGGGGTGCTGATTCCAAAAACATAGTCTTGCTTTAGCACGTAACACTTTCTCACAAAATATTATTTGCATTTTGTAGCATTTTTGCTTTCAAAAACCATTCACAAGTCTTGACAAAAACAAAGACATTTAGACAGGTTATAACTATTTGTTCAATTCACAGCCATTTTTCACATGTATGAATAATTCTGAAGATAATATTTTATGCCTAATTCTGATTCCCACCTATTTCACTCCTTTGAAGATTTTAAGTTAAATAATAGGCAAGATTTTAAATACTTCTTTTAGCCATTAAAACTTTCATGAAACTTTTGACATTTGACTACTTCTGTAAATTTGATTGGTGCATTAAAGCTGATTCACACAGCGTGTCTGTGTGTGTGTGTGTGTGTGTGTATGTGTGTGTGTGTGTGTGTGTGTAAAAACCTAACCTTAACCCTTACTCAGCACCATCAAATTAGCCTAATATTAGGTCCTTTTTGCAAATCTGCAATTTTTATTTTATTTTATTTTATTTATTTATTTATTTATTTATTTATTTATTTATTTATTTATTTATTTATTTATTTATTTATTTATTTATTTATTTATTTTTTTTGCAGGTGCAGGACTGTGTTAAGTGAACCTCAAATGTACTAGAAAAAGAAAAAGAAACATACTGTGGAAGTCAATGGGAACTTTCAACTATTTGGATACCAACATTCCTCTAAATATCTTCTTTGGAACAGCTTGAGGGAAGATAATGACAGAATTTTCATTTTTGGGTCAACTATCCCTCTAAAATATCCACATTCCTTTTAGAGGCAGAAACACGGAGTGCTTCCACATTCACAATATCAATGTTTGATCTTTTCTCCCTTTGTATAATTTGATGTGTGTGTCCTCTGGTTTAGTCTGTCCAGTACTTCAATAGTTTGGTGCTTGTTATTGAGCTGATCTCCACAGGAGGTGTTTCTCTGAATTGGACCTGTCACAAAGTTCTCAAACGAGCACTGCAGTTCTCTTACACATTTCCCTATAAGCCAATAAGTACCTTTCACATGCATATACAGTATTTGACGGAAGATATTCTTCCGCCACACCATAAATTATATATAAATACTGTTTTCAAGAGTTTTCAAGAACTATTTCTTTTAGACTGTATCTTTGTTTGGCTCTGTAGCCAGTGCAGTAATGTCCCGCTGTGAGTGAAATTAAAGATGTGAGTGGAGAGCACACGCTGGGGCCACTTGTCTACAGGATCCACACCTGATATGCCTCTAATCTATTACCACTCTGCAGATGTGGTCTGATCCCAGACGCCTCTCGTCTTGCTAAACAATGCGATTGCTTTCCCACCTCAGACTGGGGACTTGTTTACCCACACATAGAAGTGCCATGTGCTTGTGACGCACACTTTTACATACTCCTGCACACGTACATTGAATGTGTGCTGTTGCTGTCTCTGTAGTATGTGACTCAGGCATGATAAGCAAGTAATGAGATCAGCTCAGACAGCATGTCAGCAGGTTTAGTGAATGAGCTTCAGCTCTTCTTGGAATGTTCAGCCGCTGCTGTCTGCGATCATAATTTATCTGTGGCTGTTGGAGCTGTGGCTCATTAATGGTGTGGTCATAGACAAGATGCAATTGGACTAAATCTGATCCTGTGGCATTTGAAAGCCATGTGGATTTTCTGGACAGTGGATTTTGTTTTTTATCAGTCCAAACAGCTGAAAAAAACATCACAATTATCTAAATATGAGACACCAATGTTTCAGGAGTTTAGGACACAAAATAGGACACAAACACACAGCTTTTCACTTCACTGAGCTTGTGTGGATTACTCATGGATTATTGTGATGATTTTATTAGCTATTTGAAGTCATATTCTGATGGCACCCATTCACTGCAGATGATCCATTCGTGAGCAAGTGATGTGATGCTAAATTTCTCCAAATCTGGCAATAAGTTGAGTAAATTTTTGGGTGAAATATAATTTAATAGATTTTATCTCTCTCTTGTTTCTTTCTTTCTTGTCTTTTTTATACCAAAACAATTTCTTGATTTTATTCATATATTCACACTTAATTTGACTCTTTTAGAATTAAACATTTGAGTGAGTGTGTGCTACTACAATTTAATTAATTTTCTGCTCACTTTCAAATTCATATTTTAATTTCTTTTGTCCTGCCTATTTATTATTATTCATTTTACATCATTAGCATTTAGAGATTAAGGAAAAAGGGAAATCAATTCAACAATGCCGAGGAATGCATGAACTGATAAAAATGTATACCTTATATGCTAACTAAGTCATCTGCCAAATGCATAAATGTATTTTATGTTAAAACAGTAATACGTCTCACCAAGTCTGCATTTATTTGATGAAAAATACAATGTAAAAATTGTGATACTGTGAATTTTTTTTTACAAATATTTTGAAATATTATTACAAGATGCAATAACTTTTTTCTGGTTTAACATATTTTAAATATAATTATTTCCTGTGATGGTAAAGCTATATTTTTAGGAAAAAATATTGTTTTTAGTGTTGTATGATCCCTCAAGATTTTGATGCATAGATATTTCAATAAATAAATAAAGTAAATGAATAAGTGTAGGTTCTGTCTTTTCTTTTCCTTCCGTAATGCTGTTACAATTTGCTCGAAGGGATGTATCAACAGATTATCTCTATGGTTGCCAGAAAATGTAAATGGTTGACGTCAATATCATGATTCTGAATTACCATTTTTACAGCTTAGATATGGGTGCCTGGGGTATTTATTTTTATTTTTTTTAATTATATGATGTAATCATATTAGAACACAAGTGAGGTGATGCAAACTAAATCTTACATTGGACCATCCCTACTGACAGGATTTGTCACAGTTTTATTGGTCAGTTTAGATCTAGCCAAACTATCAACTCTTTATCTCTGGATAGCATTATCACAGCCGCATGCTGACCACTGCAGAATGTGCAGTGACTGGCAGGTGATCCTATATACTGTGTGGGTATGTATGCACTGGGGACGTGGGTGGAGGTTTCTGAGTTTTTCTCCAGGGATGTCCCTTCTTTAGCAGAGCTTTCAGCTCTGCCCGCCGGGCACTGGTGAACCGTGGCATGGGGGGTTAATCATATTGTCCCTTGACGTCAGTGCTAGTGCTCTGAGAGTGGAATGGAGGAGCATTTATGGCCTCTCCTATGTGTGTTAGTGCTGCATGAGGGGGCCGGAGCAGCGCATGGTCATCACAGATTGCACTCTTATGGTGCTCGGGAGATTACACTGGAGGAGAGGTTGTGGGTAGAGGCGGAATCAGACAGAGCTGCATGATTTTGCCTGAAGCAAGGAGCGTTTTGTTTCTTAAAGTTGGAGTGTTTTCTTTATGTCTAAGATCACGCCATCATGATGGAAGAGCACGTTAAAGGCACATAATGCACTTGCATGTCATTAAGCATTTGTCACAAGAACATAGTGTTAAAGGAAAAATTCACCCCAAAAATTAAAATTCCATCCAAGATGTAAATGAGTTTGTTTCTACGTTGAAACATTACTTGCCCACCATCCTCTGCAGTGAATGGTTGCCATCAGAATCAGTTCAAACAGCTGATAAAAGCATCACTTCTGATGGCACCCATTTACTGCAGAGGATCCATTGTTGAGCAAGTGATGTAATGCTAAATTTCTCCAAATCTGGCCTCTGAGTGAGTACATTTTCGGCAAATTTCCATTTTTTGGTGAACTATTCATTCATGCTTTTTCTTTTCTTTTCTTTTATTTTCTTTTCTTTTTACTTCTTTTTTTGTAACAAAAGAAGTAGTTATTGAAATTTTCTTGACTTTATTTTTACACTTATTTTGACCCTTTTAGAATTAAACATTTGTGTGAATTTCATTTCATTTCATTTTTTATTGTAACATTGTACAACAAACCCTTTTATTTCAAAAAATAAAAATAATTTTTTTTGTTATGTCATCCCTTTAAAGTTTAAGGAAGCATTAACAGTTAACAGCTGGCAAAGAAGAAATAATAGCTCAGTTACATTATGAATGATTAATATTTAATATGGCTCTTTAAATATCAACATTCTTATCTTGTTTTGCAAACACAAATCAGCAAAGCCTGTTAATTCTTTGAGCTTGTTATATCTGTGAGCTCTTAATATTTTATTACAACAGATAATGCCTTTCTCTCTTGTGCTGGTCTTAACCTCACACTTATTTAAACAGCGTAACACACATAACGCACACACCAAATCGCCAACTGTAGAACTGAAACCCATCCAAATTCACAGCATGCTTGGGGATTTTCACACATGCTCAGTTTCATGACTGGACAGTAAGCTTGCAGCCAAAATGTGACACTGCCTGTATTGATTTACTGTCATTCACGCAGCAGGTGTGTAAATTGGCTGCAGAAGGGTAGTTGTCAAAGCAATGACATGCTAGGGATGCCAGGAGATCTCAGGGAGGTAGAAACGTGGCATTCCAACAATTGTTTGAAAGCAGTGTATGAATTATATGAAGAATTTCAAGCTTTTTGAAGAAATTTCTACTAATTTTGGGGTACAGTTTATTTGGTTTTGACTTGTGCAACCCAAGTTGTCCCTAGCACAGTTAACCAACTGCCTTTTTAACACAGTTTTTGGTTACACTTTATTTTGATAGTCCACTTTAGACATTCTACTAACTATAAGTAACTTTGTAACTACATGTCAACTACATGTCTCAACTAATTCTCATTAATTTGCAACTACATATCTACCAACTCTCAGTGGGGTAGGTTTAGGGTTAGTAGAACAAGTTGACATATACTTGCAAAGTTTCTCCATATGTTGTATGTTGTGGACCCATCAAAATAAAGCATTAGAAGATATTAAGCAGACAGTCTACTAATACTCTAATGACTGCTAGTTGACATGTAGTTGTAAAGTTACTTAATGTTAGTTAGAATGTCTAAGGTGGACTATTGAAATAAAGTGTAACCCAGGTTTTAATGCAAGCTTTTCTGCGTTTTTCAATACAGATATTTGAAGCATAATATAATTTGACAATGTTCGTTATCAGGAACATTGTTATTGTTAAAATCAGTTTAATTTTAACAATAATACAGCAGGCCGCATGTCTGTGTGTGTGTGTGTGTGTGTGTGTGTGTGTACGTAACTGTTCAGTACAGTTAGCGGTCAGTAAGATTTGTATTTTTATTTTTTTTAAGAAATTCATATTTTAATTAATCAAGGATACATTAAATTGACTAAAAGTGACAGTTTGCATTATTGCATTATTATTGTAAAAAAAGTGTTGATAATAATAAAAAACACTTTTTTATTATTATCAACACTTTTTTTACAATAATAAAAGTGTTGATAATAATAAAAAACACTGTTAATATTTGAGCATCAAAAAGAATTCATAATAATTTACCACCAAATCAGCATAATAGAATGATTTCTGAAGGATCATGTGACACTGTAGTAAGACTGTAGTAATGGTAAACTTTTGAATGTAGTGTATAAATACTTTATGAAGATATTTGAATTTTTAATTAAATGCAATGGTTAAAACACTGTTAAACATCCCTAATATACTGTATAAGCAAAATTAAGAATTTTTGTGCTTTGACTCCCTTGGAAGGGTTCAAGCATTAAATGAGGGTGCCAGACCCCTCCCCCTCAAATCCCCCTTTTAATTTGCACCCTATGATAGACTCTTATGTCAAAATCTAGAAGCAGTAATGCATAGGCTCTTCATCATAATATGCCTGTAGTTTGTGCATTAGCTAATGTAGAAATGGCTCAAAATGATTGGTGAAGCTGTAAAACACATGCTAAGTGCATGTGGTTTGATTCTCTAAATGAATGGTACAGCAAACTAATTCATATCATTGTTCCAGCAGGTTAAGCCGATAATTCATTCCACGACACAACCAAGAGAAGTTTTTCTTCAAGACTCATTCAGAATGAGAGTGAAAGAAATTAAGTCCAAGGACTTGAGGACCCTATCAAGGGCGACTGGGACACAATCAATATGTGAAAGGAATGAGGATGTTCTGCATGGTGATTCAGATTCTGCTGTATTCAAGGTCACTAATGAGCTTTGCCCATCGCTGTTTTGCAGTTTCACCAGCAGCATGACTCATAAACGCCCCCACAGTGCCTTTACACAAGCCCGCCATTCTCCTCTCCTGTCAGGTTCAAACAAACACCAGCGCAACGCTGTGAAAATTATCAATGTAGCACTTTGTTTAGACAAACAATGTTAAATAGACTAATTACAGAACACCAGGGAATCCCGGGAAACTGAATCCAGGGGCGGGGCCTTTTCCGAACATTGCGGGTTTATAAAAAAACGACGAAGGCCAAAAGAGACAGGGTCGGGTTCTTGCATGATATTTCAGTCTTTTTCTTTTTATGTCAGACAAGAGCAGTCCGCTCTGTCTATCAAAGCACTACCTACCGGGAGGGAGAATTGGCATCTGGCGGAGGCAGCAATTAATGTCTGCCGAAAGAGATGCTTTCCATCACCTCCCTTTAATAGCCAGCATGTGGAGTGCATCTCGGCAGATGTTACACAGGAATTCATTAACGCCCGTTACCAATCATACGCCTCCCTTGTAAGCTATTATCCACAACCCTGGGTATGAGATATATTCTAAATCCAGCACACAGCACTCCCCCGACAACTGTCATATACCACATAAAACAACATGTGGCGTTTGAATGAGTGGCCCTTCCGGCCTGACTGGAGAATAGCTTCTGGAAAGGGAGAGGGAATGTAGTATTTTAAATACAATTCACAATGCAATAGAGTCTTTGGCTACATTCGCACTACAGGCCAAATCTGATGCTACGTTCCTTCACATGTGACACAGATCTGTTTGATTAAGAGTTTACTTAATGGACCCCTGAAAATACCCTCTTCCTAAAATATAAAAGTAGCTATACGTTTTTATGTTTAAAAAAATTCAGTGTGACTATACAGGTGCATTCTCAATAAATTAGAATGTCGTGGAAAAGTTCATTTATTTCAGTAATTCAACTCAAATTGTGAAACTTGTGTATTAAATAAGTTCAATGCACACAGACTGAAGTAGTTTAAGTCTTTGGTTCTTTAATTGTGATGCTTTTGGCTCACATTTAACAAAAACCCACCAATTCACTCAACAAATTAGAATGCTTCATAAGACCAATAAAAAAAAAACATTTTTAGTTAATTGTTGGCCTTCTGGAAAGTATGTTAATTTACTGTATATGTACTCAATACTTGAGGAAGGTAGGGGCTCCTTTTGCTTTAATTACTGCCTCAATTCGGCGTGGCATGGAGGTGATCAGTTTGTAGCACTGCTGAGGTGGAATGGAATCCCAGGTTTCTTTGACAGTGGCCTTCAGCTCATCTGCATTTTTTGGTCTCTTGTTTCTCATTTTCCTCTTGACAATACCCCATAGATTCTCTGTGGGATTCAGGTCTGGTGAGTTTGCTGGCCAGTCAAGCACACCAACATCATGGTCATTTAACCAACTTTTGGTGCTTTTGGCAGTGTGGGCAGGTGCCAAATCCTGCTGGAAAATGAAATCAGCGTCTTTAAAAAGCTGGTCAGCAGAAGGAAGCATGAAGTGCTCCAAAATTTCTTGGTAAACGGGTGCAGTGACTTTGGTTTTCAAAAAACACAATGGACCAACACCATGACCCCAAATAATCACAGACTGTGGAAACTTAACTGGACTTCAAGAAACTTGGGCTATGAGCTTCTCCACCCTTCCTCCAGACTCTAGGACCTTGGTTTCCAAATGCAATACAAAACTTGCTGAAAAGAGGACTTTGGACCACTGGGCAACAGTCCAGTTCTTTTTCTCCTTAGCCCAGGTAAGACGCCTCTGACGTTGTCTGTGGTTCAGGAGTGGCTTAACAAGAGGAATACGACAACTGTAGCCAAATTCCTTGACACGTCTGTGTGTGGTGGCTCTTGATGCCTTGACCCCAGCCTCAGTCCATTCCTTGTGAAGTTCACCCAAATTCTTGAATCAATTTTGCTTGACAATCCTCATAAGGCTGCGGTTCTCTCGGTTGGTTGTGCATCTTTTTCTTCCACACTTTTTCCTTCCACTCAACTTTCTGTTAACATGCTTGGATACAGCACTCTGTGAACAGCCAGCTTCTTTGGCAAGGAATGTTTGTGGCTTACCCTCCTTGTGAAGGGTGTCAATGATTGTCTTCTGGACAACTGTCAGATTAGCAGTCTTCCCCATGATTGTGTAGCCTAGTGAACCAAACTGAGAGACCATTTTGAAGGCTCAGGAAAACTTTGCCGGTGTTTTGAGTTGATTAGCTGATTGGTATGTCACCATATTCTCATTTGTTGAGAGAAGTGCATTGGTGGGTTTTCGTTAAATGTGAGCCAAAATCATCACAATTAAAAGAACCAAACACTTAAACTACTTCAGTCTGTGTGCACTGAATTTATTTAATACATGAGTTTCACAATTTGAGTTGAATTACTGAAATAAACTTTTCCACGACATTCTAATTTATTGAGATGCACCTGTATATATAGGTTAATATCATGTAAAATATTTAGTGTATTTCTGTTAACACTGAACCTCTTTTCCCACCTTTAAGAGATACAATCATGTCAAACCTATTTTATATTTTATTTTATTTTATATTCAATTTCATACAATTTTCTCAGGTCTTTTCTGCAGACGTCCAGTTTGAAAAAACTTTTTTTATGGCAATTCCGATTCTGATTTGGGCAGAGAGGTTTTTTTGTTTGCTTGTTTGTTTGTTTTTTTGCAGTGTCACAGTATGAGCATAGACAGGTCTGAATTAATCTGATTTTTATTTATTTGTCATAATTGCACACTCATCAACATGCAATTTGATGACATCCGGCACTGTTTCACTAAAATTGCATCCATTTGTTTGTTTACTTCTGATAAATGTACCAGGCTAGGTTATTTTGCACATTTAATTAAAGAAGCTGCTTTTTCAGACCAGTGACTGATAATGTAAGTAAATAAATAAATAAATAAAAACAATTAAGTGCAAATCTGAAAATTAGGCATTAGCTAGAAAATGTAGCCAGTGTTGCCATAGAACACCACCATACGCTTTTAAAGGGACATTTCCCCTGAAGCAACCTGGGTTAAGTGCATTGCTCAAGGGCACAATGACGTTGACACATGGCTTGCTTCTTGTGGAGACCTTCCAATTACCGGCCCTAACCACAAATACAAAACCATAAAAATGTCATCAAAGCAACGCTTATTATCATTAACTAAAATAAACTTTTGTTAATTTAAATAAATTACAAATAAAATGTAAATATTAAAAAAAAAAAAAAACTTAAAGCTGCAGTCCACAAGTTTTGCCTCTTTGTCGCCATCTCAGTTTGAAAACGTGGAATTGCAGCTGCTTGCGGAATTATCTTCCTTGCATGGGATGGGCTCCAACACAGCTGGAGAGCGGATGAATCTAATGTTTTGAGGTGAATGTGTTGCTGTCAGTCACCGCACTGGTGCGGATATTTACTGTACTTCGCAATCACAGATTCTAGCCTACGTCTTGGAATATATGACCCAAATAAGAATTTTCATCGTGTATTGCCATCTGAACAAGTAAGTAACAAGTCTGTCACTTTTGTTCTGATCAACTGAGGACAAAACATTACGATAAATCGTGCTACCAATGGTGATTTAATCTAAAGATCGATTAGCTTTTATCACATCAAACCATGCAAATTATTATTATTGTTATACTTTATTCTCAAATTATTAATGTTAACAACATCACCATTGCGTGACTATGGGTATAGTGTGTATTAGCATGTAAATTTCAATTTCTGTACAGTCTAATCTAATTTTCATGCCATTCGAATTTCATATTAAGAAATTTAACCCAAAAAGCAAATTTTGCTCCCTTTGAACTGGTTTTCTTTAAAATACAAATCTTGTGTAGTAAGGCTATCTGTAACCTGCAGGATCCTCACATGTGATAGCCTAGTTGGGACAACTTATTTATGTTTACAGACATGACGTAATGACGCAGTGCCATGCTCGAATTTCCCGCGAAAACCTACCCGTACCACTCAAATTAGAAAACATTATTATAAGCTAACCGTTGTAAATCGGGCTAAAGTAAGGTGATAGTTTTGGACACTGGCTGGTTATATACTTGCTCAAATATTGATTTCGGATCATTTTTAACCAAAAACGTTAAAAAACAGACTGCAGATTTAAATTAAACAAACATTTAGAAATAAGTTAAAGTTAAAGCATTAAAAATTTATATCTGGAAATAAATAATAGATTAAACTAAAACTTTTAAAAAAAAGTATTACACATTATAAAATTACTAAAAATTAAAATAAATCAAAATTGAAAATATAAAAATAAAATATTATATTCTAAAAACTTAAATACTTTGTATAATATTAAAAAACAGAATATTAAAATAAAATAAAATATATATATAAAAAACTTAAAAACTAAAATAACACCGGAAAGCAGACATACATGCTGTTGCTATGTGAACACTGAATTTCTTGGGTAAGCAGAAATGCTGGATCATTTATGAATATTATTTGAGTTTATCCCTGACATGAGATGTGTCAGTGACAGATGGAAGGGGGGAAAAAAAAAAAAAACTACCATAAAAATGTCATAAAAGTACAACCCACTGTGGAAAAGACCATTAAACAGCATGGAGCTGAATTAGTAAAACACACTGTATGTGGCTCAGAAGGAGGTTTTAAAAGGTTGTAAGCAGGGACGTGCACAGGGGGGTTGCTCAGGTTGCCCGGGCAACTGCCCATATACCCTTCTCGACTCACGTTGCCCTTCCGAGGTGGAAAAAAATTAATAAAAAAATCGTACAATGGATGCAGAATTTCACGTAAGCCTAGATAAAAAAAAAACCGCAAAGCCTCATTCACTTCCATATTCGGGAAAGTGAAAGTCAGTAGGGGAAGGGCAAACTCTGTTTACGTGGCTGCAGCGCTGCACGCGACCGGCACCTGAGCTGAGCCTGCATGAGCGGCACTAGGAGATTGTCGCGGTTGTCGGGTGAGACGACTTAACGTTGTTGGAAAGGTATAACAAACGGACGATCATCATCAAGTTTTATGAAATGAATTTTTTTTTGGGGGGGGGGGGGGGGGGGGGGGTTGGTAGGCGAGTGCCCTCTTTTTAGGTCAGAGCAACTGCCCCTCAAAATTCCTGTGCACGTCCCTGGTTGTAAGACTATGTCAAATGCCAGTGTTTTTGATCTAACACTAAAAAGCAACAGTTGGAACAGGGTTATAGTCCATTTTACTCATTTTCCTGTGTGTGTGTGTGTGTGTGTGTGTGTGTAGTTTTGCATGTGTGTACAGTGCGGCTGTCTAACAGCGTTCCCAGAGAGGCCACATGGGAACCGCTGTCACCTCTAATCTTCAAGACCATACAAACACCCCGCAGTGCACTGAGCAGAGAAAGAGAGAGAGAATATGCAACCGTGGCTGAGCTACAGTTCCTGAATAAGAACTTCAGAACCAGTAAGGATCCTGTCATGTTCAGAGCTACAAAGTGAAGTCCGGATCACTGAATGATCATTTTTGGTCAGATATAGATCATTATTTCCATCATTCATTCAAGATGAGGCTTTTGCTGGCTTCACGGTTCTCTTTTGAACCAGAATAGCTCACGCTAGAAGTGATTTACAGATACCTGTGCTCAGTTTTCTCTGCTGGATTGTAAAATATTGCCACCTCAAAAAGTGCTTTATGTAGGGCCCCTGATATTTATTGTTTACACGTGTAAGTGTGCTTACACACCATAGGCTTTGCTACACTCACGCCCCCCTGTCTTCCATACTGTCTAAAATGCCATTAAGCTGTCAGCATCTTAAAAATGTGTGATTATGGATCTCGCCTCATGTCTGCTGAAAACAGCAGCTGCAGTAAGCAATCTAAGGTTATTTTGAATCTTCCTTACCAGTCACAAAAAAGTTTTATTTATTATTATTTAGTACTATCTTAGTACCATCCTTTATTTTATTTCACTGCTTGTAAATGTATAATAATGAGACAGTGTTCAAGTGCACCGTTCAGGGGTTTAGCAATTTTAACACAATAGAAAATAAATAAAACTAATGTTTTAAATGCGGTGGCTTTTGGATTTTTCTTTAATTCATTACTGGCTATTTAAAGATTACCGATAAAAAACTTTTTGAAGTTTCTATCTTCTGTTGAACACAAAAGAAGATATTTTCAAGAATGTCAGTACTAAACAGTTGACTGTAGCCATTGACTTCTATATAGTTTTTTATTTATATTTCCCCCCCATACTATGGAAGTCAGTGGTTACCGTCAGCTGTTTGGTTACCAGCGTTTTTCAAACTATCCCTTTAACATTATAATGCTGACTCAATGCCTTTTATTCAGGCACTCTGTGGAGTTATGTCATTTGCATACCTGTCTTTGTTAAAGTAAAAATACATAATTTATATATTTATTCATTTATTTCAGTTATTGTTCTATGTTGTCCTAGAATTGGCTAGTATATCATTTTAAGCCTTTATACTGCACTTGCAGCAGGATTTTGGGTTTGAGCTTTTGGAAAATGATTTCAAGCCTAGCAAAATTTGCAAAAAGTCCCACCACTTTTTGCCATGCACGATTTTGTCCTCAACCTTTATGAAGGTCTTCCTTCTTGTGAAAATGAGGAAAAATAACTAGCGGCAGGGATGTGTCTAATGCAGAGCAGTTGTTGAGCAGGAGTTTTCTTTTTGTTAGCATCAAATTTAATGAGTGGCGAAGCCTACTGGACTTTTTTAATGTTTTGCTATGAGGTTATCATCAGTGGCGGATCCTGTTGTACAAAAGCGCCGTTCTTTCCTGCACAGCTCTCCGTTCCAGAGATATCACAAATTAAAATGTATCAAAATTCATCCCTCCTGATATACGTCCACTGATATACATAAAACATATTTTAATGTGAAGTTTTTACATTTTTACATACGTATTTCTCAAATCATTTTACTTTTATACCATATTTTACTGTTTGTGTTCATATATTTATTATTCTTATTTCATTTTGTATAGTAGCCCATATATCCAAATGTCCACCTGAGGATGGCGTCCTAATAACATTATGCAAACTACAGCTTGATTTTTTCAAAAATTCTCTCTGCCATAGATTCCACTTCATTTCAATTGGTGTGTGAAGTGATAAACAGTGCAAATAATGTCCCTGAAGTGCCGTAATCTGCTTAGAGGGAGAAGATGGGTGAAGAGCGGCGTTAATTTCATCAGAAAGCTGACTGACTGAATACTGGTGCCTGACGTTTCAGTCTGCTGGAGGAAAAATGACCTTCCTCTTCATATCATTATACACCAAAAATACTCCCACAACTCCCCCTAATGAGAAAACTCCATTACACCCCACACAAAATCACTGAAACAAGTGTGTCTGCATGTGTGTAACAGTGATACGCGCGGAAGGGGAGTAGATAATGAGATAATTATGTTTATGGCGAGATGCCGTAGCCGCTAAACCTCAAGCATTCATACCACGGTCACACCACAGCTCCCACAATGCACTACCAACCGCCTCCGCTGACCTACAACCTCTGCTTTGCCACAGAAAAAACATATAAAAAATAAAAAGTTGCGAGATGTGACTCACTTTAGCAGACGCATTCCTTCTTTGAATTCATTCAATTACTCTGCTTTTTTTTTTTTAATAATTCAAGGCCAATGAAAAATTTAGAGTCCTTTGCTTCAGTGTTAACAAGGAAAGCTACTCTGCGTTCATGCAGCCATCATGTGCGCAGGATATGATGTCATGAGTAATTTATGATGGGACACCTTGTGGAAACAGAAGGGGAAATGTTTGGTGGTCAGCTCAGCCAGTCCCAGACAGGGCACCTGTTTCTACACCTGCGATAAATTGGGTGAGCTATTTGTCAACGTTTGCTCCGATATCATATTAATGAAGCTGGGAATGTGCGGTTATGAATTATGAACGTGACAGGCCTAATTCTGCAATACTTGTAAAACAGGACTTCTGGTGAGCTATATGTACTGTATGTGAGGATGCATTTGCAAACACATGTGCGTCAACGAAAGTCAGGGTTTTGAAGGCTTTAAAGCTGCAGGTGGCTACAAGGATTTATTTAGCCTCCTCACACACCCCAAACTTTAATTTGATTTATTGATCATTTTAAAGAGAAGATTACAGAGGCTTGAACTTTGTTTTTCTTCCCTGAGATTGGCTAACATTCTCCAGCTTTAATGGTTTCTTCAGGGTTATTGACTGATATATTATCCTCTGACTCTGAGAGCCAAGGTTTTCCGATGGTCAATTACTCTACCACTGTGCAACAGGATAGAGAAAAGAGAAAGACAGAGGGTGAAAGTTTCTTTCAGTGGTCTGGTGGTAAAAGACTGTTGTGTTAGTTATTTTTTTATTTATTTATTTTTTTTTACTTTTTTTTTTCCGCTTGGCTGAGCTATGACCAAAATCAATTGAGAAGCAAACATCTAATCAATACCTGTTTGACAGAGCTATTAATCTGTTTACCATTCATTGTATTAATGCAGTTGCACTGAACTTTTTTTTTTTTTTTTTTTTTTTTTTGTATTGCTGTAATTTGTTTACTCTTTGTGAATTTATAACATGGCACTGAATGTTATTTTTTCATGCTTCTCATTGTTCAGGCTTAAAAGATTAGTTGGTTTACAGAGCCAGACCTTTTCATTTAATCTGGATTTCATTCATTCATTCATTCATTCCCCCCCCCCCCCCTATAATGAAATAGATTATTAACAATAAACTGGTGCAGGAAAAGATTTGGATATTTTATGATGCATGCTCATATCATAAATTTAGATTGTCTTTACCTCCATTTAATGCTAGTTTAAAGGTAATATTTAAAAACCCAAATAATTTAATATCACTGTTAATTTTAATCTTTAGAAAATATAAAAAATATTGTTGAATATTCATTATAGTGCTTAAATTCACTTGTAGAGTTTAAAGAAATTGGTTTTTAGTTTTCAGTGTTTTTTAAAATTATTTTGTAATATTGGACTTTTATCAGTTAACATGAAACTATTTACAACTATTGGCCATTTCTAAAGCATTTTCTTTTTTTAAATGAGATTACTATATTTTCACAATTTATATTTCCAGGCAATAATGATAATGAAATGAAGACATTATATATATATATATATATATATATATATATATATATATATATATATATATATATATATATATATATATATATATATAAACAGGTATTTTACCTGTATTTTAAATTTTTCATTGCAATGCGTTATGTTGCAGAGTTGAGGGAAATGTCTTGGCAGAAAATTACCAGTACATTTTTTTTTAATTATTTTTATAAAGTGTAGGAACACTAGATATCCTATGTATTTTATAGGCATTTGATCTCAGAAAATAAGATTTCATAATGCATGGCTGTTAATTGTTAATAAATTGTCACATAAACTCCAGAAGTCAAGTGAAGGTGAGAGTTTATCTTCCTTTTTGCAACACCAGTATACTTTGCGTGAAAGCCTTGCAAATGACTATTTATCTATTATGGGGGGATTGTCCTGTCTTGTTTATTGCATTATAGTCGTGTACATTCAGTATTAGACACGGTTAATTCTTTCATAAAGGGGAAAGCACTCAATTCTGAATAATTCATAAAGCACAGGGGCCTATTAAAGGTTACAAGTTACAACCTCGTGATCTCACATAGACAAAAACCAAGGAATTTATGGTCAGTCTCTTTATGCTTTCAGCATCTGCTGTTCCTGTGGTAGGGTTCCCAGGACTCGCCCTCCTGCAAGTTCTTGAGTCTTCTAAAAGGTCTCCCACATTAATCTTCCTTTTAATGTATTTCATTGAGATAAGAAGTGAAAACCCCCGAGGAGGAGGGAAATGGGAGATGCAGAGATACAGAATTTTCCAGAGGGCTGGTGGCCAGACTAATGGAGCTCTAGGAGGTTTGCTGTAGACCCTTGGTCAGCTCACAACATGTGATAGAAATGAGCACAGCAAGATAACAACTTTTACTGCAGTTGTGGTTGTTTATGTGGTGTGTAATGGGTGTTTCTTCAACTATGGCCACTTTGGCCCTTTGCCCTCTCATAGACACACTTTCACACTCTCTCAAGTTTAAAATACGAGCCCATAATCCATAAAAATGCATTCTCTGTTGTCCTCTTAAAATCCTCCAACATATTTGTTTGTTGAACTGTTTTGAACTTGGAAACAATGCTTGATTAGTGCATATTTCTCTCCTGATTCAAACGAGGTGACTTTTTCACTTTTTCATCAAGCACTATTATGGACAGAGGACTCATATTTTAGCCTGAAGCAATGGTTTGATGTTAAAAAAACATCTTAATAATGGTTTTGTTTCTTATGCAGCTTTTCGCTTCACAAGATGTTAATTGATGGATTGGAGTCATGATGATTACTTGTTTGAGCTGTTTGAACTCTGACGGCACCCATTCATTGCAGAGGATCCACTGGTGAGTGATGCAATTTTCCTCAGAAACAAAAACTCATCTGCACATCATTTAAATTACATCTTGGATGGCCTGGGGGTGATTCAATTTTCAGCAAATTCAGATTTTTGGGTGAACTATTCCTTTCATTTGTACACTAACAATGTCTAACAGTGCGTACATGATGCATCACAGGCTAATTCTCTCTTTCTTTCTTTTTTTTTTTAAGTCATTGCCATTTCCAACAACTCAAACTGTGTAATGTGTTTAATAGCATTCTGTGATGGAAATGACATTTTAAAAATTGTAATAAAATGACCAACTTTTAGACTGTTTAAGGCTAATTTTATAACTAGCATTCCATATCTCTTAAAAAAAAAAAAAAAATTCATGCTTTTTGCATAGTTCGACTAAATTATAGCTTGATGCACAATAAAAATTCTCAATATACAAATGTATTTATCTTGATTTTTCTTGATTTTTATTTTTTACGTATCTTGACCTCAACGTGCACTTTGTTTCTTTGGTAAACAAGTACACAGGGAATTTTTGAAAGAAGAAAAAACACTTTATCAAGAGCAGAACAATTCGTTGTGGTGGAAAAATGGTGTAAAATCAACCCCTGGGACATAAAAGTGCTCTAGGTTGAAGAAACACCCACATACATTTATGTAAACACGTGTTCTTAGATACTGCTACTCATGCATTTGTCACAGGTGCACCCACAAACATGATCTGTGCAAATGCTGCGAGAACAAATCTCACAGATATCTAAACATCAAATTTATACAAAGACAAACACCCATGCACACACACACACACACACACATAGGAGATGATATTTGCAGCGTTAGTGGCAGCCGGTTTGTGCCAGTGGACAGTGCTTCAGAAGATCACTGGTGCCCTCTGCTGCTGATTGTGCATTTAGAGACAGTCAAATGGAGGGAACCCAGAGGGTAGAGAGGCATTTAAACCATGTCCAAGCTCATGTGATACTGAAAGGTCATTCTTTCACACACACATAATAACTGGGGTAGAAATAACTAGGTCACTTTGACCTCTGACCATCGAAGAGAGAATTTACTAAACCACTTTTGCATGCATTATTTCAATGCAAAAAATTTAATTCACTAACCACGCAACAATATTTTAATGCAAAAATCCAATTCACTAACCAACCTACTACCTAGTTTAACCAGGTGCTAAATGCTCTGAAATTAAATTAACTGTGATTATTTTTAGAAAGCACAGATCTTGTGAGTGTGTTTACGTCATTACCTGATTTGCATATACCATATTTTCAGAAAAATAAGGCATACCTGGCATCGCTTTGGTGTATAAGTCACATTTTATTATTAAATTCAGAAATAATGTAAAATACTGGAAAATCAGCAAGAATTTTGTAAACATAACTATAAATATGTATTTTAGTTCCCCTCAGATCACAACAAATCCTTTCAATTTAGCAGTATTCAGAACAGGAAATGAAAATGTAAGTATAAAGCAAACAAACTATTTGGTATTTATTTAAAGGAATGGTTCACCCCCCAAAAAAACGAACCACCCTCAGGAAAAACAGCTGATAAAAACATCACAATAATCCATCAATTAATGTCTTGTGAAAAGTTGCGTGCTTGTAAGAAACAAATTCATCATTGGGGCTTTTTAACTTAGGACACTTTCACACTAGCACATTTGGTGCGCGCCCGGGTTCGATTGACGTCAGAGTTCGGTAAGTTGGTGTTGGTGATGACGTAATATGACCGCAAATGCACCACGGTTAAAAGCCCAATTTATATTTCTGCGTCGAACCTACACCGTAACCTACGCCGTACCTGACGTGCACCTCTCCGAAAGGATTTCTCCGAAAGCGCGTCAATTCTACACGCACTGCAAGCGCTGTGATTGGTCTGCTAGATTATTGTGATGATTTTATTAGCTATTTGAACTCTCATTCTGACAGCACCCATTCACTGCAGATTATCCATTGGTGAGCTAGTGGTGTAATGCTAAATTTCACCAGAAACTTCTGCATAATTTGGGTCTATACAGTTTGGGGTAATATTAAAATATATCTACAAAAAGGCATTATTCTCTGATGGCTGATTGATGGCTATCTACACCTATTCTCTGTTGACGGCTACACCTCTTTGCTATTTTAAGAAAGGCACCAGCTTGTGAAGCTAACCTCAGAAAAAGAGAAGCTGAAAGTCACTTGAGGTCTCCACATCAGAACAGTGTCCTCGCAGTGAGTTACATCTCCTATTCTGCAACATTTGAGGAATGATCAAAGCGGCTCTGTGATTACCTGCACTTTAGATTATCTCAGTGTCTGCCTCACTTATGCTTTTCCCCTCTTTTCTGCCTGGAGGCAGGGAAGTTTTGAGACATGATCACACCTTTAACGGAAGTCCTGCAGATTTATCTGGAAAGAATGTTATTTAAGGAGAACGTCCAATGTAGCAGCTCATCTTACTGAGCTTGGCTGAGGTACAGAGAAACATTTGGACCATGCCACCTGCAACATATGCCTTTTTTGGCATCAACCAAGTGCACAGAAAACTGTTTGATTAAAAGGAGAAAATAACACAAGAAAGTAAATACTGTATACCATCAACAGGCAGATCATTTTTAGGTTGGAGTTGTGACCTGGTTAGCAGCACATGCTCTGATCTATTCTGTTCAAATCCAGCTCATGTCTCATATTCTATTTTACATTCATCTCCATGATTTTTAAAAAAAAAATGTTAAACTTTTATTTGGATTTTATACGAGTTCAATAAACAAAAGGTTAAATATCTGGTAACTTTATTTTTGTACAGCAACGAAAATACACAGGGTCATTCCTGATCCTGAATATACAGTATAAGAGAGTCACTTGTTTCAGTCTAAATGAATCAGTGTTTTGATTGAATCAGAAAAATTATTCAATTATTCACTTAAACGCTGTGCCTTATTTCAAAGACTATGCCCTCCGGAGGTCCCTTTTGTCATCCGAAGACGTCGAGTCTGTCTCATTTGAGAAATCGTAGTTGTAATTGCTGATTTTTTTTTTTCTTCTTGCGTTGAAACATAATGGTTGCTTTTCTGAACTGAAGACAGTCGCCACCTACTGGTGTATTGATGTAACTTGCTGAAAGTGTTATTGGATGCTTCCACCATTTAATTAAGAGTAAGGGACATGTTTAAATTATTTTCTGTTGTAATTGTGCTGTCATTTGAGCTTTGCTTGTATTGAACCTGGAAACATTTGCTCAGGAAAGATGATTTTACCATCTGAAACTTCTGTCTGAAGCAGTATATGACAACTTCCTGACCCAATTCTTCTTCGCAAGTCTGATTTGTCTTTGTCACAGTCAGCACAGACAGAGAGCCAGCTTTTGATCTCTCATTTAAACTGCACCTCATATCCTTACTCCTTGTCCCACTATTCCACCTTACCTCCTTTTGCCCTCATTTGACACTTCAGTGTGTCCTTCTCTTCTTTGTTCCTCAGGCATTTTCTGAATGTGACAGAGTCATGGACCGCCCTGCTATGATTCAACTTTGTGGAGTGCGTTTTCTGTTTGCAACCTTGTCTCACTTGTTCTGAACTTTGTGTCTGCAAGCACAGCTCAAATTGGTTTGAAAGTGTGAAAAAGATGATCCATATAAAAGTCTTTAAATCTGTATAAATAATATAAAAAATCTGTAAATGTGTGTTTTTTTTTTTTTTGTTTTTTTTTTTTTAATATATCTTAAGAAATTAAGTGGCAAAAAAGTAAAAAAAAAAAGAGTCCTCTACTTTGCCTTCTACTTGGTATTCTTCCCCTGTAGGTTTAGTGCTAATAGATTTGGTTTTAAGAGAAATTATTGTCGGATGGACATCACGCATTAAACCAAAAAGGAAATGTCATCAGGCCATATGAAGACATCAATGCAGAACTCATTATAAGATAATCACGGAAAATCTAAAAACCTATCCAAGTCTGATGGCAGTCAGCAAAATTAAAGATGGCATTGTTCAAAATATAATATAGACTAATTAAAGTGGCATCATAAATCCACATTTAATTAGATTCAAGCTTATTGGATTGGAACTTAAGAATTAGATTCAGTTTCGCAACAGGCAAATTTTGTCGTTTCAGCTGCCAAATCGCTATTGTTGGTGTTATCACATTTGTCAAATGATTGTTTCCCGCTTCGTCCAGAGTTACATGAGTGGCCCGTGTTGAGTTATTCAGGATCTCCAGGATTTCCATCCCATTTAAGATTAGCAGAGGCGTTCTGTTTGGGATTAGGTGCTCCTCCACTCACAGGCCTCCTGACGCCTGCAGATAAGTTCCCCGCTGGAAAGTATGTGTCACATAAATAAAACAAATTGGGAAATTGCTTTTTTTTGTTGATGTTGTTGTTGGATTTTCAAGTTTGAAGTTCTCTTTGTGCCCACCTCAACTGCTCGGAGGATAGCTTTGATGGAGTGAATGTAAGAAGATGAGGAGAGACGAGGGTAGAGTTACGTGCACGTTGTATTGTGTGGATGAAACCAGAATACTTGTTTGTGGTTATATCCAGAGAAGAGACGCTTTTTTTATGCAGGGTGAGAGAAATATACTTCATATATATACCAGTCAGTTATTTTGTATTCTTTTCAACACTGTTGTTTATTAAAGGAATAGTTCATCCAAAAATGAAAGTTTAGTCAAAATTTACTCTCAGGTCATCCAAGATGAGTGTGCTTCCTCATCAGAACAGATTTGGAGAAATTAGTCACTTGCTCACCAGTGGATACTCTTCAGTGAATGAGTTTCATCAGAATTAGAGTCCAAAGAGCTGATAAAAACATCACAATAATACACAAGTAATCCACATGCCTCCAGTACAATTAAGGCCTTGTGAAGTGAAAAGCTGTGTGTTTGTAAGAAACAAACCCATCCATCGTTCTAAGTTTAAACAGGTTCTTCGGGCCAAAATAAAGTCAATAATGCTTCCTCTGGTTAAACTGGCATTTGTTTAGAACTGTTTTCATTTGTAAACAATGCTTATCTGTGCATATTTCTCTCCTGATTCAGACAAGACACTTTTTTTTTTTTTTTTTTTTTTTTTTACTGGAGAAAGGAATAGAATTGTATTTTAGCCTGGAACTCTGGTTTAAAGTTAAAAATATATTTTATTTGTTTATTACAAATGCAATTTTTCTTGGTAGCACTTTATTGTCCTTCTTACACGTTACATGTACTTACTATTATAATAACAATTAATTATATGCAAGTAACCCTACACCCAACCATATAGTAAGTATATGTAGTTAATTAATATTACTCAGTACTTAAATCTATAATTACACTGTAACAAGGACACCTTAAAATAAAGTGTAAACTTTTTCACTTCACAGGATGTTAATTGATGGTCTATAGTCGTGACAATTACAAATTGTGGCAGCACTTTAAGTGCCAGTTTAAAGGAACACTCCACTTTTTTTGGAAATAGGCTCATTCTCCAACTCACCCAGAGTTAATAAGTAGAGTTTTACCGTTTTTGAATCCATTCAGCCGATCTCCGGGTCTGGCGATAGCACTTTTAGCATAGCTTAGCATAGATCATTGATTCCGATTAGACCAGTAGCATCGCGTTCAAAAATGACCAAAGAGTTTCGATATTAGTCCTATTTAAAACTCGACTCTTCTGTAGTTATATCGTGTACTAAGACCGGCGGAAAATGAAAAGTTGCGATTTTCTAGTCCGATTTGGCTAGGGACTATACTCTCATTCCAGCGTAATAATCAAGGAACTTTGCTGCCGTAACATGGCCGCAGCAGGGACTACTTTCAGGCGCTGCGTAATATCACTGCGCCTGCTGCGGCCATGTTACGGCAGCAAAGTTTCTTGATTATTACGCCGGAATGAGAGTATAGTTCTTAATCATATCAGCCTAGAAAATCGCAACTTTTCATTTTCCGCCAGTCTTACTACATGATATAACTACAGAAGAGTCGAGTTTTAAATAGGACAAATATCGAAACTCTTTGGTCATTTTTGAACGCGATGCTACTGGTCTAATCGGATTCAATGATCTATGCTAAGCTATGCTAAAAGTGCTATCGCCAGACCCGGAGATCGGCTGAATGGATTCAAAAACAGTAAAACTCTACTTATTAACTCTGAGGGAGTTGGAGAATGAGCCTATTTCCAAAAAAAGTGGAGTGTTCCTTTAAAAGGAAAAGTATAAAGCAATCATGCAGTGTTTTAAAATAGTGAGAGGATGCAAGTTTTGTTATAAATCAACTCGTGGTTAGTGGTGATGTATCAGGAGGTAATTTTAAGTGAAACTTGCTCTGGGTGTTCTGTTTACAATTTAGAGTGTATCAGGCAGGATAATTTTCTTTTGTTTTGGCTTCTGCACAGTTATTCTAAACAGGGCTTAAACTAATCAAGCAACTAGAAGAAAAGAGGAAAAGCACCAGGCATTGTGCATCTGAATACTATCATTTATTTCCCTTTAATTTTTCTCAAATGTTTGAACTCAAAAAACAAACATGTCTGAAATGGTCAGTGTGCATGTTTGAAGATAGGTGTACTACATGTATTTGACTCTAAATACTGCTTAGTTTTTTTTTTTTTTTTCTGAAATCATTGCCCCACAGAGCTTGAAAGAAGCCATACCTTTCTCAGCCAGACTTCTCATAGCTGCCAGCAAGAGTCTCAACAAGAGGAATGGAGGATGGAGGGGGAAAAAGACTTATGAACCAACACCATGCCTTGAAAACAAGAAATCAACAGCTTAAAGGTATATTTTGCTAATAGGATGCTGTGATAGAATCATCTCTCTTTGTTTTTTTTCTGAAATCCCAATGAAAACTGCAGTTGTGTCATTATTTAAAAAGAAAGAAAGATATCAATACATTTATTCCACAAGGACACATTAAATTGATCAAAAGTGTCAATGGCACGTTTAAATAGTTCTATTGCTAATGAATGCTGTTATTTTGAAATATCTGTCGACCAAAAAAAATATCGCAACTGCACAATTGTTTCCATCATTGATAATAATATAAGATATATTTTCTATGTTTTCTGAGGGATCATGACTGCTGAATAATCAGCTTTGCTATCATAGGAATAAATTACATTTTAAAATATATAGAAACAAATTTTAAAATTATAGTAATATTTCAGACGCAATTTTTTTTTTCACATCCTTTGTGAGCAGAGAGAGGGGATTTTTTTTCGAAAGGGGTGTGTAAGGTCTCACACACACACATTAACATTTACTATTTAGAGAATTGTTCGGGGGGGGGGGGGGGATCTGTGGCTTCTGATGAAAATCATATAGGGATAAATTGCGTCACAAAACTTTGAGTGTGGATTAATGAGTATGTAGTGGGCTAAATGTGTTTAAAGTGGATTGTATATAAGAGTCTATGTGATAGAGTGTGAGGGTCTGTAGCTGTGGTCTAATTGGCACCATCCATATTAGGGATGACAGTCAGACACTGGTCTGGTCCTGAGCAGAATTCCAATGCAACACTTACGTGCCACAAAAGCAGCTCCCCTGAGATATAAAGAAATAATGTTCAGCCCTCAGACAGACAATGGGCCAATTTAGCAAGGACTCAGAATCAGAATGAGCTTTATTGCCAGGTATGTTTACACATACAAGGAATTTGTTTCATGACAGAAGCTTCCACGGTGCAACAGAATGACAGCGACCAAAAAAAAAAAAAAAAAAAAAAAAAAAAAAAAGGGGTATACCTGTATATTATGTGCAAATTGAAATGTAGACCAAGTATGGGTGTTAGATAAGTGTATAAATAGTGTGCATTCCACAATTATTGTCAGATGTTTATGAGATGGATTGCCTGAGGGAAGAAACCGTTTCTGTGCCTGGCCATTCTGGTGCGAAGAGCTCTGTAGCGTCGACCAGACAGCAGCTGTTCAAAGAGGGAGTGTGCTGGATGTGAGGGGTCCAGAGTGATTTAACCAGCCCGTTTGCTCCCTCTGGATGAATACAGTTCTCGGAGAGTGGGGAGGGTTGTACCAATGATTCGCTCCATGCCCTCTGAGGTCAGATTTGGTGGCTGAGCTGAACCAGACAGTTATTGAAGTTTGAATTTCCTCAGCTGGCAAAGGAAATACAACCTCTGCTGGGCCTTTTTAACAATGGAGTCTATGTGAATGTCCCACTTCAGGTCCTGGGAGATGGTGGTGCCCAGAAACCTGAATGACTCCCCTGTTGTTACAGTGCTGTTCATGATGGTGAGTGGGGGGAGAGCAGGGGGGTTTCTCCTGAAGTCCATGATCATCTCCACTGTTTTGAGCATGTTGAGCTCCAGGATGTTAAAACTGCATTAGACAGCCAGCTCCTTAACCTCCTGTCTGTAAGCGGACTCGTCACCGTCCTGAATAAGGCCGATAAGTGTGGTGTCGTCTGCAAACTTCTGGAGCTTGACAGAGAGGTCTTTAGATGTGCAATCGTTGGTGTAGAGGGAGAGGACGCAACC
This sequence comes from Acrossocheilus fasciatus, assembly GCA_036784905.1. Lineage (NCBI taxonomy): Eukaryota > Metazoa > Chordata > Actinopteri > Cypriniformes > Cyprinidae > Acrossocheilus > Acrossocheilus fasciatus. The sequence continues at coordinate 27,027,316 of CM071953.1, forward strand.
CTGGGGGGGCTCCAGCGCTGATCGTACGGTGTTAGAGGTGTATTTTCCCAGCCTCACTAGCTGCTGCCTGTCAGGAAGCGGCTGATCCACTGACAGACAGAGGTAGGCACGGAGAACTGAGTTAGTTTGGGCAGGAGGAGGTTTGGAATGATCGTGTTAACAGCAGAACTGAAGTCCACAAACAGGATCCTCACATAGCGTCATGTAATAAAATAAACAAAATCAAGCTTTTAAGGTACAGTATGTGCACCGGGAAGGCATATGTGTAATGGAGACAAGCCAAATCCAGCCCTCTGAAACCACACACAAAAACACACACAAATAATAATAAAGACTAAATTGCTTTGTAGCATACATTTCTGTGAGCTGGATGGTTGGATGAATCCTTGGCTAAAAGCCTCCTTGATGTATTCCTCCATAGCCTTGCACTCCGTGATGGGCAGTGGATACACTACCCTTGGGGAGTGTATATCCAGGCAGCAAGTCGATGGCGCAGCCCCATGGCCAATGAGGTGGTAATTGAGTGGCTGCCTGCTTGCTGAAGACATCCTGGAACGCCACATAATCAGATGGGACGGAGGGAGTCGCACTGGGCTCGGGACTCTCAATATGTGTGGAGGCGATCTGGACGGTAGGTGACTTGTGGAGTGGACGTGGAAGTTCAGTGAGACAGTGTTGGTGGCAGTAACCTCACAGAAGTCCCATCTGATCTCTGGAGAATGGAGGATGAGCCAGGGGCGTCCCAGGATGATGTCCACTGTGGGTCCCTCCATTACCAGAAAATGGACTTCCTCTTCATGCAAGTTACCAATCCTGAGTTTTAATGGAGGAGCCTCATACCTCATGTGCTCACGTCCTAGCGGCTTTCCTTGGATGGTTTCGAGTTGGAGCTCCTGGGCATGACGGCGGCAGGGCAGATGCAGGCGACTTAAAAGGTCTTTCGATATGAAGTTGCCCGAGGAGCCCGAGTCGACAAGGGTTGAGGCTGTGACGGAACGGGCTGGAGTGAATAGTTGAACTGAAAGCATGGAAAGAGTGGAAATTACTGGATCTAGCTGAATGGCACTCACCGCTGGACATGGGGGTTAGATCCTGATGTAATGATCGGTAGTGGCACAATAAGAGGCAGAGCCCAGCCGCAAATCGGAGAGCGCGTTTGGCATTAGAAAGCCAGGTGGGATCCACTTGCATTGGCTCTGGTACTGGGGAACTGGCAGCGGGTGAGACTGACTGGTGAGCGGCTTCGGTGGTGTGGCAAGCAGCTAAGCGCTGAGAGATTCAATTGACTCTTTGCATAAGTCTCCAATCCAACGGAATCATAATAAATCACTATCTGAGCCCAGATACGGGGATCCAATCCAACGTTCGGAACTGTAGGGTGTAGTCATTGGTGGAAGAAGCACCCTGGCGCAACCGCAGCAACTGGTCACATACAGAGAGTGCTCCTGCAGCTGAGCCAAACACCTCCTTAAAATGGTTTGTGAAAGCTTCATAGTAGTTAATTATGGCACTATTGACGTTCCATGTGGCCTTCGCCCATAACAGTGCTCGACCGGAAAGGAGTGAGATAAGAAAAGCTACCTTGCAGCGCTCAGTCAAAAACTTCTGCGGCTGCATTTCGATGTACAGTGCAACTTGGAGGAAGCCGCATCACCCACGTAGGAAGCAGGCATAGCCATGAGACTGGCAGAGGCAGATGGAGGGTTGGGTGCTGGCATGAGGGAAGCCCGAAGAGTGTTGACCAGCTCCTCCAGGACATCCGCAGGTGAGAGAGAGAGATCGGGGATCCATGGAAGTGTCAGTGATGGTCCGGTCTTCTGTCACAAGCAGAGTCAGAAACAACAGATGAGTGAAACAACAGGATAATTTATTGACTGAAAGACAGCTGGTCGTGAGGAGGAAATGGCAGGTGAGTGTCTTGTAGAAAAAACAATTTCAAAGGGGCTTGGCAGAATACTGATGAGTGTAATTTCATTGCAGGATCAAGGGAGAACGGGAACCAGGAACAAAGGGATTCTTCATAAGAGTATCGCAGGAGGATCATTGGAGGTCTGAAAGGTAAGTACACACTGGGTCTGGTGTCAGTTCAGGGTAGTGAACAGTAGACCAGACGATGAGCATCTGAGTGGAGCGTGTATTTGAAGAAGTGCTAATTAGTGGCTGCAGGTGCGGGTGATCAGTATTTAGGTGATTGTGATCTGGTGATTGTTGCAGTGGCGCCTCCAGAAATTTTTCATAGGGGTGGCCAGATGGGGCCACTTAAAATCTTGGGGTGGCACACCAAAACTATAAACCTTAATTTCAGAATTTTATTCTACTGTTGTAGTAAACTGTCTGAGCGCGCAACATCGGCATGGACGGAGGGGCGGGGGAGAGGGCTGGCTACTGTGTGCGATCGAAGGTCTAGAGCGGCTTGCCTGCCTGGCTGTGCATTAGGGACGAAATGCATAACTGATGCTACTAAAATTTATACTGGCCAGTGGGGTGGCCAGTGGGGTGGCCAGTGGGGTGGCCAGTGGGGTGGCCAGGGGTCGGCCAGGGGTGGCCACGGCCACCCCTGGCGGCGCCAGTGGATTGTTGTGGCTGGTGACTGAAGTGACTGTGAATTCCTGACAATCAGTTTCCTCTCAGTTATATTTCATAACGAACTTTCATAACTGCTTTTTTCAAGCATGCTTTCTTTCTTCTAACAAAACACTGAAAAACTTTTCCCATTATCTGGCTCTCGTAGTGAAAGCAAATAGGCCTTGCTAGCAATTCCCATGTAATTGTGTAATTTGACTTAAAAGAATTCACACACACACACACACACACAGTCGAACACCTGTTTCATTATTATCAGGAGAACAAGGACATAATGGAGTCTTTTTGGGGGAGGACTAGAGAAGACACTGTAATTACTGAATGCTTTGATTACCTTTCGCTCAGCCCATTTGAAATGTTAGTTCAATATCTATTACTCTGAACATTTTATAATGGCCCCTAGTCTCTCTCACAGTAAAGGGAAGAGGTTAAAGAGGACAAAGCTGCAGATCTCACCACTCCATTCATACTTTTCTACTCTCACGCCTATCGATTTCAGTGGTGGAGAGCAGATTGACTACCTCGGGAAGCCACAAGTGCAGACAGGGAACAAGCAGTTACATGGTGAACGAAGGCAGAATGTTAACGATTATACGCTCCCCTGTTTAAATATTAGCTTTGCTTGCTGTTTTCACAGCTAAAGGCCCTGGAGGGTTTGATTTTATTTTCTTCCCAAAAACTAAATAGCAACAAACAGCATCAGAGTACAGCATGAAATTTTCCTGATCCCTGAGGTTGTTGTGCGCGGTGACAGAAGATTGAATTTGAGGTTGTTTAATCTAACATTTAATGTATTTTAAAACCCTGGAGATTTATATAGGTAAAAAGAATCTCTGAATCTATCACATGTATTTTTGGAGTAAAAGGGCCACTTTGAAACTTTCTTAGGCGGTTATGAAATACCAAAATTAATTAAATAAACCATAAATTGGTGTTTATTTTGAATAAGTCCCTAAATGTTATTTAAAAATATCTTTCTATATCAAAATTATTCAGATATAGTGATATTATAACCTAACCATATTTGGCCTGTTGCCCACCATATCATTATATGGGCCCCATGTTATACACTATTTTATTTTAATATTATTGTGTCCTAAAGTAGATAATATGATAACATAGTATGATAATACATAATATAATCTGTACCAAAATATAACAATAATAAACCAGAAATCGTGTTTATTTTGAATAAAATCTTGCTTTATTAAGTATATACAATATTTTGATACAGTGACATTATCTATCGATTATGCTATGTATATTATACAATATACGATATTGTAGATAGTATGATTTTATATAATTTTGTCATGAAATAGACAACAAAATAAATATAAAATGAGCCAAAAAAGAGATTTAACTGATTTTAAATCATGAAATGCCCATGAAGGATGCAATACTGATTCCAAATTACATGGCAAAAATTATATTTAGTAATGTAATCCATTACATTACAAATTTTTAGGTAATATAATCAGACTACTATTTGATTACTTTTAGATTACTTTTGACATAACTCGTCCATCACATTGATTTAAATAGGATAATCTTGTACTATATTGATACAAGAAAAAGAAAATATATTCCAGTTGTTGTTATTGACAACATGAAGTGCATTAAACATTACATTACATCAAGGTTTCCATAAAGGAACTGCAGGGGGTTTGTGAGTTTAATGAAAATATAAGCAGTAGGCTATTTTAGAAAGGAACATTTAAAAGGCGAAAAAGAGAAACGACAGAGAATCAATAAATTATGAATAATTTATTGCTATTTAATATGTAATCATGTAATCAATAAAAATTTACTGTAGTCTGATTCCAAGTATTTTAAAATGTAATTTAATCTGATTGCAAGTACTTCATTTTTGGAATCTGATTAGCCTACGTAATCCAGATTAAATGTAATCAGTTACTACCCAGCTCTGTATGCACACACACACACACACAAAAAAAAAAAAACTTTACACACACTTTAATATCTTCAATATTTACCTTTTTTCATTTTGCGCACAGTCACAACATTTTCTACTTTCTGCAACAACTTTCTGACATTGTATTGCATATATCCATGCTTCTCAAAGTAGAGCTGCATGCACACCAAAAACACACACAAAAAGAGCGAAAGAGCAAATAGTAAGCGGGAGAAAAAAATCCTCTTCGTTTAGACATCAGCTTTCCTCCTACTTCAGTGTGTTGGTCTTTGATAAAGACCTGTTACCGGGGCAACACAGACCTAATTCACAGACTTGGAACTGTCATGCACTAACCTCTGGTGCAGAGGGGGGTGCAAGAATGGTGGAGAAGAAAGGGGTGTGGGGGTGGGTGGGGGGTAGGAGAGACAGTTAATTACAGAATGCAAATTACGTTGTCAGAAGAGCCATTCAAAAAAGAGTCTGCTCCTGCCTTTCAGCTCCTCCCCTTTGGTGCAGGTTTAATAAGCGACTCTTTCAAACGCTCCTGCCTGTGGCTTTCAGAGACAACTGGAAATAATCTCAGAATGATGAGCAGAATCGGATTGCCTCTTCCAGGCCTTGACAACCTAATTCATGCAAAATAAGGAGCTATGGGTAAAGCCATGGGCATAGTACTATCTTCTTACAAGGTGTTGAACAACAACTACCCCTGGGCTCCTCTGAAATTTCTATCCCACTCTCTCTGTCTTTTTCTCTCTAGCTCACTCTTTCTAACTTTAACTTCTTTCCATTTTCCCCACATTGTTTCTTAGCCCTTGAAAATTTTCCCTCTGGTAATCCTATAATTTTATTTGACTTGTCACGGCTGAAGGAAACTTGCATTCTGCTGGATATTGAGTGGCAATCCGCTTCATATATAGACAGACATAAATCAGCTTCAACATACTGAATAATAATAATGGTGGAAATGAAATATTGAATACTCAATATTGTAGCTATACCGTAAATGTAAGGGGCGGCTCTGAACAACGTCTCTAATGTCGTCTCAATGACTTGCTCATTACTTCAGTTAGCCTTTGAAAAATCAATAGCAAGAGGTTCACATACTTTTTTCCACTCTGCACTCTTAATGTTTACATGGTGTGTTCAATATAGACAAAAATATCACAAAAATCCACCTTAATATAGTAGATGAACACAATAATCTTTCATTTCCGATGGTATTGCCAATGGATACCATCACTGTACTATAGTTGCACTCCCTTGCGTCAGTTCTGAAATCTGCTGAACAGTCTTGACTATTAACGCATATTTTATGTATTTATATATATTTTAGGTACTTTACGGCGGGTCGACTGTAATTTTATGAAGCTACAAGAATACTTTTTGTATGCAAAGAAAACAAAAGTAATGACTTTATCAGTTCGTCTCCTCTACGTCAGCGGACCTTGGTTGTGTAAGGACCCTTGCTGTCTATGGAGGGTCTGAGAGCTGTCAGATTTCATAAAAAATATCTTAGTTTGTGTTCCGAAGATGAACGGAGGTCTTACATGTTTGGTGAGTAATTAATGACAGAATTTTCATTTTTGGGTGAACTATCCCTTTAACATTACTGAAACTGTTGTTGAAGTGAATGTGCTGTTTTCCTGACTGTTTTCTTTCCTTTTTTGCTGCAGCATTGAAAGAAAATGGCTCCTGTAAAGTCAGTTTTTCCTGACAAAGCACACTATGTCGTAAGCTTGAGAGCTCTATTGTGAAAGCATGCATGTCAAGTGCAGCTCTGACACTCATTTGAATACAATCAACTTCACTGTGATTTCAGTCAGAGGCGACGGCTGTTTTAGAGCAATGTTAAATTGTGTATTTACGTCTCGCTCTTATTCAGGACGAAGCGTTATTCGGCGGTTTAAGTGGATATGGATCCCTGTGTTTCACACACATTTCCTCTGAAGTGAAATCAATAGAATTACATGAGCACCAAGCTCCGAACACCATCCATTGTGGATTCTCGCGATAGCCACACAGACTTCAATATGCAGCATGAACGAGCTGCTGCTGGAGTCTTCAGAAAGCTCGGAAGACTTTAAAACAAAAAGAGATAACAGTTTAAAGAGGGAGGGAATTCCAATTACCCCCCCTCTGCTGACGCCCATCACAAACCCCTGTTATCTTAATTGTACAAGACGGGCTGCTCTGAACTAAAAGCGAATCAAAGAGATCAACACATTTATTTTAAATTAGAAACCCATGCAGGCACACATGAATTTGTAATTACTTATGCTAATACTCTGGTGATAGAGGGAGGACACTGAGAAGAGACAGCCTGAGAGAGGTGGTACAGATGGATGGAAAGAGTGCAAATGGTAGCCTATCACTCAAAAATAAAAATTATGTCATTATTTAATCAGCCTCATGTCATTCCAAACCTGGATACAACAAAAGTGAATGAGGACTGAAGCTGCCAAGCTTCAAAATGACAAAACCTGCCATAAAAGTCAATATTTCAAGTCTTACGTTTTTAAGTGTGAAAAACAGACTGAAATTGTAGAGGTATTTGGCATAAGTCATGAATGAATCATTCTTTTAAACCACATTTCTTTTTTCAATTAAATTGATACAGTTCACCTACCTCGCCTAACTGGGACCCATTTGTGGTCTTGGCCACTTGAAAATGAGTAAATAAAGCTCTGTAAAATCTTGCATTTCTACACACGTTGTAAGTGCATGTGTCTCAAAGTTCTACACACACTTGTAGTCTTCACACCCACTTGAACACTTGGACCACTATAGGAAATATGTCATGTAAGTAGACAAGTTGTCAAGAGTTCACAAATTGGAATGATTGATTCTCCAGTTTTTTAACCACACAAAACTATTGAACAGTTTCAGAAAATGTAGTAATATAGCACAATGAATCATATAACGGTTTTGTGGTGATTTTATGCCCTTTTTTAAAGCTTGACAGCCCTCATTCACTTTCATTTTACTAAAAGTTGCAGCCAGGATGTCCTACAAAAATGAACATTTAATACATTCCGCAGAAGAAAGAAAGGAGAGTGAATAATGACAGAATTTACATTTTTGGGTGAGCTAACCCTTTAAATGAACTTAACACACAGGCCTGGAGTCTCTCTCTGCGTGGTCCCTCTAGAGAAGCGGAGCCATTGAGTGGTAATTACTGTTATCTGCCACTTGTTTTATTAACACGTGTCCTCAAAGAATGGAGTTCAACTGCGACGCCATGTGGGCCGATGCCCAGTTTGATAGGTCTGCAGGAAGAAATAATTATTATGAGGAAAGCTCTTGTTATGCCATATAAAGAGGGCTTTACATGGAAACACCCACACGGACCCTCACAATGAGCGAGGCAGTTTGGCTAATGGAAGAATAGAAACTATTAAACAGCACGAGAAGATGAAGAAGATATGTGGGGGAGGCGAAAGGGGAGAAGTGAGAGAGAGATGACTTTGAGAAGAAGTTTTAAGTGCAGACAGAGAGTTTTAAAAAAGGATCCACAATAAAAAGAAAGGCAGAGGGAGAAAAAAAAAAGAGGACATACTGGGTCTTGTCTGTGCCAACAGCTAGTAATTACACGCCAATCATCCACCCTGAGGACCGCATGGGAATTAGCTAAGCAGAGAAATTGTGGGAAAAATTCAATTAAAAATTGAATTAATAAATGTGCTTTGGCTTTCCGGACTGGTGCAAGTGGTTTTGAAGGAATTGGACAAAATGAAATCCATTACCCGTGAAAGTGCATTCAGTTTGGTTCAGTTGTCTGCATACACCTAACAAACATAAAAAGATACATCATGATGATAAGCAATTTTGAAACAAAACTGTAACATATAATGATACACCTTTTATTATAGCATTTGCACAAACAATGAAACAAATGCACATGAACTAATGAGAATTCTTAATTTGCTTTTTAAAATATGCTGTTCCTATAACATGCTTAGATAATAGTATATCAGCCCATACTAAAATCCATAAAACACAAACAATTCATTACTAAAATTATACAATTAAATACAATTAACTTATTATATGCTATTATTCCAGGAGATGAAGGCATATTCCTATTTGCTTTATATATTTATAATTTTTGTGTGTGTATATATATATATATATATATATATATATATATATATATATATATATATATATATATATATATATATATATATATATTAGCCAGAGTTAAAAGGACTAAAAACTATGATTAAGAACAAACCAAAACTACTGTAAAAATTAGCATTAGTTGATGAAAGAGTCAGTTGCATTAACCTGTTGTAATAGGCACCTCAGTTACCTGCTGCAAGTTTACAGTAAAACAAAAAAATAAAAAATAAAGTATTTGATGGCAGCAAGGGCCATCTTTCCACTGAAAAGCATTATTAACCACCTAATTGGCCGATAATTAAAGCATTGTTTGTTTGACACTTTCGGTGAGTGCTAATACTGACCCAGTTTAATGATTAATGGCTCCATAATTTACAAGTCTAATTATTTCCTCTCCACCTTCATTATTGCTGCCATGTTAATGGCATGCTTCTCGCCTTAGGGTGTTCCCTCAAAGAAAAAGGTGGTCCAGACTCATTTGGCATCCAGTGCTGCATCTGCATGTCCTTGACAAAGGCAACTTTCCTGTTTACCACCATCTTCTTAAATAAATATATATCCTAATCATCCACATTATTGTAGAATGTCCTCTAGCATATGTTCCAGAAGTTGATGGGTGTCAAACCTTAGGAACTGTGAAAAAAAGTCTTCAAATACACTGGGACACTCTTTCCAGCACCTTTAACTGTGAAAGTAGATTTGCAGATGTAATAACCGCTCTGTCATTCTGCTAATCCTGTGCTCCGAGTCTCTGTCGGCCCCCAGCAGTGGCTTGACAGAGAAATTAGTTGCTGCTGCACTGAATAATTGTTGAGTGTGTATTAAAGCATTTAAAATCAATGCTGACAGTTTAATCTCAGCATTTGATACATCTCCATTGCAAGAGACTGTGAAAATAATGAATTTGTGAATTTATGATTTTTACAATGAGATATTGTGACACAAAACAGTTTTACCCAATTGCTTGTGTTGGGCTGCATTGAAATACATGCAGTAACCAGACATTTATGCAAAAAAAGCTCACTTTAATAGTGGGCACCTACTTAAATTTAAATTCTGTACAAAGATTATGCAAATAAATATTCTAATTAAATACAGCACTCACATTTAATTCCTCTGCACTTCTATTACACAAAATTTGCATATTTACGTAATGTTGCTCCTTTAAATCTGTAAAAGAAGAGTAAGAAAGACAGTAATTAAATTTAGTATAAAAATGTGAGAAGGATCTATATAAGAAATCTGGTTCTGTAAGAATTTAACAATGATCTGTATTTCTTTGTCCTGTTATATCCAGTTCTTCAAAATAACCTTGGTGAAGCTGCCAAATGAGAACATATTATGAGCATGTGCCTCAAAATAGAAATATCAATGTCTCTGCTTAATGTCAGGGTTTTTTTTTTTTTTTTTTTTCCTACGTGTTCGTGTACTCAGGACCTGGACAAACACAAAGACCACTCTAATGACATGTCTGTCTAGCTTACAGCAAGTCTGCTTCACCCGTGTCAAAGTGCGCTTCACAAAGCCCGAGGTTTAACTTCTCCAGTGATGACTAATTGTATTGTCAAACACACATGAAAGTCAGTGCAAGTGCGTTAAGCTCAGGACAGACAGGGAACATTTAAAAGGGTAGTTCAACCCAACATTAAAATTGTGTCATTACTTATTCACTGATATGACTTCTTGCTTCTGTGGAACATAAAAGAGATGTTTTGCAGAATATTCACACTGCTGAGTTATATGACTATTTTAGGACATAAAAAACACACACATGCATATTGCGTGTGTGTGTGTGTGTGTGTGGATATATTCTATTCTACATATATATATATATATATATATATATGATTGTGTTAAGTTAGAATAGAATCCATGTTTGACAATAGAGTATTTATAAGAATAGTCATACAATTATGACTTTTTTTCTTGAAATTACTACTTTAAATTCATAAGACATTCATGTTTAAAATAGCTTATTCAAGATTATTCTCAAAACATATTGTATTTTCAAAATTACATTTAGATTTTTTTTTTTTTTTTTTTTTGGCTTTAATACATTACATTGTCTAGTTTTCTAGCTCCAATTTTCAGGATTGAGAAGTCTGTGGTTGCCAAATATCACAGCCCGTCTGCAGATGCAGTTAGAGTTGACAGATTTCACAAATAATACGTAGAATATAATGGGCACAGACTCCATTTTATTTTTAGTTTTAGACTCTGAACACTTCTAGTTAGAGGATATCAAATATTCCAATATTTCGAGGTGATTTTAGAACACATATTGTTTCCATTTGTCATGCATCTCTGAGCAAAAAGGCACGTTTCTGATGCAATTCTCTGAAAATCTGTTCAGATTTTGAAAGTTGTGTATTACAGCCTTAAAACATTGTCACAATTTTTTACACAGTCTGTCAACCTCCAAATCTGTAAATTTTGAGTTTGTTTTCTTCTTCCTAGATTTAATGGAATAGTTCAACCAAAAAATGAAAATTGCTTAAAGTTTTATTATCCTCATGTCATCCGACATGTTGATGAGTTCATTTTTGTACTTTAAACCTTTGCTTCTGTTCAAAATCCATAATAATGTGTAAATAAAGTCCATCCCCTGTTGTCTTCTCACATCAAAATCTACAGACATGTTTTTTTTTTTTTTTCAATTGTTTTGGACAGTTTTCGCTTCTAAATGTTGCTAGATCTATACATATTTCTCTCCTGATTCAGACGAGACAACTTTTTCAGTGGAGAAAGCAATATTATAGATAGACGACTCATATATAAGCAATGGTTTGAAGATATAAACAGGTTAATGGATTTAATTCTTAACACAGTTTTTCTCTTCACAATACATAAATTGATGAACTGGAGTAGTGTGGATTATTGAGATGTTTGTATCAGCTGTTTGGGCTCTCATTCTGACGGCACCCATTCACTGCAGGGGATCCATTGGTGAGCAAGTGTTGTAATGTTAAATTACATTAAATATGTTCTGATGAAGAAACAAACAAATTCACCTACATCTTGAATGGACTGAGTGTGAGTAAATTTTCATTTTTTGGATGAACTATTCCTTTAAATAAAAATACTGAGGGAAAAAAATGCAAGTTGATACTTCTTCACAGCTCAGTTGGTATTAAAAATAGGTGTCATGTATCCATACCGTGGATAATGGTTTTACCTGCTGATGATTACCTGTAGTCGATAACCAGTGGAAGTTCTTCAGGTGGAGCATTTCTGAGATCATTCTGCATTGAAATCAGTTCCAGTGCTCCAGTTGTCTACGTACCCTGTGCTTTCATCACTGAGCAGGAGCTCTGAATGGTAACTTTAATTATACGATTCCTGCTCATGGCTGTGCTGAAAGCATATTCTTTTTGTCTGTATTCCTTTTAACTTAACATCTGAACAGATTGTTCATTTCTGATGCACTAGCTGAGATGTTCTCTTCATTCATCGAATCACTATTTTCTGTTGTTGCTCTGCTGAGAAAGTGGCAGCAGTGCAATTTTGCATTGAATCCAGTGATGTGCTGCAGGCGTATCGACCTCGCCTCTGTTAATTTACCACTGGGGATGAGTTGAACAGGGAACGAATTTACATCGTGAACAAACTCCATGCAACAGACTGAAGACGATTCCTGTCAACACTAGCTGTTCACACTCTGTAATAGAGTCATCAATGATTTTGAGCAATTAATTAAAGAAAAACCCATGCTTCAGATGTAATTGGAGTGCACTGAACGAGTTTTCAAGAGCTACAGCTCTTCAAATGTCATCAATATTTCTGCTTCATTCAACTCGGGGAATAACTAACACACGATCTGCTCGATGTCAGATAAAATTTATTCCAGCTTTTCGAGTAAACATGAATTCAGAGTGTTGGTTCTGCTGTGGAAATACAGCATTTTTTGTGTGGTTTAATTCGCAAGCAAAGCTCAGCAACTCTTTTCATGTACAAGGCTTTTAATGTACAAATGCTGCTCAAATTGAGTTTCTTTTCCTGCCTGCAACCGGTGTTATGAACAGGATGTTCAATAGAGACAAAGGCACCCGCAAAGGTCCTTCTTAAGGGACTAAAAACACTTCATTAACTTGTATTTGCATGACTAACTCCTTTCATGTGCCGTCTGATTGTCACAAGGCCAACCGACTGTAGGCAGTTCATTCCTCACAATTAGTTTCCATAAAGCCCCAGAGACATCAGAGGAGGAGTCTCCTCAAGAAATGGCCTTTAAATTGACAAGGCTGCTTGAAATAAACATATTAAAATCATTACATAAGAACTCGCAAATGTCTTTCAATGGGAGTTTGTTTCTGCCACTGAATAAAAAATAGGGGGGAAATTCTGACAATTCTGACTTTTTTCTCGCAATTACGAGTTATAAACTCAGAATTGTAAGATATAAACAGTCCAATTTTGAGGACTGTGAGAAAATATCAGAAACTGACTTCATTATTCACAATTAGGAGTTTATATCTCACAATTCTGACTATATAACTCACAATTGCGAGTTTTTATCTCTAAGATTTTTTTTTTCTTCAGAATTTACTGAAATGAAAAATATATCAGTGTTTAAATAAATATTATTTAAAGACTTTATTATTATGGCAAATGAGAGTTATGAATGTCTGTCAAGCATGATTAAGTGTTAATTATTAACAAAATTACTTTTGACATTATTTTGCTATTTTATTAGACTGAGGTTCTGGGAGTGTTATATTTCTGTTATTTTTCTTACGTTTGGCATGTAGTGATAAAACAGTGAAATGAACTTCATTTGAACTAATATGACCTCATAATAAATGTTTTATTTACACAAGACCCCCTGCGACCGACACATTAAACACAGCCTCGGTGGAAGTTCTGCAACTAGTCAGTTCTTGCGTTTTTGTAAACACACCCACCTTTGGGACAGACCAATCAAGCGCCGCAGCTGGGGGCGGAGTTACTGGGTGAGGCATTTCTTCTGCCATCAGAGTCCTGTTTTCTCTTCCTCCACCAGCACCCCCCATTCTGTTCATGTGTGAAATGAGCAAGGGTCTTATCTCTTAGAAACACACCACTGAGCCAGAGGAGACACAAGCGAGAGAGAGACAGTACGGGAGGGGTGAGGGCAGAGAGCGAGGCAGAGGGAGTGTTTGAGAGTGTAGTTGCCCACGTGGGCTGCACACTAATAGGCCGCGTTTGGTATGCCACAGGCCACACGTTTATTTCCAACAGCGGGCAGCGCTAATCCAGCCGACTATGAGCTCCATACTGCAGACGCGAGCTGAACATACTGAAACATTCGGGTGAAGTCCCCAGACACCTCTTTTTTTTCACCCCAGTACTGTTTTGTGATCATTTTCATCCACGAGGTATAATTTTGATAGTTCAAGGGCTGGAACTAATCGAAGAGGGCATTCTTTTGTGCTTTCAGACCAAAATGCATTCAATGGCACAGTCCGCTGAGTGAGATGCAGAGAACTAGAAGAGGGAAAAGCAATAAGGCATCTGTGTGAAAAAGAAAATCGAGTGAACTGTAAGGGTCTCTGAGTGGGACATGCTTTTATTACCACAAATATTTTCCGCTTCAGCCTCTGCTGTCCAGTGATGTCTGTCTACAATGTCTGGGTTGAGAAAATTGCTTCCTTTTTCATGACAAACTTGATTGCTTCTCAATAAAGGGCTATCGGAGGTGTTGCTACAGAAACAAAGACATATACGAACCCGGGCTGACTTTTGGGACTAAAAGCTTAAACGTTGAAAAAAAAAGAACCTGAAAGAACAACCAAGCGCTGTAGTGACTATTAGCAGTAATAAAGTGGCAAAACACAAGGTCAGACTTTATTTTGTAAGTGAGTTTGTTTTTTGCAAAAGCCTGGAAACCAAAGCCAATGATATTGTGCTTCAGAAATCACTTTCCTAAGTAGCTAAATGTCAACATATACCTAGTCCAAGATGGAAAATGTGCCTGAAAATTAAAAAAAGAAAGAGAAATCTGTTGCAAAAGCTAAAAATAATGCCCAGCTTTTATTTGAAGAACATATACTATTAGAAACATTGTAATGTGACATTTAAGACTTGTTTTTCAGATGTATTTCCACAACAGAGAGCCAAGGCTCTATTAATTCTATACGATGTATTTTTAGATATCTCATTTGAAATTTCTAGATACCAATTATCTTTTCCTCCACAGGTATTCTTAATGCAGGTGTTAGTGCTCAGCCAGCAGACGTCAGTGCTAACTTATTTCTGCGTGGGAGATGCAAAGTTGTACTACTATCGTCATTATGCGTTTAACATGGCATCAGGGCAGAACACCCACGCTGGTTAGGAAGTGGATATGGAAACAAAACAAAAAAAACATCTACAGATGGCCCATGAAATGAGAGCGCACCGTTATTACCATACCGATGTCTCTATTTCTAGAGAAACAGAGGAGGAACTTTTCAAGGGGTCTTTCGACTCATTCTTGACTCATATGCAGTGTTGTAATGCCTAAAACACGTCAAGTATCTGACTCTTTAAGAAATCTTTGAAGGAAGTTACTTAATTGCCACATGTACATCTCAAGGTTATGAAAAACAAAACCTGTGATTCATTCAGTTTGGCATAATTATGTTGATATGCTGTTGAATCTGAAGTCCTTCAAATAAATCAGTGATTCACATATTCTGAGAATGGAGAATGAATGATACCAGGCTTTTTGCTTACTTTATAAAGTGAGTCATATTGTTAAACTGAAAGGCTTCAATGAGAGTTATTTTGGACTAACAACGTAGGCAGTCGGATAGCCTTGATAATGGAGTCTGTCTCTATCAATAAGCTACTATAAAACAATGTGAAACGTGTTTGCTCACTAAATGAAGATGTGCTGCTATCTGGTGGTCAACCCCAAGATTACAGTTTGCTATGATAGTGTTGACTCTAGGGATTCAGTTAGAATTTCAGCATGTTAGCCTATTTACACACAAACACACAGCAAGAACATATTTTTCTGTATTCAGGTGAAAAATAATGGCAGTTATAAAACTGCTCTATCAGTCCATGATTCATATTTATGATCTGCACTCTATGTAGCTATTTTTTTTTTTTCCAGTTTGATAATGTTTTCACAAACAAATGCAGAAAGTAGCCTACATTTTTCAAAAGTATATTGCACTTAAATGAAGATTTTATTAACACTTAACGATTAATCTGCAACTCATTTGGTATGACTATAGATTTTTTCACTGTTTGTTTGACTTTTGAAAATTGACCACTAATAAAATAATATATATATATATATATATATATATATATATATATATATATATATATTGTCAAAAACTGTATGGTGTTAAATACAACGTGTTTTTATTTAAGCACCTTATTTGGGAAAAGAAAATATTTCCCGTCCACCACAAGCCATTTCGCATAAAACGTGTATTTTTTTTTTCACGGTTGTGGCAACCAGAGTTCGAGGCTACGTCATATGTACGTCATTTTAAAGCGCCAACGAACACACACACGAAGACAATCGCGAAAAAAGAAGCTTGTTTTTGAGCACTTCTAATGTAAAATGTGTGAAACATCTTTCTCGTTGGGTCTCCAGGAGCGCATGCAGTGTTTGCAGGAGCTCACAGATTTCACAGAGAGTTGTCAAGCAGAACTAAAGGGTTTGTTTGAGGCGCTGGGATGGAGTCAGGAATTAGATTCACGTGCAGTTCAGGTAGAAACACCAGCCAAACATATGAAACTATAATGAGAATGTCTTATTTAGCAGTGAATTAATGAGTGTAGTACTGTAAATTCATAATGAACTAATATGAAGTCTCATTCAAATAGTGGGAGAGTTTTTGTTGTGTAGTTTTTTTTATTTTGTTTACCGTGGATACCACTTTTTTGTATTAATAATTGTACACTGATCAGATCACTTAATGAGGTGATCGCTAGAATGTACCATTTGATTTGTTTTATAAAAATGACCATATTCACTAACTACACGTAAAATCACGTCTTTAAATCTAAATACTTCATATAAATTAAAAAGTATGCCATAAATCCCTAAGATATTTAACACCTGCCTTCTCTTTTGCTTTGAAAGTTGAAAGACCCTATCCTTGTGTTATCATGTGATTTGACAGATGGAAGTGTGTCCATATGATCCAAACCACACAGTCCCGTGGGACAGGATGGAGAAACACAAAGCATCCTGTCAGCTCAGTAAGATGGGATACTCAAAAGAGGAACGGGTAAGTAACGGCTGTGACAGCAAAAAGTCTTGTGATAAATTGAAATCTTTTTAAAAATATTTTTTCTTCCATTTGTTTCCAGAATGAAATGTTTGATCCTTCAGTGTACTATGAGAAAGCTAACATTCCTTCAGTAACCATGGGTGAGTATTTTTTTTTTTGACTTAGTGGAACACCTTTCCTACAATTCAGTCTCTTGTAATAAGGTTTCTGTGGCCCAAATTTTGAAACTCGGTGCAGTTGTGTGACCGTAACTTGTATCACTTACAGACAAAGATACATTTCATCAAGTGATTCTGCAGACCCGGGAAAATGCCCCTCATATGAAATCTACAGGACTTCACAAACCAAGTAAGTTTTAAGATTGCCTCTCTAGACGTTGATTGGGACACGTCAGCATTTATCAGGATAACAAGCAATATGGCACATTTAAAATGGTGTGTGCCAGAATGTGTGTATCAATGATATCCATGTCTTGACTTAATTTTTCCAAATGTTTTCAACATTTATATGTGTTCTTTGTTTTTTCCCAGTAACAGGGGTGAGTATTAAAGGAAGTCTGGTGTAGACAAATTTCCACACATACTTGCTGTATCCTTTGGCTCAATATCCTTTTAAAGGCTTGGTCCTTAATATTGTTTGATAAAAGATTTTACCTCACACATTAGTTGCACACATTCATAATAGACGAAAGAAAAATATCCAAAGAAAAAAACTCCTCAAGGTTAATTTGTCCCATTACGTGTTTCTCTCTCACCAGTTTTGCACTGCATTTAGTTTTTGCTGTCCGGTCAATTAATATTTGATTTGGAAACACATTTTTCAAATAAACACTTTGATAATGAATTTTTAGTTCAAATATTTTTTATTTTTTTTTAGTCTAGATATTTTGACTAATAATTGTGGTTTTGTGTAAAATTTGTTTTCATTTTTTAGGTGATGCATCTACAGATCTCCCTGATGTACCTCAGAATCATAAGCGGGCATTATGTGACCTCACTGTGGCAGACCGATTGGCCATCTATGATCATGTGATACAACAAGCCAATCAACAGAGTGCAAAGAGAGAATCCAACGAGGATCTTTATGTAGATCTTGTTGCAAAGCTTAAAAAAGGTACTTGAAGTACACCCACAGACAACACGTTAACCCTGATCATTGATAATGGATTAACTTAAGGGGAACTGAGCCCTGAGGCAAAGCTGTACCATGGGACCCACTGAGCCCTGAGGTGGAGCTGCATCCCAAGGCCTAACTGCCGCTAATTCACATAAGACCCAAGTTGCACTAAAATTGGAAAATCTTATGAATGCCTCCACTTTCAAGGGCTTCAGTGTCAATTCGATCCATCTTCTGATTTTTTGACCTCACATATAATGGCCAAATACTGAGTACCAATTATAACTGATAGTATCTGATTGCTATAAGTAAAGAATGATATTTTGTTTGAAATACATTTTCTAGAAGAACAACAGAGTGGGCCAAAGTCTCATCTGGAGGTCTTAGCTGAAATGAGGGACTACAGGAGGCGCAGACAGTCTTACAGAGCGAAAAATGTTCACATCACTAAGAAGTCTTACACTGAGGTATGTGATTTGTGTTAATCTTATCTACTTGCTAACAAAACGCTATGTATGTATCATGTCACTATCATGTCTGGTCTTTCTCTTGGTTGCCTGTGATTTGGATTTAAATTGTCTCCATGCCGTGGATGGTTTGAGAGCCATAGAAAATATTATCTTTTATTATCCTATCTGTTCCAGGTAATTCGGGAAGTGATTGACATCCACTCTGGAGAACTTGGCAGGATTTGGCAGGACGTAAAGGATGAGGAGTTCAAAACATCACAGCAGTCATCTCACAGGTCACATGTCTGATTTCAGTGTAGTGAATCTCTTTCCTCCCTGACAGAAGCAGCACAGAATGACTGATATTGATTTTATGATGGTTTTTGGTTGCAGAGGGGCATCTGAGAGATGCCGGTCCACATCCGTCGAGTCACGTGAGTCTCATGTCAGCTCCCGAGACGAGCATGGGCATAAACGGCACCGCAAACGTAGCCGTAGTCATAGTCGCAAGCATAGTCGAGAGAGGAAATACAAAAGTAGGAGGTAAGGCTATGAAACACTCATAAGTAAGTTTATACTGATGTTTATTATTTGATGTTCACTAATTAAAAACAGTTAGTTGGCCCATTTCTTAGTATAAATTAAAACAGTTTAAAGGGTATTTTATATCAATGCCTGTTCACACTAGCACCGACCTAAACAACTTGGAAGTAAAATAAAGTATTTACAAATTTGAACTCATCAGAAACTAATTTAATGAGTCCACCATTCTTTTAAAATTCTTGTGCATATTTTTTTTTTTTTTATACTGTTATTAGCATTGTCTCGTGTTTTTTTTTTTTTTTTACTTTACACTCAAATTTCTCACTACACTTACTTTACTGACAAAATAATATTGATACTTTGTGGTTATATCATTTTATGACCATTTGTGATAGACTGACTAAAACGTTCTCTCCTTTTTTGTTTTGTCCTCAGAGATTCACAGTCTCCAGATGTGGAGAGACATCATAAGAAAAAGAAGAAACATAAGTCTTGAAGTTGAAGTCTTGAAGCCTAATTGAACAAATCAGGAATTAATGTTTAGATTTCAGATATTCAGAGTTTCAGTGTGTTCTCCTGTTTTTTTTTTTTTTGGATGGTATTCTACATTAAAATTGCTTTAATAAAATATTACAAATACTTGTTTTATGAGCTTGAATTGCATTACTTGTATATTTTCATGTGCATTGCTGTTCAAAAGTTTGGGACTGGTGAATGTCATTTTAATATATTTTACAATATAATTTATTTCTTTGATGGCAAAGCTGCATTTTCATCAGCCATTACTCCAGTCTTCAGTTGAAAACAGTTGTACTGCTTAATATTTTTGTGGTAACTATGATAGTTTTTGCCCCCTTTGATTAATAGAAAACTCAAAAGAACATAATTGAATTGTTATTTAATCTTTAGTGACATTGTAAATGTCTTTCAATTTAATGCATCCTTGCTAAATGGACGTATCCATTATATTATTGGTAGCCGGTATGTCATATGCTAGTTCAAGGTGAGTGATGTATCTATATAATAAGGTAGAACTCTACATATTTACTAAGTTTTTTCATAGTTTTAACCTGATTTTTATTAAAAAAAAAATCTTTATATATTTATTTTAATTTATCTTGCTGTTCATTGGATATGTCCAGCCCTACCTTCTGTTGCTAAGAGAGAGAAGAACCTCCTAAAATGGATTTTAAGAAATCTGTTACATCAATGTCAAATTTTTCCAAGGAGGTCGAAAGGTCATTAAATATCACAAAGCTTTGCAATTCAGGTTTTCCTTTAGCCTTTACTAATTGTAGTAGTGAACCATATATACTACAGAAAAATAAATATAATGAGTCATAATTAAATATTTTGCAATAAAAATACTGTTTTGAGTAAAGAACTGACATATTTGATAGGAATATTATTTTCTACAGTGCCTTTATTCTTCATTACTCTCAGTCCAGTGGAGGAGTGTGTTTGTTTGGTGAAGGCTCAGGTATTTCTCACCCAGTTGAGGAGAGGTGGAAGCCTGGGAGATTCTGGTGAGGGACCAGGAGGTCTGTTCATCTGTCTCGGCACAGGGGGATCAGCATCGCATGCAAGGAGGGGGAATGCTTTGAGGACCACTGCAGCCCCTCACTGAAGCAGTGCTGCCTGCGTTCTCACAGACCCCCTGATTGCGCTGACCCAAGGTCTCAGAGCTGTGTGTCTGAACAGCGCCTGGAAACCTGAGCAGGAGGCTGCTGGCCATGGGAGCCTCCAGGGTGAAGGTAAGATGCAGGATGGGTAACTAAAATTTAAGGGGAATTCAGAAGGGAATTATATTTGGTTCATATATGCAAAGCAGGAGTCAAATCAACTTTATGTTCGTGTAGCTTCTCAGGCGGTTTGCATTGGTCCTGTACTGTGTTGTCAGTTTCATACGGGTTAGTTTTTAGGACAGTCTTATTACAAAAAGCAAACAAATTGTGGGTCGCTGAGGAGAATTCAATTATGTTTTCAACCAATGAACTGTTAATCTTAAACATTTTATGTTTGTTGTTAGGCATGGTGTGCTTGTTATTTTTATGTAAGATGTCAAATGGTACCAAACGCATAGTAAAGTTATTACCAGCTACAGAAGTAGTTTGACATGTTTTATGGGCCTTTATGAAATTTATGTGTGCCGTTAATGACCTGTTATTTTTGTTACTTGGCCTATAAGACCATTAAAAATTATGTTACATAAATAATTTTTTTTGATTGGGTTTATGTAATTACTTTATTAGGCTCTTGTAAAAATCTCACATGAGGGTTAAACTAGCCAAATTTTAGTACAATAATAATTTATAAGCGCCTCTAAAGGCCAGTTCCAGATTTGAAGCTGGCGGAGATTATGGAAATGTGTGTATTGCTCATGCTGCACCTCAGTGTCCCAGAGGACCTGTGGGTTGGTTGTATGAGGTATTAGTTCTGCCCCCTACCCTCTTTAGGTTGTGGAGAATTTGAAGATATATGACTGATACACAAGCTGTTAAGATATGGCTTTCTTTGTGTTTCGTTGGTCTTTGTCCTCCTTATAAACGTTTCTAGAAATCTCTAAGTTACTGTTTCTGGTACTTATGTTGACCATTAACATGTCATGGAGATATATATGTGTATATATAATAAAATAGTCCTGCAGTGTAGCAAATGCATTTTCAAAAGAACAGATATTCTTATAATATATTTAGTATGAATTGTATATGACTACCATTCAAAAGTTTTTGAAAGAAGGATCTTATGTTCACCAGGGCATTTATCTAATCAAAAATACAGTAATATATTAATTAAAATTATTATTACAATTTATAATAACTGTTTGCTACCTAAATATATTGTTGGTGATCAAGATTATTATTACAGTTGTGCAGTCAATTCAAATGAGCTTTATTGGCATGACTGTGTAACATCACAATGTTGCCAAAGCAATAAATATATTATACAAACATACAGATAAAATATATATAAGACATATACATGTCCATACTATACATGCAAGTTCTCTCTCCAAGGTTCTTTGATGAGAGAGACTTCAAAAGAACAGCGTTTAACAAAAAGGTTAAAAAAGAATTGGTGCAAAAGAATTCTTTTGTAACATTATAAATGTGTTTACTGGCACGTTTGGTCTATTAAATGTGAATCTTACTGACTTTCTGACCCTAAACTTTTAAAAGATAGTGTATAATAATTATGCTAGAAACTTTGTTTTTGCCTGTAACTTAATTTGACATTGAACAAGAGACCTGAAAATAGTCAGCTGACTTTTTACAAAAGCATTTTCTATTTGTTGGAAAGGTCAAAGGTCACATGCTGTGTAAAGTGTACTGTGTGAACATGCAGTACTGTTGTCTCACAGAGAGAGGGAGATTAAGAGAAGCAGCTTTCAGCAGCAGTCTAGTCTGGAATGTGAGAGCAGCCTGAGAACTGTAATGCAGTGCCCTGACTGAAATACCGCATTTACATGTATGTTTGGTTGGCTACTTTACCAAACAAATGAAATTTAATACAAAGACATATCCCCACAGATAAATGCCAATTACCTGCAGCTGACAGTTGTACGGTCTTCAGCAGTGACAATACGGAACCCTTCAGTGAAACTGATACTGACAGATATGTGTGATATAACTGTAGATAGCAGTGTCATGTCTGTAATTCTCTGGTATTTTTGTGAGGTGATTTTCTAGGGATTGCTCATCAGCAATGTGCGGCTCTGTTTAATAATGACCACTAGAGGGAGATCTACATCTACATATTTAAAATGTCGCCATTTCCTGTTCATGTTTTTTAAGGGGGTGGGGACTTCATATACTATATAATGTTTCCATCCATCCTCGCATTTTTAATAAACTATTTTGTCAGCGGTTCAGAGGTTTAATTCAATGGTTTAATTACATTTTGACACATCATTTGGTGAAAAATCTATTATTTCTCCCATAGTAAAAAAAAAAAGTTCATTGTAGCCAACTGATAACTTATTTTGAAAATCTAAATCCTATTTGATAAATTGGTCTTGATTTCTCTACATCATTCAAAGCTTTCTTTATTAATTTTTATATAAGTTAGAACATGTTCCATTACCTCATTAGTGACATTTGAGGTAATCACGTGAGGAAGTGTGAAACAGGAAGAGGGTTATAAAAAGATAAGCTTCAATTACTGCATATTTATTTGTTCCAACAAAATGACAACTGAACAAGGAACTGAAGTAATGTAATATTTTTTAAATCAATCTTATATTAAAATTACTTTTAACAAAGAGGGAAAAAAAAACACTTGTTAATTAGGTGATGAAGGGGCAAACCCAGTTTAAAGGAGGAACTTTTTGAGAAAGCACATAAAGGGGAGACCCCTTGAGCTTGTCCAGTTGGTGAAATAACAGCTCAAAAGACTGTAATCAGATCATCAGTATCTCTAATAGTGAAGTTTGTGAATACATTTACATTTAAGTTTTTCCGAACTTTATCTGACAGATGTAGAGTTTCCACCATGACGTTATTGTAATAAGTTCCTCTGTGTCTGTTTGTGTTTGTGCTGATGTCAGGTCTGGGCTGTGTCACTCAGCTCTGTGTTCCTGCTGTGTGTCCTGCCTTCTCAGGCCCAGCATGAATACTCTGGTTTACAGTCGGGTGAGACTATCACATGTCCAACATGTTTACATTTGTTAGATATGTATAATTGGCATTTTTTTTTAATTAGCCTTTCCCCCTCTCTTTTACAATCACAGGAGAAGAGCACATGTATGAAGGTTCCTTAGTCGATCGATATGATGAACAATCTGGATACACTCACAGCGGTAACTGAGACGTTGCTGCTACTACTACTACTACTTCTTTAAAAAATGTTCAACCCTCTAATATCAGTGGAAAATTAACTACTGGTGTTGAAATAAATAAATTTACTGTAAAAATAAAAATGCAAATGTGTATATTATATTATATCCCAGGTTTGCTTTTACATTCTTTAGACTATTAGTCATCATGTCTTTTGTATTAGTAGATCCAGTCAGGATCAGTGGGCACCTCAGTGTTTTTATCTGCTTTCTCAGTTGAGTATCCTGCAGAGTCCAAACGTGGCAGTGAAGATGAGCACTCAGCATCCGGCTTTGACCCC
Organism: Acrossocheilus fasciatus; assembly: GCA_036784905.1. Classification (NCBI taxonomy): domain Eukaryota; kingdom Metazoa; phylum Chordata; class Actinopteri; order Cypriniformes; family Cyprinidae; genus Acrossocheilus; species Acrossocheilus fasciatus. Next base: position 27,051,381 of record CM071953.1, read on the forward strand.
TATGCGCCTGCGGCCACCGTGGTCACCATGATCACTGAGGAAACTTACCCATATGCCACTGCCGTGGAGTCTTTTGATTATGCCAAAGAGGATAAAACCTTGATAACACAGGTCCCTTATGGAGGGGATGCTGAGCTGGGACAGGAGGGACCCACCGAATGTGACTGTGAAGCAGGGGAGCCTGGATTTGGAGGCTTTGCTGGACCTAAGGTTGATTATTGCCTTGCTATGCCATGCCTTCGAATTATGTAAAGTTTGCTTTCTTTTAAAGTTTAATGCATTCTTCAGTTTGATTATTGCATTTTTATGTTTGCTCATAGGGTTCTAAGGGTCTTCAAGGCAAACGGGGGTTTCCTGGGGTTCAAGGAAGGGTGGTATGAGCAAAGCATCAGATTTTAATGTTCATAGTGTTTAACAATCAATGCAAAGGTTCACAAGGTCAAACTGACTGTTACTTTATTAGGGTTACAAAGGAACCAAAGGAGTGAGAGGAAGAGGAGGAGACACCGGCCCTGAGGTAGGTGACAGGAAACACTTAAAAAACTTGCACATCCTGTTCAGACTACCAGGACTTCACTTGTTTACATTACTAACCTCACTTGTCTCCTGTTTAGGGTGACTCTGGGCCTGATGGAGAGGATGGTGCATCTGGTTTTTCTGGTGCAATTGTGAGTCAAAAATTTGGGAAAACTTTACTATTACCTATATTATTTTAGGTTTAATAGCTAATTCCCAGAAAAATGTCTAATATGTATTTTTCTTGCTCTTCTTTATAGGGCCTTCCCGGGTTACCAGGGGACCCTGGTGAAACTGGCCAATCTGGATTAAAGGTAATGGATTTACCAAAAAAAAACAAAAAAACAAGTCACAGGTGAAAAAGGGTTGATCTTTGTTGTTGCAGACCTATAGGGTATTATTTTATATGTGTATAAAGATTATCCAGAAGTATATTCAGCTTGTATTTATAATTCATTGCAATTTATTTGTGTCATGCAGGGTAACGTCGGAATCGAAGGTCCGCGTGGAGGAGTGGGTGTCACTGGAAAGACTGTGAGCAAAATAGCATCTTCAAGTAACGCACATCACCACCAGCATTTCCTCTCCACATTTCTTTGAATGTTTTTCATTTCCACGTCAGTCAATAAAATAGATCACATACAGTAGTTCCATGTGATATTTCAAAGCAGCATCTGTACAGTCATGCTGACTCCTCTAGTTATTATAGATTCCTGGCAAAATTTCTGATTTATGAAATTCATCTGAGGTGCTATTTTTCTGACTGGCTACAGGGTTCTGTTGGTGCAAAAGGTAAACCTGGAAAACCAGGCATTAAAGGTATTAAGGTAAGTTGCTTTACTCTACAAATGTTTACAGTTGTTGTGTGGTGTACTGAAATGTAATGACCAGAAGGTGACCAGAAGGTTGCTGGTTTAAGGCCGGTCAACAGGTTTGTTTACTTACTTACTTAAATGATTTTGCTTGCTAGCTAATTTGATCCTGATTTCAGCAACCAATAAGAGTCTACATATGTGAACATTGTTACGCTTAACCTAGTGTTTGCCTCCAAGGGGACTGTCCCTTCAGTCAACTTCTGCTAAACGACTATTAAGCAAACACCTATGTTTACATGCCGTTAATAGTCAGACATTCGCAAGAGAGGAAAAATAGATATCAATTATCTGCATAAATATCTGTTTTAATGTCAAATGCTTCCCCATTCTGATGAAATGTCAGTGTCACGAGTTTCATTTCCCATTGACATGTGAGGGGGAGTTTTTCTGTTCGTTTTGTTGGTCTGGTTTTATCTCTTCTATTTCTTGCAATTAATAATATCATCTGTGACATGACCTTTGAAGTGGAGACAGCTAGACCTGCAGTCTAATTATACATTTGCTTTTATGAACTTCATTGCACTGAGATATTATAAGCTATCATTAATTTGTCATACTGCAGGTTTATTCACCCAAAAATGAAATTCTGTCATCTTACTCCCCCTTAAATTGTTCCAAACCTGTATGAGTTCCTTTTACTGAACACAAAAGAAGATATTTTGTAGAATGTGTGTTACTGAACCGTTAGTGGGTTGCCTTTGATTTCCATAGTATGCAAAGAATTACTATGGAAGATGGTTTGGTTTGGTTTGGTTTGGTTTGATTTGATTTGGTAGAAGAAAGAAATTCATAAAGGTTTGGAAACAACTTGACAGTGCATAAAGAATTTCCATTTTTGGGTGAACTGTCAATTAACTGAGTTAATCGCAAACAAAAAGTGATTAAAATGCTGAAGAAAACCCCATAGCTTACAGTTACAGCACTTATATAGGCTTTCTGTAATACATTCACAAAAACAAAAAAACGAAGTATTTATATTAAATGAAAAAGTCCATATTATTTGTCAGCTTCTCATGTAACTGAAAGTTTCCAGTTGAGTCTTAATTTGTCCAGACTTGAAAACAGTCTTGAAACACTGAACTAAAAAAGACAAATTCTGAGAAATCTCCCCATCTTTCAACAGGGTTCCATTGGCAAAACAGGAAAACAAGGTCCTGAGGGTCGACAGGGACAGAAGGTTGGCAACAAGACTTATAGGCATAACTAATTATTAGTTTGACAAGCTTTTTACATCTGCTGACTAAACCTTCATTTTCTGCATAATTAGGGTCAGACAGGAGCACCTGGATTCACAGGAGACCATGGAGAGCAGGGTTACTTGGTGATGAAATCACTCAGAAACATTCTCTTTCTATTTCTATTACTCATATTTTACCAACAGGAAAATCCCTGTAGTAATCTCACTAAAATACTATCTTTCTCATCTGTCGTGCTATCAGGGTTATCCAGGAGTTCCAGGAGGCCGTGGGGTGACTGGACCGAAGGTCTGTTCTCATTAAATCACTTATCATGGTCATCAGCAACTAAAATTGAGACATTGGCACAGTGAATCCCCTTTACTCATTATGTTCTACAAACACATAATATTTGACTATTAATAATTCCAATTAAAAGTTTTGCCTTGAATCAGCACTTGGTGACTAACTTATGGTAGGCAAATGTTTCTTTCTATTTGTTTTCATCTTCAGGGTTCTAAAGGTACAGGTGGCTTGCCAGGAAGTGATGGGGATCCAGGAGAGGATGTGAGTAACAAATTGTTTCTGATACATATGTCATTATTCAGGGGGGGAGGGGAGAAATTCCTGAAGTACTATTTCTGGGTTGAAAAAATATTTTATAAAATATTTTACAGGGTCCTCTGGGTGTTCCAGGAGTTGAGGGGGTGCCTGGGCCTTTTGGACCTAAGGTAAGAAAGAAAAAAAATAAATAAAGAAAAAATATGTATATATATATATATATGTATGTAGGCTATATATGTATATACTGTGTGTGTGTGTGTGTGTGTGTGTGTGTGTGTGTGTGTGTGTGTGTGTGTGTGTGTGTGTGTGTGTGTGTTTACTATCAATTTCCAAGCGAAAACTGTTTCAAAGGAATTTGTTCTTCAAAATTTGCAGAAAGTTTATAAATTTCCCTCTTCCTCTTTTCTGCAGGGTTTGAAAGGTGATCGTGGTGGGAGGGGGAGACCTGGAAGAGTAGGAACTGTGGTAAGTAAATTTGGCCCTTTAGGGGGATATTACACTTCCTTATTATTTAAAAAGTGCGTGACACACTTGTGATAGCATGTGAAGCCAAACAAGGTTGATCTGTTGACTGACATGTGACACCTTTCAAGATTAAAACAAAAGCCATATTATTACTCTGTGGTAAGTCAACATATTTGTTCGGTTGGAAGGCACCAGAAATTTATATACCAAATGTTTTGGTTGTTTTGTTTATATTACTCCAGACGGGAATGTACCTAAATGTTGGGGGATTTACCAGACTCTAGCCAGACCCAAGACCGAAAGTGAAACTACAACTTCTATTTATACCTACGGCAGTTTCACTACATTTAACCTATTTCCTGAAACAGCAGTGCAGATCAGTTTGCTTATCAGATTATTTGGATTTTCCCTTCATTTTTCCCCCTAAAGGAAATGATACTGTACTATAGCATAGCATAAACAAGCAGTTTAGTCTAAAGTATAAAGTGTACTATAAAAGATTATTCATTTAAATGGGACAAACACTTAAATACTTGAAGGGCACCTATTATGCAAAATTCATTTTTACATGTTGTTTGAACATAAATGTGTGTTCGCAGTTTGTGTACACGACCACCCTATAATGATAAAAATCCCCGCTCCTTTTAATCCCCAAAATCATAAGCAGTGTCTCAGAAGAAGTCGTTCACAAAATCTGTAAAATGTGACGTCACATTTTACAGGCTCCGCCCACAACAGTTGACGGACACCATGTTTATCTTCATGCTAGCGACATTCAAATAAGAATTCTCTTATTAAAGCTATAGAAGTTTAGTCCAAAGCAGTGAGTGATTTTCTGTTTTTTTATTTTATTTTATTGTTTGCCCCATGTTAACAGCGTAGACAGCAATATAGGTATGGTATATTACGCTGCTGTCAATTTAATATAAACGTGATTTCTTTCCAAGCTGTTTAACTTCACAGACACAACCGTGTTATTGTAACGTGTGTTTTTTAACATAAACTTGTGTGTATTTGACAGTTTAAAGGGATAGTTCACACAAAAATTAAAATTCTGTCATTAATTACTCACCGTCATGTCGTTCCAAACCTGTAAGACCTTTGTTTATCTTTGGAACACAAATTAAAATATTTTGATTAATTCCGAGAGCTCTCTGACCCTCCATAGACAGCAAGGATCCTAACACGATCAAGGTCCAGAAATGCAGTAAGGACATGGTTAAAATAATCCGTGACATCAGTGGTTCAACCATAATTTTACAAAGCAACGAGAATACTTTTTGTGCGCAAAGAAAACAAAAATGCCGACTTTATTCAACAATTCTCCTCCGCGTCACCCTGGCGCCCTTTTGGAGAGTATCACATACGTAAGCAACGTATGCTGTTGTGTCAGCAGCACCGTACACGGATACGTTGTTCACACTTTGATCATTGAGCAGCAGCTCATTTGCATTTAAAGAGACATGCATGAAAGCAGCGTGTTTCTGCTTCCACTCAAAATAGGCATTATCAAAATGATATAATAAATGATCTGTGGGTTATTTTGAGCTGAAACTTCACAGACACATTCTGGGGAACCCTGAGACTTATATTACATCTTGTAAAAATGGGCCTAATAGGTGCCCTTTAAAGCAGAACTGTAATCATTGTTTAATACTGTGTTTTGCAATATCAAGAACATCCACTTTTTACATTTTTCCCTAGTAAAAAGAGAAACAGGTTTGATGTTTTATTCTACTTTTTTTCATAGGGTCCACAAGGAGACAGTGGGGATGCAGGAGTTCCGGGGAAACCTGGACCAAAAGGCTTGCCTGGGCCAACAGTATGCAACTGATTTTAGTTTCTGAATGATTAATCAATTAATTAATCGAATGCTTTGTTTCACTGTTTGTTGATTGTCTAATTGATGACACAATTTAAATGATACTTGAATAGAACAGTGATTGAGAAAATGATGATACAGTGTTCTGATCTGTAGGGTGCCAAAGGAGAAACAGGACCAGATGGTGAAAAGGTGATATCAAACACACATAATATCAGTATAATATTAGCCACAAACATTTGTATAGGCATTACATTAAAAAAATGCTATCACCTTTGAATTATTTTTATTGAATTATTTTTTCATGACTCTCTCAGGGGGCAGTAGGGCGAAAAGGAGGAAAGGGTTTTAAAGGAGATAAGGTACAGCTGCTAGAATCTGAACTAGCCATCACAGTTTCTCTTCCTCTTTCCATTACACTTGCCATAGTTTTTATTTTAACCACAGTTTCGTCATCATTTCACTTCACAGGGAGGCGCTGGATCTCGTGGTGACAAAGGGCAGGTTAGTCTCACTGATGTGGTTTAGCGTTATTGTACGTCACAGCATGGCGCAGCGGTTGTCCACGAGCTCATGACGTAGAACGACGCAGGTTTGAATCTGGACTACACTGTTTCCTCATTTCATCCTGCAGTGTCACATGATCCTTTAGAAATCATTGTAACATGCTGATTTGGTGCTCAAGAAACATTTATTATCATTGTCAATGGTGAAAAAAGTTGTGCTGCTTAATATTTTTGTGGAAATTTTTTCCAGGTTTATTTGAATAGAACGTTCAAGAGAACGGCATTAACCCCTTAAGCTCTGAGGCATTATAAATATATGTATGTATGTATGTATGTATGTGTGTGTGTGTGTGATTGTATAATTGAAGACACATTTGGCATTTCATAAAGTTAAGAAAAAAACTGTTCACTAACAGAAATTTGTTCCAGTATCTTATTGAAAACATATTCCATTTTAATAATTCAGTGCTTGCCAAACATAGGTTACTTCCTTTTTTTCTTTTAATGAAAAAACAGATGTCTTTATGGTATTGTTTGTCAACTCTGTTACGGACACATTAGTCAATATGTATAAATAACAATAAATCATAAAAGGAAAAATCTTTCTTGTATCATTAGACAAACAGTCCTTACATTCCAACATTTGGAACTGAGATAATATTTCACCTATGCATACATTAAAAATAATAATAATAATAAAAAAATAAATAAATAATAATAATAATAATAATAATAATAATAATAATAATAAAAACTATGTCTTCACAGAATTGTCCACTTGGACCAAATAGTTTTCATCTGAAAATGTATTATATACAATATCCAGTAAAAAAAAAAAAAAAAAAAAAGTTGAAAAAACGTTTTTTTTTTTTTTTTTGTGAAAATAGTTCATAAACAGAGTTGACTGTTAAAGTAACAGAATTGACAGAATTATCCAGTGGATTGTCAGTTCTGTTACACTATTGTCAGCATTGTTACTCTACCTTGGTAACAGAGTTTGACGGTAACAATTGACAATTTTATTTTATTTTTGCCAAAAACTCCAATTTCTAGCATAAATGCTAAGAGCACATGGCACTAATGTAATCATGATTAAAATACCTTTAAATAACCCAGTGTGTGATCAGTAATACATTTTGTTTTCCTGTTGATATTGTGGTAACAGTGTTGACATAATTTCCTGTATCTTACATAGTTGTGGGAGATAATTCCACCACTTTAACGGCAAAATATGGTACGGTAACAGAGTTGATGCAAGATTTATGGACACATTTTTATAAGAAAAATAAATAATAATAATAAATAATAAATGAAATGAAATGTTACAAAAAGAAAAGTACAATAAAATATTTTGATTACACAATACATGATGGAAAAAATGCAATTTGGACAACAGGATTTTGAGCTATTTAAGACACTTTTTACACAAATTATTATATTGTTATTGACCGTAAAATCTTGTAATTCATAACAAGTAACAAATTAATAAAATAATTAAAAATATAACCATTTGAAAAAAAAAAACATTTTCAATTTCATGTAGTAAAAGTATTTTTATAAATTGTAAATAAATGAATAAATAAATTGCAGTCTGTTTTAATTCTGTAACTGTTGTTCTTCACTTTAAGTAACTGAGATTGTACCTTATGTGATGTAGCGTGGAGTGAAGGGTCGTTTCGGTCGTGATGGGCTACCTGGTCCTATTGGACCTCCAGGTCTTCCAGGTCCCAGAGGTGACAAAGGCCCTATAGGAGACCTGGGAGTGAAAGGACAGAGTGGGCCAAAAGGAGAACCAGGTGAACCTGTGCGTATCATCATGTTTATTATGAGCAAGAATTTAATTTTGAGTATATGAATGTGTTTTAGCCCTGAATACAAATATTGATTTCTGCTGTAAAATATATTAGTTCATTTCACTCTGTGCAGGGTCCTGGACTGACGGATGAGCAGATATTGCAGCTGTGTCAAGGTGTGGTCATTGCTCAGATCTCCCAGTATGCTTCATCCATACGTGCCAAATGCGTACAGGGCTGTCCGATCAACAACCGTACACTCATCGGACCCCCAGGAGTCACAGGACCCCCTGGAAGTTCAGGCAAACCTGTGAGTTGAAATGAGTCACCACAAAACTGGCATATAAAAACACTTACTTTAAAAATAAATAAATAATAATACACTGCATTTTCATTCAGGGTAAAGCAGGAAAGGTAGGTGCTAAAGGAGAAAGAGGCCCTCAAGGAATGAAAGGTGTAGAGGGCCAGAAAGGAGCTACAGGGGACAGAGGTACTGCGCTGACATTACTATTAAAAATACAATTTTAATTTAATTGGATAATCCACCCAAAAATTTAAATACTGTCATCATTTACTCTACTCTGCCAAGTAAGACTTGTTTTTTTTCTGTGGAACACATAGACACATAAAAAAAGAATATTTTGAAGAATGTTGTTAACCAAAGAGTTTGGGGTCCCTTTAACTTCATTAGTATGGACTAACAAACAAACTATGGAAGTCAGTGGGACCCAAAACTGTTTCATCCAAAAATGAAAATTCTCATCATTGTTTACTCAGTCATCATTTACTCTTCGTTATGTTGTTCCAAACCTGTGTGTATTTATATTATGTATATTTTGAAAAATATAACCAGACAGTTTCAGGTCCCATGGAAATATTTTTTGCCCATATGACCTGAAACTGTACCACCCAAAAGAAAAGAAAATTTAGTCATCATTTCCTTCCCCTGATGTCATTTTAAACCCGCATGACTTATTTGATATTTTGAAGAATATGCTGGTAAACAAAGAGTTTCAGATCCCATTGACTTCCATAGTATGGACAACAAATACTATGGAAGTCAATGGGACCCAAAACTGGTTACCAACATCTTTTGTGTACTGTTTTTGAAATGACATGTGTGACTTGTGGACTTACCCTTTAACAAGAAAGAAAAACAAAGAATTAATACATACAAATGAGCTCTGTGTTTTTCTAAAGGTGCTAAAGGTCAGAAAGGACAGAGGGGGGATCCTGGAAAAGGTCTTCCAGGGCATGATGGTCACCAAGGCCTCAGAGGTGGGATAATTTTCTGTCTGCTATTTCAATAACTGTGGATTAGATGTAGTTATATTCTGGTTTATATCTCTAAACAGGGCTGCCAGGCCATCCAGCCGAACCAAAAGATGGAATCGATGGGCCGCGAGGACCCCGTGGTTTTCCCGGGCCTGTGGGTCAGCCTGGCATGTTAGGCGATGCAGGAATACCTGGCGTGTGCGAGGCACGAGACTGCAGCATTCATGCACCTGTAGTGCGCAAAGAGATGGGATTGGTCAAAGGCCCTCTCAGCCAGGCCTGACAACTGGGACGAATGTGAGTGACCCATGACAGGAGACAATCTCCAGCAGAGACCATGAAAATAGTGCTGTCGGATGGAAGACGTCACATACAGAGCCAAGAACTGGAGATCAAATCTCTACAGATTTGTTTACCAATTTGAAGTCCAAAAATGAAACTATACAAATGAAAAATACCAGCACTTTTGGTTTCATTCATCAACAATGTTTCAGTTTCATTATGAATACAGTACAGACATGTAAATAATTTTGTAAAGCATCTTGAATATACATCTACTGTGTCCTGAAATATCATGTTTTATTGTCTTGATTCATCCAGCTGAATTAAAGATCATTTTTTTGTAAACATGTTAAGCCGTGTTTGATTGTGTGGCATGAATACAGTGTAACCACCAAATGTTATGATCGTTGATCCTTTTTTGAATAACTGTAAAATCCATTTAGAATTTTATTTTTTAGTTTTTTTCTGAATAAATTATGAAGGACAAAACTAGTTTATGATAGGGACATATTTATTCATGTCAATAAACGTGTAATCAATGTACAAGAAAAGGAAGAGTCTAAAAACATAAATGACAGTAGTATTGGTACATAGATCTTGGCAGTGTGTTTGTATAAAACAAGACCGGGAGAGTCAACACAGTGACCTCAAAGAGTATTTGAACACATTTAGCCACAAATAAATACATTTGAATGCATATTCAGTATATATCAAAACAATTAGAATTTATATTGAAGAAACATTGCACAAGCACAATTTCAAAATGGAAAAAATTATAAAAAAAACATTCATCAGAGGTAGATGGAAAATACAAAAATATTTATAGCAAAATCATATATAATTGCACCATGCAAAAAAGTGTCAGAGGATGGAAAACATCCCCTCTGAGACCTACGAGTGAGCAATGCCTCGTGGCACCATCACAAAGGGGCACAAAAACACTTTCCAGAACATTTTCGTACTTGTATTACGAGTGCTTCCTTTGTTTATTTGCTTCTTTATGATGATGAATCGCTTGTTGTATTCCTCAATTATAAGTCGCTTTCGATAAAAGGGTCTGCTAAATGAATAAATGTAAACAAAAATGTAAATGTCTCCATGTACACTTACTATTCCTATGCTATCCTATACCATTTCTAACCGTACAATTTATAAGATGTACTATTCCTATGCTCTAAACTAATAAAATGGAGCCCTGCCATAATAAAACTATTGCTAGAAAAAAAGTCATACAGAATTAAAAAGATTCTGTTGAACACTCTCTTTATCCCATATCACTGTAAGTGATTTGAACATTGCTTCTGTTGTTTTTGTATGCATATGCAACACACAGCAGACACACCACAATGGCTATGACCACCAAGGTAACAGGCAGGAAAACACCTAAAAATAAAAAGAGAAATCCTCTGAAATGAAACCAAAAATATTTCTGTTCTGAAGAGTATTATATATTTTACACACACACACACACACACACACACACACACACACACACACACACACACACACGTTTGTTTTTGTGAAAAGTGGGTACATCCCATAGGCGTAATGGTTTTTATACTGTACAAACTGTATGTGCTATTGCCCTACACCAACCCTACACCTAAACCTACCCCTTACAGGAAACTTTGTGCTATTTCAGATTTTCAATTCACTCCATCCTGTGTGATTTATAAGCATTTTGAAAAGTGGGGACATGGGGTAATGTCCTGAAAAGTCACCTTCTCTTTGTAATACCTATGTCATACCCTTGTCATACAAATTTATGTCCTGATTTGTCCCAAAAACACACACACACACACACACACACAGTGTTTGTTTTATATTACCAGAGTGACCTCTTTTCACAGGGTTGATAAGTGATTGAGGGACTCTTTCACCTAAAACAAAACAAAATAAAATGTTTGAAAATTAACTGGCTACCCAACAATAAACAATATATCACTGGTAGAACATAAACTTACCATAAAAATGTACACGGTATTCAGTCAAATAATCCTTTAAAATAGATACAAATGCTGGTTAATGGTTAATTCAAATGCTCATAAAGTCATAAAGGACATGACCTGCGGTGCAGAGAAAACAACTCACTCTTGTGCATATTACAGCCAGGGTGATATTGACGCAGTCAGTCAGAACGATTCTTCCAACGAACACCTCTTTGCATGGACTGTGACACTCTGGGGTGGATTGCAGAAATGTTGCAATAGACTGAAGGATGAAAAAGCATGAAAGTCAGTGAGCTGCAGCGTAGATAGATTCTATCACTGAACTTCAATTCTTCAGTCTACTCACATGATCCTGTGCAGACCAATACTGATCACAGTCTGGGCTCTTCATTGCATATTCAGATTGTACATGGTGCAACTCTTCCGCACAGGTGTAGTTTTGTGTCGTCTCTGTGACTGTGGTGAACACTGAGGGAAGAGAGGCATAAGATATGTCATTACTATATATTTAGAAAGTGAATCATATACAAGTGCAACACATAAGAAAAGCCATAAGCTTTTGTTATTAACTTTTATGCATGTCAGAGTATCCGTGCATGTGTGTGTGTGTGTGTGTGTGTGTGTGTGTGTGTGTGTGTGTGTGTGTGTGTGTGTGTGTGTGTGTGTGACATATGAGGACACAAATTTGTATAATGACATAAGGAGGACTTAGGTATTACAAGAGAAGGTGATTTATGAGGACATTTCCCCATGTCCCGATATCTCAAAAGGCTTATAAATCATACAGAATGAGTTATTTTTGATAAAGTAAAAAGTTTCCTGTAAGGGGTAGGTTTAGGTGTAGGTGTACAGTATAAAACAATTATGGAATGTCCCCACAATTCACAAAAACAAATTTGTGTGTGTGTGTGTGTGTGTGTGTGTGTGTGTGTGTGTGTGTGTGTGTGTGTGTGTGTACTGGTATAAATGGTTTATGAGGACACATGTGTATAATAACATGGGTACTACAAACGTAAAAATGGTGTTTTATGAAATTCAAAAATTGACAGTAGTTTCCTGTAAGGGGTAGGTTTAGGTTGTAGGGTTGGTGTAGGGCAATGGCACATACAGTTTGTACAGTATAAAAACCATTACGCCTATGTGTGTGTGTGTGTGTGTGTGTGTGTGTGTGTGTGTGTGTGTGTGTGTGTGTGTGTGTGTGTGTGTGTGTGTGTGTGTGTGCGTGTGCGTGTGCGTGTGCACGTTTTTGTGAAAAGTCAGGACATATATTTGTATAATGACAAAGGTATGACATAGGTATTACAAGGTGAAGGTGACATCTCAGGACATTGACCCACGTCCCCACTTTTCAAAACGCTTATAAATCATACAGAGTGAGTTTTTTGGGGGGAAAGATACTTAAGTCTCCTGTAAGGGGTAGGTCTAGGTGTAGGGTAGGTGTAGGGCAATAGCACATACAGTAAGTACACTATAAAAACCATTACGCCTATGGAATGTCCCCACTTTTCACAAAAACGAACATGTGTGTGTGTGTGTGTGTGTGTGTGTGTGTGTGTGTGTGTGTGTGTGTGTGTGTGTGTGTGTGTGTGTGTGTGTGTGTGTGAAATCTGATATAAAATCAATGGAAGTCTATGCAGTTACCTGTGGTGTAGAGTGTAACGTTTATTTATTTGAGACAACGAGGTCAAGGCATCAGATTAAAACTACCGCGTAAATACTGAAACGTGCTCAGCAACAATTACGTAATGGGGGAATCCCAAAATACCAAAGGGTGTCAAGTGACATTTACTTTCTCTACCAAACATCTTTTTAAATGAACTGCGTGTATATATAACTTTTTAACAACATTAAGATGCAGTGTTAAAATGAAAAATCTTGAAAGACAGCTGAGAACTGCCGTAATGGGAAACACAACAGAGACCGAATTAAAATCTAGAAAATGCTAAACTTACAGAAACTAACAAATAAAAAAAATAATAAAAAAATAAATAAAAAAAACGTGCATGTGAAAATCCAGCATAACCACAAGCGCTCGTGCTTGCTAGACCGCTAGAGACATGAGAGAATAAATTTAACGCTGCATCATTAGCCTAATATTCAACAGCATCAAGCCTCATAGCTACATTATGTAACATGTAAAGTGAACGAATCGGAGATTAGCATGAAATATCTTACCAGGTGCAAAAAAGACGATAGCGATATGAAACGAACAAAAACTTCTTATCCAGCACATCGCGTGGACTAGTCTGATGTAGTGGCCGTGAATGCTTAAATGAAAGTTTCCATCTCTGCGGTTCTTTCCGGGTTTAACGCTGTAACATATTTTCATGACGAAAGGGAATCCCCAACTTCCTCAAACCAAAAGTATATAGCATGGCACGAACTGCATGCTGTATATATAAAGGCAGAGGCGACGGCAAGCTACAGTCAGAACCATGCATTACTTCTCGGAATTAGTCGCTTGTCTTGTAATTTTAGGTAAGACTCCAACTGTATTCTTGAAAGCATTTTCACGCAGACTCTGTTGATCCAGGTTGACATGAGGTGTTTTATTCACAGCTGTGGCGGAGGGAGAGCGGAGGGAGATTCGCTTCTTCAGCGGTGAGGACGCAGTCTTGAGTTGTGAGGCGAAATCAAAGCCCGACGTCCAGTACCGTTCCGTCACATGGTACAAGGTAAAGTTCAAAATTCGTATTTTTTTTCTAGAACCTTGCGTTTTTCCCCCCCTCACATGTTCATGTTCTGTACTAGATGTTGAAATCTCCCCCTATATGTTTTTGAGAATTGTATTGTTTCAAATGAATGGCATTTAACTTTAAGCTAAACCTCTGCAGGTGTCTGAAGAGCCTTCCCAACTGTTATCTGGACTTGTAAGGAAGAGACTAACTAAAAACAATGGCACAGTGGAAAAATATAAAGGTGTTGAACGAGAGACTGAGCTACTTGAGAGCTCAATGAGCCTTCTCCTGTCTAATGTAACCGCGGAGGACAGTGGGATATACAAATGCTTTCTTTCTGCTCCCCTTGGCCATCAGAACCAAGAAGGTGAAATCTTTCTGAAAGTTGATGGTAAGTAGTCTATGGGGATTTACAATGGCCACAAAAAGTATTTGAACAGATACATAAGCCACACTTATAATATACAAATGTTTTAGACATTTTTGAAGCTTTTAGAATCAGAATCAAGTTCACTGTGGTGATCTGGTAGGCTACATTAACCAAAGGTGTAGCAGTAAATGCAATAAATCCATACAGTTTCAAATACTTTTTAAGGCCACTGTATACTTCAGCTGTGAGCAATAACTAACAATCTGATTTTCATGTGTGTTTTTGTTTTCTTTCTTTCTTTCTCATTTTTAGAGTATACTACAGTTGAGAAAATGGAATTTATTACAAGTGATAAAATTTATGGAGTTCTGGCTGTCCCAGTACTCATTATTGCGTTCCTGATGTTCTGCATAAGCTATGTAAGTATTTAAATGCTTAAAGTCAAGATATTATTTAAATACTTTGAATCAAGATATTATGCATGTATTTTAAAGTTATTGACCAGAGTTATGTTTACCACAGGTTTGTTTAAGGAATGCATTTCAAAGCAACAAGAAGCTTTTAAAAGACTCTTTGCTGAAAATGCAACATCAAGGCAAGAACCCGATCGTCCCCAATCATTTGATTTGCAAGACAATGCCAGAAGTGTATGTGTGATGGTAACCAGAGTACATGGACTAGTGCTCAATAGAAGTTAAATGAAGCCTGGTGCACAGGACATGGAGAGTCCACAGAGCTTGTGCTGAAGAGGACCATCGGTTGATGCACAGTATAGCAACCTACTTGTTAATCAAGGTGCAAATAGTGACAGATGCATGCACAAAGGTTTCAACATCATCTTTTGAAAACTGCATCTTTAAACCATGAAACAGTTAGACCAAATTGTGCACGCTTCATTGTGCTTGCTTGTTGGTGAACACTGTGGAAGAGGAGAAGGACTGTGCTTGGATGCTCGGAGATTAACGTTTGTCAGGCAAGCCTACAGGTTTTCCACCAAATAAATTAAATGATAGCAAAGTTCTCAGTCTATATAGGCGAATAAAACACTTTCAAATTCTTTTTGAAATTCTTTTTTCAATGCTGTCATTCTTATAGAAATACAAACAACAACAAAAACTACCTCATAAAATATTTTCCTGTTGATAAAAATATGCATTATTAAATGAATTTGATTTATTCATTTTTGGATTTCATTGTATGTTAAAGTTTACTGAATATATAATAAATTGAATACAAATTATAAAAGTTATTGGCATGTTTTGTGTTCTGTTAAGACTGCACATATAAATATTTCATGTAAATATAATCTATAAGCTTAGAAACCAGCAACCAAGCGTATGTTTGGTGTTCCAAACTCTTTTAGAAGAACCATCATTACTTAAGTTTTTTTTTTTTTTTTTTATCTCTACAATCAAAAAGCAGCAGTCACCAAGAGAAGAAATGACAAATTAACTTAGGAAGCAACATGTGTTATGAACAAAAACAGAAAAGGATACAAGATTTAATGGCGCTCTCTAGTGGCTGGAAAACCATGAACACTACTTTATCTTTTCTCACAAAGAACAAGTTGACCAGTTGATTGTGTATGGCACCTGTGCACTGCTGCAGGAAAACTTCACTCCATTATTTGTATATCATCATAGTCATAGCCTCATCAAATAAAAAAGTATACTTATTTTTTAAGGGGTTCCCTAGAAAAACCCTGGACTGGGAGATTGCAGATAATTTACCTACTGCATGCGCAAATCGGTGGGCGGGGCTAAAAAGGCAGTGATGTAGAAGCAGGCGTTGATCTTCTTCTGCAGAAGCAGTGTTTAGCCACACTATTACATCAAAGAGTGGCACATTCCAAAACCTGTTGTTTTGGTAGATTGGCTTCGATATAAGCTGTTTTTAGACTAACGTGAATGTTTTGAATTCTGAAACATACATAAAGTTTTTCATAGCAAAATGACCTCTTATTTATCAAAAGGTCAAGGGAATTTTGATTTCTCAATTCATAACCCCTTTAAAACATCTCATATTTTTTATTAGTTGGAATATCCCCCCCCCCCCCCAAACATTGCTTTATTTTCCTGTTCTTGATGCAAGGTGGTGAGGAACCCAAATCAAACCACTGTCATTTGTCAGACAATCTCCTCAGGTTTTAACTCCAATGGAGCTGTAAATTCAATAATTTGTAATTGTTTCGAGCACTTGAGCATAACCAGCCCTGTCTGGCCATTTGTCAAGCTCACAAATGAGCTCACAAACCTGTGTGACATATCGTTATTATAAATTATACAAACACAGAACTTGTGAATGTTATTGATGGTGATGATGACAGGGTTCCTCGGCCATCTGACTGCAATAGTAAGCGGCCTTGGATATGAAATAATAAGACAAACTACTTTGCCACAACCACTGACCCACAACATAAGAAATGACTTTCACCTCAAACACTCAGTTAGCATTCTAGATCTTATTTTTTCAAGCTTAAATGGAGTGTTTCATTTTTAAACTCATGTTGGGTCTGACAGACTTTTATGGAACAGTAACACAAACCAAACCGCATTTTACATAATGCTCCAATGGAAACCTGGCACTATGGAAAATGCTAAATGAAGTCCTCATGATTTACATAAACCTTGACTTATAATCGTCAGTGAGTCACTTACTGGATTTGATAATATGACTGGCGCTCAATCAGGTTATTCACCACACCAGTCAGTTATGATATCAAATGGTTTGGCTGATATTATTAAGTATGTGTTATGTAAAAAATGTGATTCTTATCCAGCCAAGCACAGATGTGAAGGAGCGAGTAAACACAAGTTGATAAATTGTTATTTTCTCTTTCATCATCCCTTTCTCTGACTTCTTTTCTAAACATGCTTGTAGAAATTACAGTAAGCCTATAGCCTTATAAAAATGGTTGTTCAGAAGTGCTTTGATGAGTGCATAGTTTTCTTAACTAGCTTAATTAAGTAAGTCTGTATTGATGACAGACCAATAGGTTACCCAAAAAAAACTTACAGTTCATCCTTACAGTTCATCTGAAATGCTAATCAATAAATAATTAACCATTAATAGTTGCTTACTGTTTTGAAAGAATATTTCTGCCTGTTTGCTTTATTTATTTTTTAATTTAACTAATATTTTTTTTTAATTCAACGTGTTTTGAAAGAATATTTCTGCATATTTTAAATTAATTAATTAATTCTGTAATTCAACCTTACAGTTAACCAATAATACTTTTTTTTGTAAAATATTTGAATGCGCTTAAAGAAAAAAAAAACATTATAGCTACCAATCTTTTACGATAGCAAAACAATGTTGTTAATATGTAGGCTATATTTAATAATACGTTGTGATACTATGAACGAGTCATCGGACATAACTGAGAAATGTGTCGCAGTTTAGAACTATTCTAATTGAATCTGACTTTAAATTTAAACCGCTAACTGATTCTTTTTGACTGACTCGTTCAAAAGAACCGACGAATATGAGTCGTTTGATGTCCAATTTGAAACATGTTCGCTGTTTGAGGTTGTGTGCAGGAAACTGGCGCGCACTTTAATTAGACATATTTCTGTAGTAAATGACAACAAAAAGACAACAAAGTAAGCCAAAATGTTACTCTACATTCCGTAATAGTTTTTTTTTTTTTTTTTTTTTTTTTTTTACATTCAGTAATAGTGTCTTAAAGTAGACGCAAGGGTTTCTGTGATCTTTCCACATCCATCTCCGGATTAAACATCATCTGCTTCATTAAACCAGAAGAAACCCACCATTGTGTGAGGAGCAATCTGGGTGTAATCCCTGGATACTGCTGCTGCCTGTCCTTTAGGTTGGCAGTGACAGAGAGTCCAGTGTTTGACTGACCGGAGAGAGACAGCAATGTGGTTTTCTGCTTACTGAGAATGCATAATAACATGGAGACATTATTGTGAGTCTGCTACTGTAGGCCTAATGCTGGAGACACTGTGGCTTTGGTTGAAGAGGTTTTATCAGACAGAGGCTTTGCCAGGCTCCCACAGGACTCCTCTAATTAACCATGAGTTTTGAGCAGGACCACAGTCCAACAAAGATGCTCGAACTCCAGTGACTGTGAGGGAATAAAGGTGTCCATCTGCTGAACATCTATGACTTCTATTAATATTTTTAAACTTTTGACATGAATTATTGCTATATTTACCACATCTACAATACTTCTTCGCAAGACTAAGGTTATTTGTAGATGTTATGTCAGGATGTTATGGTGTTGTTGTCAGGGTTATGTATGAGGTTGCTAAGGTATTCTGAGTGATTATAAGGTATTTGGCAGGTGCCCAGATAACTGGCAAAAAGACAACACCAAAGTTTGTATGATATTCTGGCAACTAGATGTAGATGAATTTACTTATTTAATGGAACCCATATAACTTAATAATAGCTGAGATCTTAAATTGTGTCAGAACAAGACAATTGGGCAATTCTACAGTTTCTCCTCTTAACAGAACGGTTGAGCTCACTTTCACCACACGATGGTGCTGTCTGTTTAGTTTGACTAGATAGACGACCACAAGCCCTATAACCAGGGAAATACTGAATAAAACGAAGCTATTTGCTTGCTATTAGTGTTGATAATAGAGTCAAGACAAAGTAAAACACACCAGCTTTGATTCTCTGTCGTGAGGCAGCAATTTATGGACGAGTATCTTTAAACAAGACCAAGAATGCGTCTGAAAGCAGCGCTATCCAAGAAGAAATGATGAGGACTTCAGTTAAAGCTGTCACAGTCTTTCAGTAGTAAATATGTCAGCATCCCTTTTTCATGCTATAGCCTACTAAAAGTTACTTCTGTTGAATCGTTGCAAAAGTAAACAGCCGCTTACCTTGGTTTTTTTTTCTTGTTTTTTTTTTTTTGGCAACCTTCTATCAATTTCTTATTATTATTATTATATATTAACATGATATTACACTTATTAATTAATACATGGAGATATGTAGAAAAGTCCCCGCGCATTCACATGCCTGCGTATGCTAAATAATACGTGAAAGCTGTAGGTCATACGGATATGCAGTCGACATGATGGTGAGTAATATATATATATATATATATATATATATATATATATATATATATATATATATATATATATATATATCCTATATTAATTCTAAGTCATTTCAAATACCCATTAAAGCTGATTTCATATAATAATCATTTTACAATTTATACAGTACCTACAGTAGCACGATGATAAGTGCTTCCACCCGTACATTGACTAGAACTTTGTTCACATGGAAAATTGAGGTTCAGTAACAGGGCTGAGGAAGACATACAGTAGCGCTGTGACTCTCAGGTTAAACCTGCACCATAATTCTTCAGATCAACATTTGTTTTTCTTGGGTTTTCTTCTCCTCACGCACATCTCCCCTCTGCACACTTCTCTGCCCATTTTTTTCCTTCTGGAGGACGGCTGTGGATGGTGCCGTGGCTGTCATCCTGCAGAGCTGCTTTATTGCAGGTCGGGGTCCGGGCTCTTCCTCAAGCCTTCAATCCCTCATTTCCACAAGCTGAAAGCAGGAAATATAGAGCCTCTGGAAGGAACCACCACTGGAAGCTCATAACCATAAATATACCCACAATATTTATGTTGTTGCTTTTCTCATCAATTTAGTATTTTTTATTTTTTATTTTTTTAATCAATAGACGGTTGAGGTTACAGTGTTCTGTCAGGGAAAGCGGCCTACAGAATTTGGAACAATATTTACCACCCACATTTCTATCAATGCCTATACCATGTATACCACAGTCCTCCTAATACATGAATAAATAAATATTATAATAGCTGAAATTGAAGACTCTATAACAAATCTAACATGATGATGATGATGATAATGCACTTCTGATCATTGTCCATGAAAACACTGATTTCTTTTGCAAGCCTTGTACCAAAAGTCATCCAGGATACACGTCAAAACTTTCGGATGCTGTCAAGTATCTGAAGACTTGCTTTATCATCACTGGAAGTTTATAGAAACACTGCATTCAACACAATGCTTCTTTCAGTACATAGCAGGTCATGTAGTTTTAAACCTCCGTTCTTGGGTCCAGGCTGCAACCAGAGCCTCGAACATGATTCACTGGGACTTGTCCATGCAGCCCAACATAAGGAATGTTAATTTACAGTAATCCTTTGAAGCAAAGAACTGACGGAAGCCTGCTCATTCGACATGCCGTGTGACACGTTTGACTCTGGGAATGAAACAAGGAATGCAGGTTGCCAGGTATGCACCAAAGAGAAGGACATGCACAGAAACATGGTCCAGCATTAGGCAAAACTTCAATACAATACCTTCTGCCCATTTTTGAAAGCATTAGTCCGAGGCAAATTAAAAAGCAGAGTGCAATTAAAAGAAATCACTGTGTAAATGTTAGCATGTGGAAGTTTTCCTTTTGCTCATTTTTTTTAATGTAAGGAAAAGCCCCGAGGCAGAGTTATGCAGCTGCCTATTATTACTACATACATCTGGTTTTGATAAGACCCTATTACAATCAAAATCATAAAAAAGGTAATGTGGTCCTCTTGAACATTTAAATATAAGAAACACTATACATACAAAGTTCATCTGTTCATGCCCCCTCTCAGTTCCATGAATGAAAAAAAGGAAGGGATCACTTTAAAGTCTATAACTTGGAGTAATTTGCACTTGGTGGAGCCTGACCATGTTACGACGTACTCTCTAAATGAACAAGAACTATGAATATGATTATGTGTCTGCTTATGCGTCCAAGTTTTATCATTAAGAGCCTTATGATGTTTAGATATATAATATGATTTACATTACCTGTCTAATTTCTGTCAGCTCGTGTTTAATGGGTTTAATATCACGTAGTAGATGCTCTTGTGCAAGCCCTTAGCCAAGGATTTTTCAACCTTTTTGGCACACAACCCATTTTCCAGAGTTTCAAAATCCATGCGACCCACCCACGTAACATAATTAAGATAAAAACTTTAGGAACTCACATTTTCAGCAGCAAATTACGTCTTATAAATAACACTGTTACCATTGTAGTTTTTAGTCAATTGCAGTATAATTGAGTCACTTTTCATTGTGTGTGGGTTTCGCTTTTTTTTTTTTTCCCTCTTTTTTTCAAGTTTAAGTGGCACTATAATCCCATATGGATGACTAGTTAAGCCAACCAAAGTTTCCAGAACATACTAATGGGTACAGTAAACCTAAACTACAAAATAAACAAAGTCTATTTGTTTAGTTTGTTAAGTTTTTGTGACTTTGTTAAGTAGCAGGACAGAAGCTTGGCTCTTATCAAAATATACAGTAGTCGTTTTTTGTTTTTTCCAGTAGCAAGCAACATTTTCTAAACATCAGCTGTGTAGCAAATAAGAGATTGCTATTTTTTTGTCACATTTGTATTGTGCATACAACTTCACTACCGAACGAGACGAGAAAGTGCTGGAAAGTCTGATTCATTCTAGTGAATCGATTCTTCCTCGTTCTTTCTCCCTTTTATGTATTTTTTTTTTTTTTTTTAGAAATTCATTCTTTTGAATCAGTTTGTTCATGCGATTTCTCAAAATGAACAGGTTCCAAAAGAATCAGCGTGCTTTTTAATCAGTGTGTATTTGACTGATGCAAAATTAAGGATCATATGAATTATGGAGTGTGCATCTCATGCTGTTATATTTAATATGGATCAGTATGTAGATAATGCAGAGTGCTGAGTCTTATTGAGACAAATAAGTTCAAACAGTAGCATCTGTAGGATGCTCAGTCAGTGATAATTCTACATATTCACCTGTTTGTGTCCAAGTCACCCTTGCATTCTAGCAACTTCACATAATAGCTTAAGCACAAGAGAAAATATGTTTAATATAGCTTACATCTTTGCACAACTTTAAAAAAATATCCCCCACAACCCCATGGTTGAAAACATCTGAGTTAGCCAACTAAAGCGACTATGTTTTGAGTGAGAAATACGAGGGTGTTTGTTTATTTATACACAGCCATTGTGGGGGTGTCTGGAGCTAAACTAAAGAGCTTTTATTTGAAATGAGGAATAGGATCATCAATATACCGTCGTGAAACATTCGTATTATGTTAAGACAAAATTCATGGAGAGAAGTTTGCTCGGTACACTTTACTGTTGAAAGGTCCTTTCATCTATAAATGTGTTTGGATAGCAGGTTTCATCTGTATAACCTGGCAAACAGTGTCATCTATGGCAATTGCTCAGCAATTCCTGACAGGTTGATTTGACAGCTGTAGCTTCGTTTTGGAGGGACCACGGGCTGTCGAGTTTCCACTAACCAAGAGATGAAATTGTCTGTCCAGACCTACTTTCCCCAGCATTAAAAATGAATATTTCTCTACTGTTAGAGGGTAAAGTCTGGGTTTTGTGAATGTTTCATTGGCAGGACATGTAATTTCCTCTATAGATTCTTTATTCAGAGACCTCCTCCTGTGTGGTGGATGTGGATTCTCTGCAACTCAACACTTCGACAAAACTCATAATGCTATTCTAGTATTCCAGCTGAGCAAATATATTAGATGCTCAATGTGTTAAAGGTGCCATGTTAAATTATGAAAGCTGGTTGTCATGTCGGATGGATAAAACATACACAATTTTTGGTATGTCTTTTCAAGCTACTCGCTAGAGGAGCTACAGTCTTGTAGAAAGATGAAGACAAAACACTGTATTTGTGCTCTAAAACTGCTGAAATGAATTCCATTTCAAATGCCAATGTAAATACATGTTAAATAAATAATTCATATACAAATTAAAATTCTGTCATCATTTATTCAGCCTCATGTAATTTCAAATCTGTATTTCTTCTGAAGAATGTAAAATATATTTTGAAGAATGGTGTATGGTCCAAACAACACTGGACACATTTGCTTCCAGAATGGAAATTTCCTGATAATTTACTTACTCTCATTCAAGATGTTCATGTCCTTCTTTCTTCAGTCGAAAAGAAATTAAGGTTTTTGTGGAAAACATTCCAGGATTATTCTCCATATAGTGGACTTCAATGGGAGCCACAAGCATTTGTAGTTGAAATGTATGTATGTATGTATGTATATCATATTTTTATTTTTATTTTTTAAATTTAATTTTTTTTTTTTTTACTCCTACTGAGATCCACTATATGGATGAATTTTATTTATTTATTTATTTATTTATTTATTGTTTTATTCTGTTTTTATTTTTTATTTAATTTTTATTTATTTGTTTTCCAAAGAAGAAAGAAAAGCATAGAAGCTTGAAATTACATGAGGATGAATCAGCTGTTCATTATAATTAAATTGTCTCTTTTAATATGAAATCAATGGTCATCTGATCTGTATACAGACAATTTAATTACGCTGGTTATGAATTCAAAATGTATCATTATTTTTCATAATAAAAGTGTGTCACACTTAAAATAAATATTTGTTACTTTCCAAAAAAAAAGTGAATTAGTGCATTTGGCTTTGCAATCATGACTAATGAGAAATCGTGAAAAAATAACAGGCAAAGAAGGTTTTACCACAAAAGCAGTTACACATTTGGCTGTCCATTTTATTTTTTAGTGTAGCTCACACGGGTCTTTAATAAGTGTAAATTGTCTCAATCGTCTTTTATTATGGCGTTTGTCTAAGTGAAGAGTCCTTCTGGGGTGATATGAAACACCTCAAGGGCATTTTCACTTGACAAACAGACATTTTTACAGCTCTGACAGCCAGTAACCCAGCAGGCCAAGGTTCACAGTTCCTTCCAAAGCAACCACCTCAGAGTGGCATGCCAGACAGCTAAATATAACCGTCCCAATCAAAATAACCAGGCAGTTGTTTCTGGTTTGGTCTTCAGGATTAATTAACCATCCCAGGACACAGTCTGTGCAAATTACAGAGCAATGTAAGCTACTGTAGGAGGTTGGATATACAGTATACACATGGAGGCCATAATGCACTGCAAATGCAAACATCAGGTTACCTGTCTGGCTCTCCAATTTAATCTTATTTGCTCTCACTGGGGCCTAACCCGAATTTTAGTCTACCTACCTGTAAGCATCATTCATGTGGCAATGATTTGGTCTGCCAGCAACCAGTGGTGTATGAATTCCTGACCCACTCCATGCCACTATTTATTCCCCCAACACTCTTTGAATAACCACATCTTTAATAATAAAAGCTTGGGGGAATGCGATATGGCGGCCCCAGGGCCATTAAAGAGGGCCAATCGGGTCCTATTCTGCGGCCAAATCGAATAATGAGCCAGACTCCTCAGCACCACATCAAACCAAAAACACACCACCTTCTCTACCAGTGTATTCTGCAACAGCAGCAGGCACATTTTTAAATGACGTTGCGCAAAATGATTCACATATTGTCATTACGTTGTCAAACTGATATGCTTTACCAGTGACATTCGCTCAGAGCCTCATTTATATATCTTTAATCAGGATTTATATGCTCATAAAATGGGTTTGAATTAAACAAAATCCTCATACAAATTTTCTAACATCCGTCGATTATAGAGCAAGAAAAGCAATTCCACATTTCCTTCTTCCTTAGTAGCAAAAACATTTTTTTTTTGTTAGAGCTCGAGCTCCCGTTAAATTGTTTCATTGCTACGCTAAAGACGCCCTTTGACTCTGAGTAGAAGACATCATTCGCGTACAAGGTCTCGCAATGAAAGCCATGCGCGCTGCAATAAGCCCTGCTTTGTTTCCAATACATCCATGGTAAAACATTTATTAGTCTAATTACAGCAGGCTCCTGTTGAATTTTCTTCCTGTGTTACAGATGCGTTGGCGGTGTTCCCATGTCCTGTCACAATGTCGTTTTATTCAGCACCGTGCCACTGGGAAGAAATTTTGGCGGGGTTTGGTGTAACTAACAAAAGTCTCAAATGGCCTTCCGCACCTTTTAGCTTTATAATTATTAGTGCGTCACTTGTTGGCCCGGGAAGTTTTGCGTTGTGTTTTTTGGATCTTTGGGGAACTAGTTAATGAGGAATAGGATTAAGAATGAACAAGTTTTGTATAATGGCTTTGCAGTTTCCGTGGGGTAGTCTAAGATTAAACTGGCTTGCTGTAGCTGTAAGCAGTGTGTGGTGTGAGAGAAAGCTGCCCTCACCATGTCATCTGCCTCAGCGCTACTGTCTTTGTGTGTGGGCACAACTCTCGTTTAAACTATGGTCTATATAATCCTGTTTTGATTGGAGCTTAAGTCTCCCCTGCAGAGACTGGTGCCTCGTAGCCGCTCTCTCAGACAGGGAGGCCCCCGAGCGGTGGGCCATCCCCAGAAAACAGTCTCTTTAAGCAGCACGGTAGATCTCGGCTTCATGCCATGCCTTGCGCCTAGACTCATGCCCATTTTACACAACAGCTCAAACCACAAACAGATAGCAGGGGAGGAGACCACAAGCTTCACTTTATCACAGACACAATGCATCCAGCAAGCAGTGAATCGTTCTTTCTTTCTGTAATGTTTTTGCTATACAGAAATGAATTATAATGATTGATTATTTACTGTATATTGATTTTTTAAACACTTTTTTGAGCTTTTATACTAACTTATACAATAATCATTTTTGCATTTAATAAATTAATAAATAAATGATTAATAATATGATAACAAATGCCAGTTTGCAATATCAAGCAGCATAAAAGGCTGTTGACAGCTAAATAAGTTAAAAATGGCCATGCCCACTATTACGTTAAAAATAGTTTGTAAAATTTTTCATTATGAAACGGTTCTTTTCTAAAGCTGAAGTGTTACAAATAACCATTTAAGAACCATCTATTAACCTTTGCAGCAAACAACCATCTAGAACACCCTAACAACCAGTATCCATGCCTTAGAAACTACCCATAACATCCTACCCATGTCTTGGCAACCAACCACAACACCCTTCAGTGTTCAGTTCACAAGACAGAAAAACAAGAAAAGTAAATACGACTCATACCAACTGAAGCTGGTAGACAGACGTACACACAGGCAAACACGGACAGAAGATACATGGGAGGTTGCGTAAAGCTTACAAACATTCTGTGAAAAGGTTAAAGGCTAAACACATACTGTAGTAAAAGGTTTTGAATTAAAGGCTTGGAAAGAACACTAGCCATTCATTTAGAGGCCGGTGATAGCATGTATTCAGTCGGTATTCCACTCCAACAAACTGCCTGTCATTGCTTCAGACACGCTGATGAGAGGAGAGCGTAATGAACGTGTAATGTGGGGATAAAGAGCAGACTGATGAAGAAAACAGATCACGTCTCAGAATAAACTCACCTGGACTCTGATTTTCTATTTAAGTCAGCCACATAAATGCCACACGGCTGAATAATATTTATGACACCTCTCAGGATCTAAAAATGATAAACTGTACTCCATACATCAGCAAGGAGATTAGCAGCTTCATTCAATCTAGCAAATCTTATTAGTAGGATCTCTGGGAATTTGAAACATAACCATAGGTACATTGTGTCTTCTTGTAACTCAAATGGTTTTTGTTAGTGCTTTCTGTTTGCAATTTGCACCTTTGTGCTCCATTTGTCAGCACAGGACTTCACTTCACTATATTCAGCAACAAAACTAGATGACTTGTGGCTTCATTGCTTAACAGCCTCTTTGCATGTTTGTTTGCCTTAAATGTAAGTAAAACTGTAATATTAAAGATACCAAATTAAATCAGCTATTATTTGTTAATTTGACTGAATATTTTTAAAAAGACATTTTAAAATAAAAAAGACAGGAGTAATCCATACTATTAAAAAAAAAAAAAATGACTGTGTGTGTTTGACTGATACTGTTTTGAATATGTGCCATGTGCCAAACATGTGCCATGTTTAAACATATTTTTAAGCAGATAATTAAAAAAAAAAAAAGTGTGTTCCACAAAATTAAGACTCAGAACACTGAGAAATTATTCCACGCAGCATTTAGAAACAAGCACAGGATGGCCTGGCAGAAGCCGAGTTGGGTGTTAGACTGAAACTCTGAGTGCTATGGCACCAGAAAAGTGTGAAAACAGCAGAGACCGTAGACTGCAGCTCGGTGTGGCCACCTCTTTCTGCACAAAAAACTGTCAATAATACAGCTAATAAAGCCAGCATTCTTTTAAACTCTACGTGTGCAGTACTTTGTGTTTCCTTTTGTAATCTGTGGTTATGTTAAGAGTGATTTTTTTTTTTTATCAGAGACCACCTGTAAGTGTGAGTGCATGAGGGAGGTGTGATTTTGCTAACTACTCAAAGAACTGCTATGTGGAAAAAATTATATTCAGGTTTTAGACCTCCAGCCACTTCCTGTACACAGTTTCACCTCTTTAAAAACCCTTGCTGCATGTTAGTATTGTTATGTCCAGGGGTTAAATTAGGCTGGAACAGTCCGTAACAGCATTCTGGCACCTTTGAATCAATATTGGCAAATTACACTCCAGGACAGTTTTTGTTTAAAAAGTTCATTATATTAAACATTATGTAAAATTAGTTTAGTAATGCATTTTGTACCACCTTTTGGAGGTAATGCCAATTTAACTCCCGGTTATGTCCCTTATGTCCAAAGCAAAACAGTATCCCTCATTCCTCACAGTTATTTGTGTCAGCTATGGGATTGATATCGCCCTTCTGGGTCCTTGCTGGTAATTCTATAGGCAGCAGTCTTTCTATTATGGTTTAAAAAGGGCTGTTTTGTATTAATCCTCCCTTGAAACTGTTAGCTAATGTAGCTACTAGACCCCTATAAAATTCAATAAATAGAGAGCTGTTGCCAAACAAAAAGGAGAACGCAGGATCACGATGGAGGTTTTAATTTCGTCCACAGCAACAGGCACGGAAGCTTGGCCAAAAGTGACTTTTGTCTCCACATACCGCTGTCTGGCCATAAAGGGAGCTCAGAGCTCTAGCTAATGTCTTTTAAATATATGTAACTGTACTCAGCGGTGCTGATAAAGAACATATGTTAAAGATCCTTCTGGTAAGACCTGGAGTCCAGAGGAAGGTGGTGACGGTGCGGTCGACTCACGGCTTTGACCTCTCATGTGATTACGAGACCTCAAGGCCTCAGCGGAAGACGCAAGGTCTTGTGCGGTTGTCTGACTGAAATAAAACAGCTGACTTAGTGTGGCGGTGCAGTGGTCACTTGCAAGGAAACTAGCCACGGCAAGGGAAAAGACACTAAGAAAAATATTGTATGCCCCATAATAATATCACATCCCCTGCCAGACCTGCCAAGAAATTCTCCTTCCAGCGGGAATCATATCGAGCCCATATCCACCGCTGCACCTGCCATAATGAAACCAAGATGACCAGGCTCAAAAATTAGGCCATAAATATTGTTTTACTCCCTCATGACTCAAAGGCTGAAAGTGAACATTAAGTGGGCCAGACCTTAATTCCAGTGATAGAAGCATAAAAGAGGATTTCTCATATTCTGATAAACCCCTATAATGAATCAAAACACCAAAATGACATACTTCACATGTACAGTAGATAAAGTTACATTAAAACCACTGAATGGAGCTATATGTTTCCCTGTGGCAGACAAGACACAGTCTTTCAAAACCATCACTGAATGATCACAATGGTGCCTCTTAAACACTCCAGGCTCTAAAAAACAGCATCATTACCTGATATTACATCACCCACCCAAAGGACTATTAAACTCTTGAGGTCCCATATACACCTACTGCGATATACTAATATATGTATATATATATATGTGTGTGTGTGTGTGTGTGTGTGTGTG
This sequence comes from Acrossocheilus fasciatus, assembly GCA_036784905.1. Taxonomy (NCBI): domain Eukaryota; kingdom Metazoa; phylum Chordata; class Actinopteri; order Cypriniformes; family Cyprinidae; genus Acrossocheilus; species Acrossocheilus fasciatus. The sequence goes on from CM071953.1 coordinate 27,080,375, forward strand.
TGTGTGTGTGTGTGAGCAATAACACATGAACAGCCATGCGATACAGCTGTATATCGGCACAGCTGTGATTTGGCTATAGGCAATATGCTACGAGTGTGATATTGCATTTATTCAACAGTTTGACACCACAAGTGTGTAAGTACATAATAAACAATAATGGAGTGTGTTTAAAAACACTATTTTCTCAAGTTTACAGTTTAACAGCTGAGACCAAGCCTTCACTACTAATTCGAAAACATCACTTAAACAACAAACTGCCATCATAAAAGTTGCTGTTAGATTTAGATCTCAGCCAATCAGATTCGAGGACCAGACATAAATCTCTCTTTCTTAGCAATTTTGTATGTTTTGAGCATTGACATATGGTAAAGTTGTACTTTACACCGGCAGACACTGTTGGCCTGTAACATTGCAGAGCATATGCATCCACATCCCAAGGATGTCTCGCCAAAAATGTCATTTTCATTGAGAGGGCTAATGATCCCAGATTTCCTTTGCCTCGATGGGCAACCAATGCACCATTACACAGTTATTGAAAACAGCAAATTATTTCAACATTTATTGTCCCAGGCAAAGTTATTAATCTGGCGATGCGATGTCATAACTTCCATCTCCGGCATCTGCTTTGGAACAAATGTGTCATTCAGGCTGCAGGAAACGCTCTGTACATGACAGAGTGATGAGAGGGAAATCGTGCTGCACGAGAATGAGGACCACTAGCACTCAGGCCTCTCAAACAGCATTTCTTGTTTGTGGTTCCACTTGTTCAGTCTTTGAAGTGTGCCATAATAATAGAACCAAATGGAGCTAATGAAAACGCACTCCGTCAGATTAAAAGGATGCCATAGACTCAACTAAACCAGAACCTCTTACCACAGACACACACCAGGAAAATACAGACATTCTCAGTATGATGCTCTGCCTTTAAGGCGCTGCCGCGTAGTTTACAGAAGTGGTTTTGTGATGAAAAAAGAATTGCAAATGGCAAGAGGAAACAGGCAACAGAAACGTCTGATGTGTGGACAGACATTAGATACTGTAACATTAGCATGTGCTTTGTGTCCTGGTCCTAAATATAAAAGATTATTTTCCCCAAAAATAAAAAAATTGTGTCATCATTTAGGCTACTCACCCTTATGTCACTTCAAACCAGACAGAAAGTCTCATTTCATTTACGGTTGGGAGCCTAAAAAAGGATGCAAAAGTTCCATAAAAGCATCAAAAAAATTGTCCAAACGGTTTATGTACCATGTTTAATTCCAGTGCATTCATGTGATAGGTTTGCTTGAGGAACAAAGTGATTTAAGTTGCTATTTAATGATAATCATTTGCTCTTGTCAAGTTGAATCAGCGAGTTGAACTCGACAACCGGATCTGCTCAATCAGCAAATGAATCATTCAGACTGCTTTTGCTGTTGAAAAGATTTGTTTCAAAAGAACGACTAACTCCCAAATCAGATATTTGGAACGACGTGATGGTGAGTAAACAGTGATAAACTGGTAGTTGGGATTAACTATTCAGAGAAAATTATGTTGCCAAGTGTTGTATTGCTGGTGGCCTTCCCTTTAATGAATCACATAATTGTACCACTTCCTTGACTATGATTTTACAGTTTGGTTTGGTGATTGTGTGGCCCCTGAGGTGACATCTGTGTGCATTTCATTAGCTTATAACATGGGTGTTTAAACAGTTAATTTTACATATGCATACACTGCATGGACGGTTTATGAACCCTACTTCAAAAATGGGCTACTTTTTTTTTAACGTTTTTTACATTTTGTCCAGGTGTTTTTCAAAATAGCCAGGGTGATAAAGCATGAAATCCTAAAGTAACTGCAAAAAGATATTTCATATTTCTCTCTTGGATAAAAAGCCCCATTTTCCCTCCCACTTACATCCTGTAAAATTTGTAAATATTTAACGATTTATGTACATAAATGTTCAGTCAATCAATTTATTTATGTATTCATTTATTTATGCACTTCAAGCACTCAAATTATTATATTATTCTCTTCCGGAAATAATCTCTAGGTTTACAGGTGCATCTGGATGTTTATTATCTGACTTTTTATTCATGATAAATGGAGACTGTTTGTAAGATTAGGCATTTCTCTCTCTCTAGAGGCAATGATTATACAGAACATAGTACTACGTTAATTGTCCGTGACTCAAATTAAAGCATTTTGGCAGAACCTACCCGAAGAAAATGTTTATTCATTTTCATTCTGAGAGGTTTTGTGAAGTAGTTTCAGTGCCTGGAGCGACAGACAGATTGATGCCATTTGCACCTGTCAGAAAGACTTACAGCCGCTCCGAATGTCGTCACATTTCAATAAGAGCCCCATTCTCTGCTGCCAATTGGGCATATCTGTTGGTGTGCTGTGAAATGACAAACGTTACGTAATAGAGCTTTGGGACTTGACGGGAGGTTGGCGAAGTTCTGAAAATATACAACGGCACCATGAAGTGCAACATGAACTGCGTTTTATTAGCACACAATATACACATTATCAATCAGTTGATGATATACTTCAGCTGCTGCAGGATGTGTGATCAACAAAGTACAAGATGCTAAACCAGGTTTACACAATGAATTTCTGAAGGACATTTATCGGCAAATCAGACACAATCGCTTTCCACTGTTGGAGATATTTTGTATTGTTATAAGTGGTTGAAAAAATACTTCAGCACTGAGGAGTATCAGGTACAGAGACATAATTTTCACCAAACATAAAAATAATAATAATAAAAAAAGATCAATAAATAAATCAATTATATACCATATAAATGTAATAGCTATGTGGAGGCTATGCTTTTTATTTAGCTTTTTGTTCTTTTTAAATTCATTTAACTGTAGCTGGTATTATAACCCTTTACACATTTAAACTCTGAAGGTGTCAATACTGAAAATACAGTAATTTTTTTTTTTATATTTATCATCAATGTTACCGTTATTAGATAAACTCACCAACTATGTACACATGAGTTTGTGGCCATGCTAGTTGAACAACTAAGATTCTTACCCACAATATACAGTCAAAGCATAAAGCGGTCTGGACGTAAACATCTTGTGCTGAGAATAATAATTTCGCAACTATGCATGGTTTGCAACATTGCTATGGAAAACAAAGTACCTATTGGACAAGAAAGGCAATACATGACACACTCTGCCTTGATTTCGCAGGGAAGGGGATGGTGTAATTGTACATAAATACAGATGAGTCTCTCTCTTGTTTTTCAGGGCATCATTATCAGTCAATCACGTTTCTAATCCCTTCTGCTCCTTTCGCCACTCTGTGCCCGTTCTGCTCCTCCAGGTCTCCAGGCCCAAGCTTTCTGTGCTTCCAGCTCAGTCTCTCTCTTCTTCCTCCTCAGATAGGACGAGATATGAGCTATATGAACAGCTGCTATAGTGTTCCATGATATCACAGTGGGGTCATGGGTCGGGGGGACGTGTCACCGGTGAGGGAAGCAGCAGGAGGCACAGAGACACAGTGTGACCACATGAGTGAGAATAATCCTGTTTGGATGCGTGAGTGTGTTTTCATCAGGGTAGGCGTGTGTGGAGCATGGGTTAGCAGCTTTGTGGTCTTTGTTCCATCGAAAAGTCTCTCTCTCTCTCTCTCTCTCTCTTTTTTTATTTTTTATTTTTCTTACTGGCTGGCTCGAAGAGAGGCGAGGTGGTCACTGTGTTGGTTCTGAGCCCGGAAGCGCAGCCTCTGCTTGTTGGACTTCTTCTTCTGGTCTTTGGTCCGGTGGCCCTTCCCCGAACCGCCTATAGCAAAACAGAAAGAAAAAGCAAATGAATCTTTGAAACTGTTTGTGTTGACTGACTGGTAGCAGAAAACAAGCAAGAAGCACTGGAAATAATGGGCACTGCAACCATTATGACGTCACACCCATTTCTAAAAGCCTTTTTAAAATATTAAATCAAGAAAACAATTTTTTTTTTAAGTTGCAGAATATTCATGATTAGGAACATAATTAAGCCTCTGTATCATTAAGCAAGCACCATCGTTTAAACTTATACTATTACATTAAAAACAATATTATGCACATTAACATTGAAAAGTTTGGGGTCAGTAAGTTTTTTTTTTTTTAATGTCTTTGAAAAGTCTCTTTATGGTCACCAAGCCAGCATTTATTTGATCAAAAATACAGTAAAATACAGTAATAATGTGAAATAGTATTATAATTTAAAATAACTATTTTCTATTTGAATATACGTTAAAATGTAATTTATACCTTTGATGGCAAAGCTGCATTTGTAGTGTGACAATATCCTCTCTTACACGCTGATTTGGTGCTCAAGAAATTTCTTATGATGAACAGATTTTTTTTAAATGAACATTATAAATGTCTTTACAGTCACTTTTGGTCAATTTGATGCATCCTTGCAGAATAAAAGTATTAGTTTGTAAAAATAAATAAATAAAAAATAAATCTCACTGACCCTAAACTTTTGAGGCTGAGGTAAAAAAAAAAAAAAAAAAAATTGTTAAAGCTGAAAATGAAAACAAGTACAATAATGTGTTGTTTCACTCAATAAGAAAATGTATTCTTCCCCTTAACCATTTCTTAAAGGGTTAAAACAGCCAGCGAGACCTTCAGCTGCCTGTGAATGATATTTTTATGATTTAAAGACAGCAGCTCTCCGAGCAGAACCCCAAACCAAATGAACCTTTCCTCACCCCTTCTCCCCTCCTCACACTCCAGCTCAAAAAACAGTGGAGCAAAGTGCATAACACTCGTTCACTTCTCAGCCAGGCTTCTCAGACCAGAATTAATGCAAGCCAGGTGTCACAGGCAAAGCATTCTGGGAAAGGCTGTGTGGCATATCGCACACAACGAAGGGTGGCTTGCTAAATCCAACAGTGGCAAATAAGATAACGAGGTGCGTATGATTGAGTGTGTGTGCGAGTGTGTGAACGTTCGAAGGAGAAAGTGTGACTGAGAGGCACAGAAAATTTGTCAGCAGGGGAAAAACGAGTCAGACTTGGATGCCGGGTGGTATCTGGAATCCCGATCTGGCACACATTCTCCGCTAGCTGTGCTACGGTTCACGTACAGGCTGCAGAAAATAATCGTTCTATAGCTGTATTTCAAGGCCTGGCTCACAGTCTTATTATTACACTTGTTCAGGCCATTTAGCACCACAAAATGAGGCAAGGCAGCATAATGTGTGGTGACTTTATCTCAAGTGGGCCTCTCTCTCAAACGTGGTCCCAGTGCTTGGCTCGCTCGCAGCTGCCCGATTGCCATTCCCAGCCCCACGATGTGAATTCTGAGAAAATGATTTTCTTAAGTGGAAACAACCCTGAGAAAATGCTCTTTATTGGTGGCACGAGAAAAAAAAAAATGTAACAATTTCGCTTAATCTTCCACCAGCAATTTCCTGCAATTAATACAATCCTTCTATTTTGGGACTGATTTCTTGCGGTCTTGCAATTTGGCACAATGCAAAAATGTTGTCTTTACACGACGGCTCGTTATGCCTTCAGAAACGCCTCGAAAAGCCCTCGGGGTCCATTTTACTCAGTTTTCATTGAACCGAATCTCCATGCGCCTCACATAAAAACAACAGCAACAGCGAAACCGTTGAACCTCTTCGATAAATGTCGCTCCCAATTGCTTCAAGTGAGCTATAACGGATTTACTCAAGCACAACATGCAAGTCCATAATGACCACAGGCAATTTCTTTTCGTATTTCTGTTTTAAGAGGCCATTTTGATTCAAAACCTAAACATAGTCTGCAATATGATCAATTTGGGAGCTCACTTTGATGGCAGTAAAGAGCAGAGGTCTACATTAAAAAGACCTGTGTTGCAGGCCAGAGCACATGTGTGCTTTCCTTCCAACCATTAGAACAATATCCTGTCTCATTAAGTTCTGTTTATAGTAGTGGAGAGCAGTGTGATTAACAAGAAGAGAACTAAACTTCAGGCTATTGCTGATCAAATCGTTCAGGTTTTTCTAAAAGGCTATTGAAGGAAATATTTGTCAAAGGCATTGCAAGTTACCAGATGGTACCTGGGTACCCGTTTTTGATGGCTTTTTCTGGCTGGAAGTGTCTTCGGGAATGTCCTGGAAGTCATTATCTTTGTTATTCAACTAGCATTAATTTGAAGTTATCATTACTCTCATTATAAGTGTTCATAAGTGTAATTTACAGTAGTATGACAATGTAATCTAGAGAGTATGATATACCATAGTTGATGACAGTACTACAGTAAAATATAGTTGTCAACTTTTAAAAATAAATAAATAAATAAAAATCAAATTTGACTGCTGAATCCAGAAATGTCCCTGATTTTATTTCAAAAATCTGTCTCATGAAACAGAGTCGAGTAAAAGTTCCTACAAGTAACAGCTTTCATTTACACGTCCCATCGGACGCTCAAATCATTACTCGTTTGTGAATTCTGAGAAAATGCTGATGGAAATTTTATTACATTTCATAACTGACAGCTAGAGGGCAACCAAAACTAACTGAAAGCCTTATGTCTCTGCAGGTCAAAACAACGCCTGAAATGGAAAATCATATCAGGATGTCTGCAACTATTTAATGTGTCTCAACCTGAATTGATGTCAGGCACAAGATTGTTTGAATTAGGGCCGTGTTTGCAGTTTTGATTTCATATTTACAATTAATTGCCAAGTCCAATTAGCAAGGTTCACAGGGTGAGGTCAAGACGGCGTTGCCTTTCGCTACAACCCTCCAGTTTCAATTACAGCGGAGAAACGTGAGGGGAAAAAATGATGTGTTTTTAGCATCTCTGATTGGGAAAGCTGAAAGCAACCATATGCCAGAATGGTTTTTATCTATAAACATTGGTTTATTTTTCTTTCTTCCTGTTTTTTAGTGGAATAAAAAAAAAAAAATCTTTCCGACACTGATTGCTTTCCTTTTGTAGATAAAACAAGCATCTGCCAAAAGACACTCAGTTTTACATGACTTTCAGCATCAAACAAATAAACAAGTTAGTGCTAATCAGAAACAGTGTGCTTGTGTGCGCTCTAATGTTCCGATATCTGCACGGAAAATTGATTACCACTCCTTGGCAACAAAAGAGAGAGTTTTCCCCTGAGTGAATGAGTGTCAAGAAAGAAAAGCAAAGAAAAGAGAACACAGGTGTAAGTTGAAACACATTCTGTACTATACATCCGCGTGATTTCCTCATAACTTTCTTTCTTCTCCTGGTTTCTACCACACGCATGCATATGATCTGCTGAAACACCTGGCAATGTGAAATGAAGCCCACGGTAAACCGCTTGGGTGGAAGTTCCACACCCGACCACAAATTCCTTCGGCACATGATTTGACATATTATTCTCTCCTTTCAGTCTTCTACCTGGCTCGAACTGCACGGCGTGCCATCAAGATAACCATCAATATAACACAAATATCATATAAATGTGAGTTTTTGATGATTTCATCAAGATAAAAATCTCCAATCGCATGCTTATGAAGCTTGCAGCATAGGTTTGATTCCCAGGAAATGCATGAATTGAGAAAATACAGTATATACCTTGAATGCAATGTATAAGCCACCTTGGATAAAAAAAAACCAAAAAAACTCATGATCAAGTAAATATTAATATTTTAAAAGATAAATTAAATTCATATAATGTAACATTATTTATTATTCTATACCAAATGCATATAAATTAATCAGCCAATAATCATATTTAAATAGGTATATATTCGTACTAAAATGGATGAATTAATATGGCTTAACATATTTTATATTACTTTACACCACATGAACTTAAATAAACAATAATAATAAAACAAATAAATAAATATTGCGTAATATTCATTTGTATATCTATGTGCAAATGAATATTGATATTTAGATACACAGTTATTATATTATATTGAAACAGTAAAAAACTTTACTTTATAAGCTTCTACAATTAAAAAAAGTGTTTTCCAACCAAAACAGTGATAAAAAGTCCACCTATTCTATCTAGTCCTGGTTGTGACCTGCTGTCAGAGAGGCCGTGACCAAATGAAAAGACGTCTGTCCAGTCTTAAAATCCAACCCAAAGTGACTTCATCTGCATGACTCAAGTAGTTCAGGAATCGAAAGGCCTAATCTTATCAGCACAGCATGTGGTTTAAGAAAATCGATGCCTGACCTCAGGAAAGCATTACAAGCGAGCGGTAAATGGGCCTCTCTGCGAAGGCTCTTCTTCTGTTCAGAACCTTCTCATCTTTCAAGGGATCAACAATTAATAATTGCCTTCTCTGCTGCTCCTTAATCTCATCCACTCCTCCTACCGCCCGCTCAAAACGGCAAGAGATAAAGAGAGAATGAGGAGGAAAGACGCAAAATGGAAAACAGGGTATGAGGACTCTTGTGGAAGCAGGAGGTGATATAAAGCTGCAGTTTTGGTGGTCCGTCATTTTCATAAAGACACCAAACGCAAAGTCATTATTTGTGAGTAAAGGAGAGGACCGCTGGCGCCAGCAAGATTTGATTTCAGTGGCAGAAATTGGATTAGCAGCCATTAAGGGCCTCCTAACACATACATTTATAATGCTGTGAAGAGATGCGTAACTGCAGCCAGCTTCCCTTGACTTATAGCGTGGACAATGTGTCTGGAAGGAGATCCAGTGAACCTGGCAGAGCACAGAGTGGGAATTCACTAAACCGTTGAGTCAGTTTTACACACAGCATTTCAGTGCTAAACCCTGTTTATTCATCACTGCTGCAATCCAGTTTTAATAGCAGCTAGTTTCTATATAAATTAAGGTAATTATAGATTATGCCTTTTTGTTCAAAGGTGAGAACTAATTTCCTGGCATGATTAATGTTGTAATTTTCAGAATTTTCATAGTGATTCAAGCAGCAGTTATTCATCAGATATTGGGAAATGAGAAATTTCAAAAAAGCAAATAAAAAAAATAAAAATAAAATAAAAAAATAGATATCAAATAAATTACAGAAAGATTAATTGATTTGAGTCCCTGCACTTTTATTGGGGAATATTAATTCCTCTTTGCATTATAGTATCCAAAATAAAATTGCCAATTTTTTATTTGGTTTAATTTGTCATTTATTATTTTCCAACAGGCATGCACTTAAAGGGATAGTTCACCCAAAAATAAAAATTCTGTCATCATTTACTCACCCTCAAGTAGGTCCAAACCTGTATAAATGTCTTTGTTCTGCTGAACACAAAGGAAGATATTCTGAAGAATGTTGGAAACATAGCAGTTCTGGGGCACCATTGACTTCCATAGTATTTTTTTTTCCTACTATGGAAGTCAATGGTGCCCCAAAACAGCCTGGTTACAAACTTTCTTCAAAATATCTTCCTTTGTGTTTGGCAGAACGAAGAAATTCATACAGGTTTGGACCTACTTGTGGGTGAGTAAATGATGACAGAATTTTCATTTTTGGGTGAACTATCCCTTTAAATCACATACACATTCATAAATGAATAAATTAATCAAAATTCAACAAATAATAAATGCATATAAATATAACAAATAATCATTTAAATATAAAATAATATGGTGATAACACCAATATCTAAATCATTACACTAACATGAAGAATAATACAAGTAAAATACAATTACAGTATTTTAATTGTAAATTATGTCATACTTAAAAGTACTGCTGTCTAGAATGATCAATTCAGTAAGTGACTTTTTATTAGCTGCTCATTGTGTAGCTAAACAGTTAAGTGTAGTTGAACTACTTTAAATTATGATTAGCATGTAGCTTAGGTTACAGTATTAAAGCAGTTTCCCCAACACTGCCCTGAGAAGACGATCCTTTATAGGCAGAAGTCCATCTTGTTAACCAGCTGACAAGAAGCTTCTCTGCACAGTGTCACTTAGCCTAACAAGGTTACTGTGGATCATACCTCTCTCCCCTCCTCTCTCTCTTTCCCTCTGAAGCTCTGCTTACTGTCAGGAGGAATGATTTGAAACACATGCATTCTGAACTCAAAGCTAAAGTTGAGATTAGGTGGGTCATTACAGTCTTAATTCTGAGCAACGGTATAAAAGAGATTCAGGAGCAGGTGAGTGTACCTCATCAGTTCTTTGAAGATTTCCATAAAGATCGTGATTTTTATCACAAAAACACGCATGACTGGTGCAGTGATTATTCTGGTGGTTAATATTGGACTGTCTTCGGGTCATGGGCCAGAGCTACACTGGAAAAGACTGAACATGTTATTTTTAATGTAATGCAAATAATGCATTCAGAGTTTTCAAGCTCAGATTAGGTTATTATTTAAGACTGATGAATTTGAAAATTAATATTTTTTTATTTAGTTTTAATGATTGACTCAACTGATCCTTTACAAAAATCCCACCCCTAATCGCGGAGCAAAGAGGACACTGACAATGCTCCGACAGACAAAATGGAGCAGGTTGTTTTTGGTATAAAACAAAGTCTCAACTGTCAAATTTAGTCATTTTTAACAGAAATTCAAACTATAAATACCGTTTTGTGGCTCTTTAATGTGTCGCTATAGCACCTCAGTTCAAGGGGCATTTGAACCTCTCATCTCTTCATCTTGACTAGCTGTAACATGAAATAAACATGAATGAACATCAGAAGTTATCTTGTTTCAACCGCAGAAAGATGTCAATACTTTGTCGGACAAAATGCAGATTTGGCATTATGATTGGTCAGATCGCCTGTCAATCAAACTTTTTCTTTGCCACATGTTGTAGCCTATGTGTTAACTACAAGGCATCTAATCTAGCCTGAATTTAATCAATAAATGAGGATGATTTTCAGAAATGTAAAAGCTAGTAAGAATTGTAATTTATTAAAAATAGTATTTTATAAAATAAAATAAAAAATAAATATTAGATGAAAAAATTAAACAAAAAAATAGTAATTGTAATATTAAAATTGCTAAAATTAAATAAAAATATATTAAAGCTAAATATAAATATCAACAATAATAAAAATTACAAAAACACAAAACTAAAATTACAATTATTAAAATGATAAATTGAGTTTAAAAATTATATAGGATAAATTTATCCTATGATTGCAGAAGACAGTAATTTTCAGAGAACACATATTGAATATACGTTGAAGTGTATTTTTTAAACCCATGTGTATTACGTATAAATAAATTTATAGAATACAATTTAAAAAACAACTGTTTAAGAATTTACTGTTTGAATATACCATTTAAATATAAAAGAAAAAAGTACATTTCAAAAAGGCAGATTAAGAAAATAATATATTGAGCTATCAGTCTATTCATAAATCAGTCAATCACCTACAGACGTGAGTGGTGTCCACTATGAGTTAGCACAGTGATGCCAGCTGCCGTCTATGCCACACACAGAAGCTGATATGCATGCCACCACAAACCCATAGAGAAGGCTGCAAAACAGCTTCTGTGGTCTCCTATCTCCCTGCCTGACTCACCCCCACATCTGGGCTTAAGTACATAGAGCTGTAGTCTTGTGTCCCTCAGAAAATGAGGCATAATTAGCTTTAGTTTCATTTAATTACTGCCTAAATGTTATGTTACATTTCTGACGAGCGACATAAAAAGCTTCCACAGCTTTATCAAAGAGAACCTCTGCGCTATTTTAGCGAGCATCCAACGCTATTACCAACAAGCACTGAGAAAATGGCAATAGGACGATAAAAAAACATCAAGGGAATACCACATATTCATAATTTGTGTCATATGTTACAATTTCACAAACGTATCGTTTCTGATAAGGCAAATGATGGCTACAGCCGAGGTAAAAGTATTCAGTTTTTCTGGAGTCGCTTAAGTGTATTTAAACCTCAGCGCGGCGCTTTGATCTGTCAGATTTACGTAAACATCTGTTTCATGCAGATAGAACGGAGGAATGATATATTAGCAGTGGTTCTTATCAATTCAGCTATCGTCAGAGGAAAAGAACTGATGTGTTGCATTACACGTCGAGGCATTTTACGATGAACATCTCGGAATGTTTAGTGTATTAAGAACATCTTTTGTTTATAGTACCAAAAAGGCGGTTGCTAGAATTAGCTTATGATTAAGGCTTCTGTCTTCACTGCCTTACAAACCAGCAGGAAAATATCTCGTCCCTGGAATCCATCACTTGTCGCTTGCTCCAGCAGTGCGCAATGTTTAACTGTACAATTACTGTATGTTTAAAAGCACATTTTCATGTTTGCCCTGAAAATGGAGAGGAAGAAGAAAAATTTCAACAGCTTTGCCAAGGATGTGACCTCGTCACACTACAATTACACAAACTGTTTGATGGAACATTTGTTTTCCATTTTACTCCTGAAGCTGCATTTCCTGCGAGTGCTGTGGGTGATGGGAAGTACGGCCTGTAAGTGTGTGCGTCACGGCAAATGAGAACATCGTAGCCCCGCTATATAGGGGCCAAGCCTCAGATTTTGTCATGTACTGTACATATGGATGCAGAGGTAATACTATTTTACACCACGATGTGCGGTTGTGTTGGCAGGAGAGCGAACGTTCGTTGTGAATTTATGGGAAACATTTGGGGCCGCCACCACTGGGGCTTTTCAAACTGAGGTCCATGTTAAATTCATACAATCTAATCTGTTCCATATATAAATACACTCCCAGGCGCAGCCATACTATAAAGCAAACCTGTAGGCTACATCTTGAGCCGAGAACGTACCTGTCTGGGCCATATGTGTTTCTGAGCTATACGCCCGGCAGTTTCAGATCTGTTTGTTCCCCAAGGGCACTTCTGGAGGATGTAAAAGGAAATTGTGCGGCATGATGTGTTCTTTATATCTCATTTCAGAAACAAGGCCTTCAATCTCCATCTCCAATGGGGAAAGGAGAGGAAATCTGCCTCGTGTCTTGAGGAACCGACCGGGTTTCTACATAAGAGGAAGTGCCCATGAGGCAGACGGGCTGTGCCAAATCAGACAGGCTTATACACTAAAACTGAAGATAGTAGTGTGTGAGCGTGTGTGTTTTGGAGAGGAGGGACCCTCTGTGAAATACTTGAAGTCAAGGGCATCACGCCTGCTCGCTTTTCCTCAATTCATAAAATTCCCTTCAAAGACCTTTCATCTGTCTAAACGGGGTGCTTGTATCCTTTCGAGACGACTTAACTTAAAAAAAAAAGAGCAATACAAAACTTCTGTACTTGCATCTATGGGCCTGTGGGGCTGTGAGGTGTATTTTGAGGATCTAGGTGCAAAGGTTCCTGTCAAACCAAAACCACTCACCTGAGTGAAACTGACAGCTTTTATCATCTACCTATGGAGCCCCTCTCAACTCAAACGCCCCAGTGCCAGTAATTCCCCTTAGTTCTGCTAAAGCACTTCTGCTAAGTTCTTTCAAGACCCAACAAGGTCAGGGGTTTCACACCACAGCAATGGTAAGAAAAACAGGAACATGTCAGGGAAAAGATCCAAAAGTAACTAGAAGGTAGCAGGGATTTGTCCTACATCCAGGTATTAAGTATAAACACTGGGATATGGAGTTTTGGGAACTGGATAAACGTGGAGAAGCAAACAAACCAGCTAAAAAACGGGGAGAAAAACACAGAGGATTTCTTTCATTGCCGTAAAGCAACTATACTGAAATTACAGTACTGAATAAAATCTACATAAATTCAGCATAAAGAAAAGAGTTTCTACCAAGAGCAACTGCACCATTTATCCATCTATCTCTATAATATAAATAAAATTAATAAAATCTTTTTAATAATTGAAATACAGCTGAAATACAATAAATAAAATGAAAAACTTGACAGACAAGAATGAGAAATGCTGACTGAAACAAATTGAAGTTGAAATTGTGAAAGTCTGAAAAATCAATAAATCAGAAAATTGTGTTAAAAAATGTATTTATTTATTTATTTATTTATTTATTCATTTGGACTTTTAATTACCTCTACTTCCAAATCCAAATTCTCCATCCAGTTTGTTACTTTAATTCAAATTCTGGAATTGAACTGGAATCTCAGTTGAGTTCTGAATAGTGCACATCCCCGTTTACAACGCCTCTGTTTATTTTGGTGCATTTACACAATTTTAAATCGACACAGACTCTTTTGGTTATCCCCTGCTGTGTGTATGCAAGCTTGGATGTCCAAACACCTAAAAACACAGGAATCTAGCAGCAAACGACACTTTGTTTTGTCTGGGTATCTTTTTCGTTGGTCCAAGCCTCTGGATGCGAGCGGGTCAGAAGCCACAGCTTCCCTCAGTATCGCGAGGCTCTGATTACAAGCTGTGATGTCTCAATAAAAATGCCCGAGAGAGAGAGAGGACAGAAGATTTTAGCGGTTGAGTTGGTGCAACTGTGCACCAGATGTTGAAAGTCATACCCCGCTCCCAGCTAGCCCCGAAGAGGGGGTGGTCTAGGCCTTGCTAGTGTCCCACTGATATTGCGGGCACATGAAACGGAACCTCAGCATACACACTATCAAAAGTGGAGCTTATACATTAGTGCTTATGTGTGGGAATGTATGAATGCATGTTTATTGAAGGCTGTGTGGAGGAAGTGTCTTGCCTGTCATGTGTGATGTGTGTACGCCTGTTGTGTGTGTCTGTGGAGATGAAAGCATGTGTGGGGCCTTGCGGAAGGGCATGCAGTGGGCTACGCAGAGGCCTGGAGGACAGAAGAGCCACATTCAAATGGCAAACACTGAATGATTGCAGCCTAATTAGAGTGGTGATAAACGTATGATGCTATCATGAGACAGAATAACTGCTGAAAGTCAGGGTCGCTAGAATGTATATTGAGAAATAAACATAGACATGGACTGCCTTAGGTTGTCTGTAGCTCAGCTGAAAGAAAAAGAAAGAAATTCCAATTTATACAGTGTGATTATGAAGTTAGTGTATTTGAAAAAGAAAGAAAAAAAACATTTTGTTAAAGAGAGAGAGAGAGAGAGAGAGAGAGAGAGAGAGAGACACAGACATACATATATATACGCAGATAGATAGACAGACAGACAGACAGACAGACAGACAGACAGACAGACAGACAGACAGATAGACAGATAGACAGATAGACAGATAGATAGATAGATAGATAGACAGATAGACAGATAGACAGATAGATAGATAGATAGATAGATAGATAGATAGATAGATAGATAGATAGATAGATAGATAGATAGATAGATAGATAGATAGATAGATAGATAGATAGATAGATAGATAGATAGATAGATAGATCCCTCTTCTACAGGACTCCACTTTTAAGGTTCATGCCTGTGGTATGACGACGGATTCTCCATATAAAAGTCGGCGGGATCATGGGGTGTTTCAAATATTGCTCTCTGAAGACAGTTGCTGACAGAATGACAGGGGCCATATTTATTTTGGTCAGGGAGCAGGGCACTTTGTGGGGGAGTTAATCAGAGACACCCCTCTCCCCCCCTACAAGGAATGTAACTGTGAAGAAATAAAAAATTGAAAAAGACGGCCAGGGACTAGTAATGACTTTCGCTCCCTGTGGAAGATTTACCACTGGCAGAAATCCGCAGAGACCACAAGAATTTAGACAGAGGGTGCGACACAATCTGTAAAGCAGGTGAGAAGTTGCTTGAATTGATGCGCTGCCTGACTGACAGCTATTGCTTTTACATGGTTTTTAGATGTCTTCAATGACCTGGTCTCTCCAGTAGGGAACATAAAGTTGTCATTCTAAAAGCTGCAATTTTCTGCTATCAGGAGGGCAATCAAAGTAACTTTCAAGTTAGAGGGTACCTCTCGATGTAAACACAGTGCTAAACATCCACCAGAGATAGAGTGAGACTACTTATGATGCTCAAGCTACACGTGCTTATCATGTTACCAAAGTTAGCCAGGCAGATTGCTTTGATTATTTCTTATCCTTATCTTTTTAAAACCTACGAAATTCGAAATGATAAAACTACAATAATAATTATTATAGCCAATTATAGTCAAGACACTTATTTTTTTATGTTTGGCTTTCATGCTAAAGTTATATGTTATCAATTAATCAATATGAAATCATTGCTCAAGCCACTTTGGGTCAGGTAAAAGAGAGAGAGGATTGATTTTAAATGATAAAAGTGCCAAAAATGCTTTATTGCAATCAGGCACCATTAGAAAAGCCAATCCAAAATAACGACAGCTGCAATCAGTGGACTGGAATATCAATATTTCAACAACTTGTTATGAATAATTCAATATGAATCATTAAGGATCAATAACTATTGACAAACAGCATTTACTGTTGACCTCACATCAGATGCCCATTCTCCGACACTTCATCTTAAGCCGGACATTTACTCTTGGCAGACAATTCAATTCAAAGTGACCTACAAATGACAAACGGTCTGAAAGAAGTGAGCAATTAATTATACAGAGCCAATAACATTAGCATTGCAGCAATGCAAAGTTTAAAAAGATGACCAAAAGGGTACAAATGAACGTAGAGGGAGGATATATGGGAGCTGCTATGTGAATGTAGAAAAGCATGTTGGCTGCGAAACAGCAGCCTCCTGCTCCCGTGTCAGTCCTGCGGAGTCAGCTAATTAAAGAAAGATTAGTCCATTGGCACAACAGTCACAACAGACCTGGGTGCAAGGCACGGATAATCACCCAACACGCCAGCCAATTAGTGAGCTCCACTTGCCCTGGGAAAGCAACACACACTGCGCTCCTGCTCTATCCAATGATAGCCCGCAATATTACCCAGGCGTAATTCACCATTTATCATTCCTGAATTTCAACACCGAGTCAGGATCTCATCGGGAGTCGTCAGCTAGGGATCACTTTCTCCAGCGAGAGGCCCAAGTTTTAGTGGGAAGCGCAAGGCAGCCTGACAGTTATTAAATAAATAAGTGCAAACACACACACTCTCACACTCAGCAGTGGTGGCGAGAGGCGTCCGCTATTTGTTTTGGAGGGGCACTCGGCACAGGACGAGAATAAGAGACTCACATAAGAAGTGAATTAGTTGTCTGTGGAAGCTCACATCTGTAGCAGGAATGTTTGACACTCAAAAGACGTTCAAGTATGGATTTGGATTTTTGGTTTTCCAAACTAAACACAGGCCCCGAGTCAGATCACGGCGCATAATTAAAATGCTCGGAGGACAAGGTTATCCTGCCAAGCCCCCAAATTCAGTCCGCTAACTAACCATAAACACACCAGTGCCGCGCACACATTAAAACGATACTCCGCCAGTGTTTTCTCTGTGGCACAGAGGGGCATGCCTTGCTGCGGGTCTCGTCCTGCTTCCCTCAATAACAGATTAAAGGCAATTACTCCTCTGTGGGCATCACTTTACCATAGTCTCCATCTGGCTCCCAGACTGACAAGCAGAGGATTTTTGGGGGTGGGGGTGGAGCTCTTTCACAGTGCTACTGGTGGCTGGATATCCGTCCATCCTCATCTGAAGAAGGGAAGGCAAACAGCGCCTCTGCAGCCACTGATCTCTCTACAACTTCTAAAGGGAGTATTAGATTCATGATACAGGAGGGCTAGCCATACTGACATGGATTTTCAGTTTCGTTTCAGTATGAAAACAAAATCGAAACCACTGTCCATAGGCTATTTTTTACAATACCCACACACAACAACACATATGACCTCATCTTGTTGCATTTGTCACAGCAGGAAAAAGGAAGGTGGTTTTTCAAAATATCCAACCCTACAATTGTAAACCACTTATTTTTTGCTATGCAGTTGATGAGTAATTTTCTACCTTCAAACATAAAATGGTCCCACTTTATATTAGGTAGCCTTAACTACTATATACTAGCATCAAATTACATTTACACTTAGTAGATGCTTTTATCCAAAGCGAATTACAAATGAGGACGACAAATGAGGACAACAAAAGAGCAAGTATATGCAAGAGCTATAACAAGTCTCAGTTAGCTTAACGCAGTACACATAGCAAGGTTTTTGTTTATTTTTATATAGAATAGAAAAAGAATAGAGCAAGCTAGTGTTAGAGGCCTTTTTTGATTTATTTAATTGTATAATAAATAAAAAGAAAACAAATAGATAGAATACAAAAAGATTAGAAATGCTAGTGTTAGGTTTTTGTATTAAAGTAAATGAATAGTACAATGTAATTTTAAATGTAATTACAGAAATTAATTACAGATGTAATTATATGCAGATTTTTAAAATACAAGTACAATGTAAAAACATGTATGTACACAATAAGTGCAAAAATATTCATTCAAATATAAGTACATAGTAGTTAAGGCCACCTAATATAAAATGGGACACACAAAATAAATCTGAGTAACTTTATATTTTGTGGGAGTCCCAAAAGTCACTTCTTTTCCCACTTCCTGCTCACACATCAGTATCCCCCCCCCACCCCCACCACACACTCAGCAATTCAGTTGCCTCGGGACTCCTGGGGGAATGCAGACCTCTAGTCCAAAACAATATTGGACCCCAATGACCCCACTGTGAGAACAAAAACAGACATTTTTCAAGATACCTGGACAAGAAAGTCATAAAGGTTTGGACCACACAGGTTTACAGCACATCTAATGTTAACTTAAAACTGTTTGCCACCTGTTTGCTACCTCAATTTAAAAAAAGTAAAATAAAACAAAGGCATTCTCAATTCAATTCACCTCTTGCAAGATGCCAAAATGGCAGGATGTTACATTTAAACATGACAAAGGATCATCAGTTACCTAAGAAGGACATGGAACTGTCACAGATATCAGGGCATATAGGAAAAACTATATGTTTCTCCTGTTTCAGAAATGGGAAATCAATTACACCATGCAAGGCTCTTTGGCCCTGAGCTAGAATCTAGAAACCACAGAAAATCGTTACGAGAAGTCAAGCATGCATATCACTGTGCTAAGCAGTCTCAACTGTTCCTGAAGTAACATTTGTTCCCGATAGAGACACTCGTAAGTGGCGCAGACTTGGTTATGAATGCACCAATATGCCATTCAATACACCATTTCTAGCTGTCTGAGAATCTAAAAGCTGCTTTGCTACGAACAGCAAAATTATCCAATAAGTCTCAATGTCGTGTTTGTGTCTGAACCTCAGTCACACTAAATCCAATGTTAGGGAATTACTACTAGGATTAAGGAGATGATTGGAGGCAATAACAGTCTGAGTTGTTTACACAACATTTAATTCAATTGACACTAAGTGACCTGCTGCCAGTTGGTTGCAGAAAGGCAGTGCACAAGGAAGGAAGAAAAATATATCCTCAGAACAGCGATACTACTGACAGGAATATCACTCTGCGAAGCACTTTCATGGCAGAACAGCATTGTTCTCTCTCTCTGGCCTGGCTGGTCAGTCTGTTGATTTGATGACAGGGGCTGGGTTAGGTGCAAGCTGGAGCTCAGCAGGCATTTCATTTTCACAAACAGCCTGGCGACTATTAATAAATTGTGTTTACGGCCCACTCTATACACCACCCTGAGGAGTCCCATCATGCTGCCAGAAAGAGGCAGTCTAGCCTACTGGGAAAGAGCGTCGGCCTGGCAACCGACTCTCAGATCCTAAGTAGATAAGTGAACAATGGTTATATTCAACAATAGTTAGCATACTGATTTAAAGGCAGCATAGGTGATTTGGTTCACAAACATTCTATAACAATCACTAAGTTAAGTGGTCTAAATGTATTTGCAATGTAGGCTATTTATATTGTCTGTGGAAGGCGTAGGACCATAAAATGTTCATCTAATCTAATGCTGTGGTCTGAGGGCTATGATAGGCTATCCTACCTACCTGTCAATGTATGTATTTGCATGCCTCTGCGCAACCTGTTGCAGACCAAGTAAGAATGGAAGGCGTTATTATTGTAATATTATGTGCTTTGTACTGTAATATTTTCTCACCGGTGAATGAGATATGAGATT
This sequence comes from Acrossocheilus fasciatus, assembly GCA_036784905.1. Taxonomy (NCBI): domain Eukaryota; kingdom Metazoa; phylum Chordata; class Actinopteri; order Cypriniformes; family Cyprinidae; genus Acrossocheilus; species Acrossocheilus fasciatus. Next base: position 27,100,201 of record CM071953.1, read on the forward strand.
ATTTATTTCTTGCTTCTATTTATTTATTTAAAGCATCTGCTCTTGATGTTCATTTTAAAGTAATTTTTAGTATTTTTGCCTTCATTATGATAGGACAGATCAGAGCTGACAGGAAGCGAAGTGAGAGAGAGATACTGTAGGGAGCTGGGATTGGTAAAGATCCTAGAGTCGGGATTCGAACGTGGGATGCCCGTAGCGCAACGGCACTGCATGTCAGTGCGCTGTCCACAAAGCTTTTGGTGCTGAGTTAAAGTAACTTTACTAACCTGAAATGTTAAAACTGTGTTAGTAGGCTGTATTTAAAAATTAACATTAATTTTAAAAAATGTTTTTTTTTTTATTCTATGTAAGCCATTACGTTATTTAATGTTAACACGGTTTTCAACTGAGAGTCATTAAGTAAAGAACCACAATGAATCAAATTCTCCAAGCCCTAGTAATACTTGAGGCTCTCAAGTAATACTAACCCTCAATCTAAAGTAACTGTAAATATCTACAGAAAAAAGGGCGTACTACTTATTGTTGCACTGGTGCATGTGAGTAATTTAAACGACTGGTGTCCAGATGTTTTCATCTTTTCTTAAGTCGCATCTGCATCAAGTTCAAGCTAGGGCTAAAGGTCTGTAAATGATGTCCAGTGACATTTAAGCTCATTAGAAATGGAAGCTGGATAATCAGATAAACAATGCTAGAAATACATTCACATGTAGAATTCGTCTGATGTTATTTACCTTCTCATATTTCCTGCCTATGTCTAATCCATAGCAATCTGCAAGGTCTGCAGTTACGTAATCTTATACCTATTTCCACAGGCGGGTGTCTAGTATCTGATGCTATGTGCATTATGGTAACGGGGTCGTATTCTTGCACACTCCCCCACAGTCACCTTTTGCCTCATTTTTCTTATGTAGAGCAATTTGCCCCGGCAGCAGGGCATACATAAACTTACACATGCGTACATGTTTATAGTCTGGCTGTAATCCTATTTATGTCTCACGAAGTAATTTGTTATACTGCAGAGCAAAGCTGTCGTATTAGGTAGCATTCAGGGACTTATTCGCAAAGTCTTTGGAATCCAGTGTAATGTAGGAGGTCAGTCGGGGGCCATGTTATCTTGGCCTTTCGTTTAATGAAGACTCTAGACCAAGCACCCTCATCCTTATCTAGAGGCTTTGGCTACTTCCTGGTCACTCGTGCACTAACTGTTTCTCTAACATAATACTTACACTGGTATGTAAGACAATGACTGTAACAATGTTATTTCTATAGAATATCCATAGAAATTAGCAGTATTTCTCTAGTAAATTCACTAGTAGTCCCTGAACACCAGTTCTACTGCACTGCCTTAAATACAGCAGTGTAGTCAGATTGATTAGTGAATCAAAAACATACAGCGTGACCAGTACAGCCTGATTCACTATCAAATGACTCTTTTGAATTGTTCTTTTTAGTGAAACAAAAATATACCTCACATCCCGTGTAAGTCCACTAACAAATGACTCTTACGAGACGGTTCTTTTTAGAGAATCAAAAACATAGTGTTAACAGTGTAGCCTGATTCACTGTCAAATGACTACTAATCAGTGTCTTTTGCTGCAACAACAACATTCAGAATTTCACAAATGAATGATCCTTGTGAGTCAGTTATTTTAGTGAATCAAAAACACAGTGCAGACAGTGAAGTCCCACTAAGGAACAAATTATTCTTTTGAAGTGGTTCTTTTTAGTGAATCATAAACATACAGTGTGAACAGTGTAGCATGATTCATTAACAGATTACTTTTATGATTCTGTTTTAGTGAATCATAAACATGCTGCACAACCAGTGTAGCTCGATTCATGAACAAACAACTCTTTTGAACAGCTTATTTTTGTGAATCAAAAACATACAGTGCGACCAGAGTAGCCTGATTCACTAACAAATAACTCCTATGAATCAGTTCTTTTTAGTGAATGTAGTTTGAATCAGTCTGACAAATGACTCAACTTGCAAGTTACCATTATATTCAGTGATAGCTGTATCCAAAGTATTATGTCAGTATCATTACTGACTGTTCGTCCATGTGACAACTTGCCGTTAAACATTTCTTGGTAAATTCAAATGCTATGTACTCTAAGTATTTGCTCAAAGAGGTAAACTCTGTTAGTGACTCATACTGACCATATTACCAAGTAGGACTTCCATAAAGCTTACTTGCAAAGTGATTTCTAAAAGGTAACAAAGGAACAGCTTCACTCCATGTTCAGTTAAGACTTTAACAATGGCTCACTGACCTCAGATGAGATAATTGAGACCAGTA